>CM065739.1:6712957-6727957 GCA_033310375.1 Conus canariensis
CCCAATTCCCTGTGAAAATGTGTCTATACATGCTCCATCTCCCCCAGTCCCTATGAAAATAATGTGTCTATACATGCTCCATCTCCCCCAGTCCCTGTGAAAATAATGTGTCTATACATTCTCCATCTCCCCTAGTCCCTGTGAAAATAATGTGTCTATACATGCTCCATCTCCCCAGTCCCTGTGAAAATAATGTGTCTATGCATGCTCCATCTCCCCCAGTCCCTGTGAAAATAATTTGTCTATACATGCTCCATCTCCCCCAGTCCCTGTGAAAATGTGTCTATACATGCTCCATCTCGCCTAGTCCCTGTGAAAATGTGTCTATACATGCTCCATCTCCCCTAGTCCCTGTGAAAATGTGTCTGTACATGCTCCATCTCCCCTACTCCCTGTGAAAATATGTCTATACATGCTCCATCTCCCCCAGTCCCTGTGAAAATGTGTCTATACATGCTCCATCTCCCCCAGTCCATGTGAAATTAATGTGTCTATACATGCTCCATCTCCCCCAGTCCCTGTGAAAATGTGTCTATACATGCTCCATCTCCCCTAGTCCCTTTGAAAATAATGTGTCTATACATGCTCCATCTCCCTAGTCCCTGTGAAAATAATGTGTCTATACATGCTCCATCTCCCCCGGTCCCTGTGAAAATAATGTGTCTATACATGCTCCATCTCCCCTAGTCCATGTGAAAATAATGTGTCTATACATGCTCCATCTCCCCTAGTCCCTGTGAAAATGTGTCTATACATGCTCCATCTCCCCCAGTCCATGTGAAAATAATGTGTCTATACATGCTCCATCTCTTCTCCCAGTCCTGTGAAAATGTGTCTATACATGCTCCATCTCCCCTAGTCCCTGTGAAAATGTGTCTATACATGCTCCATCTCCCTAGTCCCTGTGAAAATGTGTCTATACATGCTCCATCTCCCCCAGTCCCTGTGAAAATAACGTGTCTATACATGCTCCATCTCCCCTAGTCCCTGTGAAAATGTGTCTATACATGCTCCATCTCCCCTAGTCACTGTGAAAATAATGTGTCTATACATGCTCCATCTCCCCTAGTCCCTGTGAAAATAATGTGTCTATACATGCTCCATCTCCCCCAGTCCCTGTGAAAATAATGTGTCTATACATGCTCCATCTCCCCTAGTTCCTGTGAAAATGATTTGTCTATACATGCTCCATCTCCCCCAGTCCCTGTGAAAATGTGTCTATACATGCTCCATCTCCCTAGTCCCTGTGAAAATGTGTCTATACATGCTCCATCTCCCCTAGTCCCTGTGAAAATGTGTCTATACATGCTCCATCTCCCCTACTCCCTGTGAAAATGTGTCTATACATGCTCCATCTCCCCCAGTCCCTGTGAAAATGTGTCTATACATGCTCCATCTCCCCTAGTCCCTGTGAAAATGTGTCTATACATGCTCCATCTCCCCCAGTCCATGTGAAATTAATGTGTCTATACATGCTCCATCTCCCCCAGTCCCTGTGAAAATGCGTCTATACATGCTCCATCTCCCCTAGTCCCTGTGAAAATAATGTGTCTATACATGCTCCATCTCCCCTAGTCCCTGTGAAAATAATGTGTCTATACATGCTCCATCTCCCCCGGTCCCTGTGAAAATAATGTGTCTATACATGCTCCATCTCCCCTAGTCCCTGTGAAAATAATGTCTATACATGCTCCATCTCCCCTAGTCCCTGTGAAAATGTCTGTACATGCTCCATCTCCCCCAGTCCATGTGAAAATAATGTGTCTATACATGCTCCATCTCTTCTCCCAGTCCTGTGAAAATGTGTCTATACATGCTCCATCTCCCCTAGTCCCTGTGAAAATGTGTGTATACATGTTCCATCTCCCCCGGTCCCTGTGAAAATGTGTCTATACATGCTCCATCTCCCCTAGTCCCTGTGAAAATAATGTGTCTATACATGCTCCATCTCCCCTAGTCCCTGTGAATATGTGTCTATACATGCTCCATCTCCCCCAGTCCCTGTGAAAATAATGTGTCTATACATGCTCCATCTCCCCCAGTCCCTGTGAAAATAATGTGTCTATACATGCCCCATCTCCCCTAGTCCCTGTGAAAATGTGTCTATACATGCTCCATCTCATTCAAGCTTGCGTTGTCTTGTGTAGAGATTTTGGCCTTCTTTCTTTCTTTCTTTTTTTTTCTTTTAATCTCTTCGAAGTGGTGTTTGTATGTACTTCATGTCATTTTTTTTCTAAGAGTGAACACGTCTCCCCCCTCCCCACCCCCGCCTCCCTTTACAGATTTTCAATAAATGTATATATCTTATGAACAGGCTGTCAATAAGACTGCCCTCTTCTCCCCTCCCCCCATTAATAGAATGTGAATCTACGCAATATGACGGGCTTCCATCATATTAAGGTGATGATATTTGGAACCTGCCCTTGCAGGTAGTTTTTTTTTGTTTTTTTTTTTATTGTTTTAAAGCAATTGTGCTTATTTCGTGGACTTCTTTTTTTCATATTCTGGTTTCACACACACACACACACACACACACACACACACACGCACACACACACACACACACACGCACACGCACGCACGCACGCACGCACGCACGCACACACACACACGCGCGCGTAGGGAGAGAGAGAGAGAGGAGAGAGAGAGAGAGAGAGAGACACTTTGATATTTTATTGTCATTACCAAAGAGGTCTTTTGACAAGGGGGGGGGGGGGGTAACAGAACAATAACATTTCCCTCTTCCTTTCCTGCAAACAAATAGTACACATTCATTCCCAGTGTGTATCAAATCAAAGGTTAACAAAAACAAATAAAATCGTAGCATTTCCTTATGTCCTCACGCACAGGAGCAATGCAGGAAGGTTTTTAAAAAAATCGTCAGACTGACTCGACCATCCACTCAATCAAATGATTACATTGTATCTTACTGATTTCTTGCACATGCGATGAAAGATACTATTCATTCATATATCTCTTATAATACAGTATCTTAAATTTCACTATCCTTCATCTGTCTAATTTTCAATGCTTCCGCGATGAATTTCTAAACTGATTTAATTACAAGTTCATCATCTGATGATAACACGAAGCGGCATCTTGTCTTTTCGCTATGTCTAACTGGAAAAATGAAAAAAATGCCCGTACTTCATTATAAGCAGCACAGTGGAACAGAAAGTATTCTTCGTCGTCAATAATGTGTCTACATGCAGGACAAGCAGATTCTGTGGATGTTTCACATTCAAACCATCTTTTGTTCGCATTAAAACCTAAAGTTCTCAACCTGAATCTGGCGTAATTTATTCTGTGCCATTTATCTGTTATGACATTGAGAAACTTTTCACAATGAAACACATTTTTAAATGAGAAAAAAAACAGCGATAGTTTTCTTTGCTTTCCATATCTGAGTGCCAATTCTGTTTAAAAGAACAAATAAGCCTGTCTGTAAGTTCCACAATGAGCTGTTGCTCATTTCCTACTTCCTGGGTCATCCACACTATTCCAAAACCCTGTTCTGAAAGGACTTTCTTTACTTTATGAGCCCAGTTTTCTGTACATTTTTCCATGTCTAAAAGCATCATATCATAGGCTTGCCTGCTCAAACGGGACTGGGGTAGCTTCAAAATCCTCAACCAGTACTTAATATATTTCACAGATGTACTAATATACAAAGGGTATCTGCCCATCTCCCCATATAAAACAGTATTGAATGAATGAATAGGTACTTGAAGGAAACGGTTCATAGCATACGTATGCACTTTTCGATCTGCGAATTTTCATGTAAGCCCCAAATTTCAGCTGCATATGTAAGAAGAGGCTTTATCTGTGCATCAAACATTTTCCAAAATATACCAGTCTGTACAGTTCAGCTTTCTTAGGGATTTCAGAATTTCAAAAGTACCTTTTTTCCCTTTTCTGAGAGATTCTTCCCGTGCGTAATGGAAAGTTAATTTTGTTGAAGATATCATTCCTAGATATTATTTGAATTAACTACATGAACATTTGCATTTCCATAAGACCATTTTTCGTGCACTGATAGATGGCCACCCATTCTAAAGACCACCATATTCGTCTTATCCAAGTCAACTGATAAACATAATTTTAGCGATCCGCTTCTTCTTTCAATACATTTAGTTGTTATTGCAAACCTACAACTGTTCCGGACAGACGAACAACATCGTCAGCATACAGTAATAAAACTAATTCAACTGCTCCAGGTATTATCTGGATACTATGTCTTCCTTTGCGGAACAATTCCACAGCCAGTTCGTTTATATAAAAAAAAGAAAACAACTGTGGACTGAACAAGCATCCTTGTTTTACTCCATTTGGACAATCAAAATAATCTGAACACTCACTCATCACACGCACACATGCAAGCACTAAGTTTTAGACACCTATAACAGCCATATACAACTTACTATTAACACCAGTTTTATAGAGTACATTCAACAGAGCATTCTGATTTACCGAGTCAAAGGCCTTCTTGAAATCTAGAAATGCAATGTAGAGCTTCGTCTCACTGAACAGATGTTTTTTTAATCAGAGAATAGTGTAGATGTATGGTCTATGGTGCTGTAACTGGTTCTAAAACCTGTTTGTTCTTCAACTATTTTTTCTTCAGTTTCAGCCCATTCAGTTAATCTTGTATGTAGTATGTAAGTGTAGATTCTACTTGACATGCTGGTAAGTAATACTCCACGATAGTTGTCGGGATTGTTCACAGTTGTCGGGATTGTTGACATCTCCCTTTTTCATAAATTGGTGTAATAGATTTAGCCCACTCTGATGGAAAGATACCATTATCAAAAAACTTGGGCGAATAAATGACCAAGGAAATCAATTACAGTTGTGTTTGCATTCTTAAACATTTCTGCTATGATTCTATCCGGTCCTGCACTCTTTCCTAATTTTAAATGTTTAATACCAGCAACGACTTCTTCACTGGATATAGGATGATTAAATAATGGCTCAATTTCATTCTCTTCTACCACACCGGCCTCTTCTTCCTTACTTGTGTTATCAAAACTATGAAAAACGCCCCCAAATGGTCATGCCATTGTTGAACTGAGATTTCGTTATACACCAAATTCTTTTTACTTACAGATCTTATCACTGACCAGAAAATTTAAAATCACTGATTGATTTTTGTTTTAGTTTCTTTAACCTACTTTCTTTAAACTCCAGTTCCTTTATTTTTCCTTAGCGTAACATACTCTTTACGTGATACAGCGTATTCTTCTTTTTTCTTGCTTTTATCCTTGGCTGTTTTGCATCTCTGAATTTTTTTTAATAACCTTTTAACTTCCTGTTTCTTTAATTCGCACTCAATATCAAACCAGTCATTGTGTGTTCTGCTACCTCTACAAATAGTTAAACCATACAAGCTGCGGCTCCGCACAAAGCACTGACAAATTTATCTAGACTCTCATTCACATCAATTTGTAATAATTAACGGGCTTTCTGTATGATGTCTAGAAATTCATCACATTCAATTTCATTTCTGAATATACCAGCATATTCATCAGCCCAGACAATTTTTTCTTCACATTGTTCTGGTGAATACCTCTTCTCTGATTTACAACACTTATTTCTCCAGATTGTGTCAACTGGTAAGTGCCATGAATAATGCAATCACCAAAGTGTAAATCAAAGTTTGACAACAAGCCACTGTGAACTAGAACGTAATCGATCACACTACATCCGTTTGGAGACACAAAAGTACACTCACCCTCACTATCACCATCACAAAAACCTTTGAGAGAGAGAGAGAGAGAGAGAGAGAGAGAGAGAGAGAGAGAGAGAGAGAGAGAGAGAGAGAGCCTAAGTTAGGAGCAAGCTGACATTGCCTTACTGGCTGGTTTGTAAGGTTGATTTCCTGTTGTCTTATTAATATTTGCTGAAACCACTTCAAGACTCTGCCTTCAGCTGGTGACAGGTATTCTTTGTGAGAACCTTTCATCAGAAGCTCAGAACGCGAAGGTTGTTGTTTGTTTCTTTGTTTTTCAAGTCCGTTTTTTTCCGTTTCAAAGCACTTTAAAGGAGAAAAGGCGAAGCGAGAGAACTTGGCAAACATGGTTTTTTTTTGTTTTTTGTTTTCTTGTTAAAAAATGTACGTAAGTGGAGGGGGGAGGCGGCTGGGCGGACATTGTTGTTTTTCTTGTATCCTTCCGTCTTTCTTTCGTATTAAAAAATGTACAAAGTGTGTTTTTCTTGTTGTTTTATCTAGTTTCTTTCTTCCGTTTCCTTTCTTTCTTTTTCTTCCTTCCTTTCTTTCTTTGCTTCTTTCTTTCTTTTCCTTTTTGCTTTTCATGTATGAAATGTGATTTCTCTGGGGTTCCTCTCTGCACTAGTAGCGTTCTGTGTGTTCAGTCGCCCGATCCTCTCCTCCCCCACCTCTTGTCAACCATGTGTGCAGTGCCCACAGAGACGTGTGCGGGGTAGGAGAAAGGCGGGGAGAGAGGTTGGGGGGGGATATTAAGATGCAAATCAAAGCACCAATGAAGAGCATTATACTCGCCCGCGTGCGAGCGATTTCTCTCTCTCTCTCTCTCTGTCTTTTACACTCACGCGCGGACACTCATACTCACACAACCACCCCTAACGCACAAACACACGTGATCTCTCTCTCTCTCTCTCTCTCTCTCTCTCTCTCTGGCATGCACAGACAAACAGGCACACAAATACACAGAGATTCAGATACAAACACAGATACTCTCTCTCCCTCTCTCTCGCACGCACACACACACACACACACACACACACACACACACACACACACACACACACACACACACACACATCACAATGAACATGCCCTCGTAACACAAGAAGAAGCCCAAGGAAACAGATAACACCCAGACACGCACTTTAACACCCCCACCCCTACCTCCACCCTCCACACAACACACGTACATTTACTGTTCAAATGTACATATATACTACGTAGTAATGGACAGTTAATTATCATGTTCTCCCTGGCTGTAGCGAATTATGATTAACGATTGTATATAGATGAGGACACATCACGTTTGTTGTACGTTTCATTGCTGGGAACGCCACATCTATTCAAATACAGCACTGTTTTTATTATGCACATAAAGATACATTACGGTGACACTGTTTCACAGTGATACTGTTTTACAGTGCGAACATGGGGATACATAACAGTTATTATGTGCAAACGAGGACAGACTAAGCCTTCCTTTTGTTTCAATTCTGTGAACTAACTCAAACATTTCAGCAAAAGCCAAAGTATTTCTCAGTACGAATGTGAGTATTCTTTAGTTGTGTTTCCTGTTTCAATGCTATGAACTAACTCATCACTTTCACTATAGAGTGTTTACAGAGTGCGCATAAAGACTGGTTGTTCTTACAAGGTTGAACATTCTGCACAAGAAGAAGAAGAAGAACTACAATGACTCAACGTGTTGCTGATGAGGTCAGATTAGCTTCAACTTAAATGATGTCAACTAACCCACCATTTCTAATCAGTTCCAATGTTACATGAAGTACATATAAAGACACGTTACAGTTATAATCTTTTATTGCATGCTTATGATTTAGAATCACTGTAGTTACAATATTTCACCGTGTGTAGGTAAAACCAGATAAGCTTCGGTAAAAAATGCTGCAAACTAAATGATTGTTTCAAATCAATTATATATAGTTTTTACCACGTGATTTACAGACATGTTTAATTCCAGAGTTTCATAGTGTGCCTTATGAGGAGATTGTAGTGTTCGACTATTTCAGCGTTAATACAGTGACTTACGAAATGAATTGGAAGACACGGTATACAGTTATAGCGTGTTAAATGAGAACAGAAACCTCTTTATTACAAAGATATAGAATGAATCATCACATCAGATCAATTTCAGTCGATTACAGTGTGAAGATAAAGACAAACCACAGTGGCAGTATTCTACAGTGTAACTAATGACGGACTAGTCTTTGTTTTTCATCCTGTTCCAAAGCTGTGATCAATCACAGTGTTTCACTGTGTAAATGTGATGACATGTTGCGACCGCAGTGCACACAGAATGAATATGAAGACGCATTGTACATTTATTTTTACAGTGTTTACATGCCGATCGATTAGTTTCGTTTTAGTTTCAAAGAAACCCATCATTTTGGATAAATTGCAGTATTTTACAGCGTGCACGTCAGGACAAATTTACAGTCCTTTTACAATGTACGTTTGGTATACTTTTTAAAGCGTGTACGTGAGGACAGCTACATTTTGTGTCCTGTTTCAATGTGGTGTGAACTCATTATTTCGGACTTATAGAGACTTTTACTGTTTGGATATGAAGACACATTGTGCTTAAAATGTCTTAAAGTGTGCATTTGAGAACATGTTGCAGTTACAGTGTTTTACAGCAGGTACATGCCGTCCGATTTTAATTTTGTTTTCAGTTTCAAAGTTGTGGACTAACCTACCATAATGACTATTGTGTCTTACAATGTGAAGATGTAAACATTGTAGTTGCAGAGTGGTGCACCTAACACATGACTTTCCTTGTTCGCCTGTTCCACCACTGTCAGCTGACACCGTTCCCGATAAACCAGTGTAATATATACTGTTCAAAAAAAGAAACGCAACAGCAGCTATTGGTCACCTGCCTTTACTATTTTCAAAACATTGTACATTTTCAGGTAATTGCAAAACACCGTTAAAGTGGAGATGATTGGAACATAATGGCTTATCTGATTTTGCGTTGAAAAAACCAGTGCCAAAAAGTCATTACAGAAGAGCTCACACCTTTCGAACGTCAGTAGCGTGTGTGTCCTCCCTGTGCAGCAATCACACCTTGAAGTCGCCTGGGCAGGGATCGCAGCAGACTGCGGATGACGCGCAGTGGAATGGTGTCCCACTCCTCCTGAAGAGCCTGGAACAACTCTTGTTCATTTGTAGGGGAATTAACTCGGGCACGGACTCGGCGATCCAACTCATCCCAAATGTGCTCTATTGAGTTTAAATCCGGTGACATAGAGGGCCAGGGAAGGAGACTGATGTTGTTGGCAACCAGGAGATGTCGTGTTAAGCGGGCTAAGTGTGGCCGAGCATTGTCATGCATGAATATGGAACCAGGAGCAGCCAGGAGTTGAAGAACGTGAGGCTGGAGGATTTCTGCAATGTAGCGCTGAGCATTAAGTCGTCCCTGGACCAGCACTAGGGGGCTTCTGCCACTGAAATTGATGGCTCCCCATACCATTACCCCTCCATCACCATGGGGAGGTGCCTGACCAACACAGTTCTGTGCATAGCGTTCATTCGTTCTGCGATAGACCCTCCTCCTCCGGTCATGGTGTTGCAGCAGGAAATGTGATTCGTCGCTGAATGAAACCTGTCTCCATTCACGATGAACAGCCCATGGAAGATGTTGCATGCACCATTGATGTCGTGCCTGGCGATGACGCTGAGTCATAACGGGTCCTCGGACAGGTCTTCGAGCCCTCATTCCAACAGCATGTAGACGATTGCATACGGTTTGCCCGCTTACACATCTGTGGCCAGGGATGGCCTGGGCTGTAGAGGAGGCAGACAGGAAACGATCCCGAACATGGCGGAGCGTAATGTAGCGATCTTGGGCTTGGGTTGTGCACCTTGGCCGTCCTGAACGAGGTCGATCTGCTGTTGACCCCGTCGTTCCAAACCGGTTCCAAAGCCTACTGATGGTGCTTCTGGCCACATTGAAATGTCTGGCAACAGCCGCTTGACTCTGTCCAGCCTGCAACCGGCCTATCGCATTTTCTCGTTGTTGGCTATTCAGATTTGGCATTCTTTCCTTTCGTTTCTGGTTTCATTTTTCAATGAAGCCAAACCCCTTTTATACCCTGCTATTGAGGTGTTGTCAGTATTGTATTCTGTGCTTTGCACGTGAATTTCCCGTCTGCAAATCCGTCGACAGTCGAAAGTTTGCAGCGCTAGATTTTAGCCCACCCAGCACGTGTTTATCGCACGGCATGCGCTGAACTTGTACACTGACATGGCAGAGGAACGGGTGAATCAATCCTGCTATTTGTCAACATCATTCATGTTGGGAATATGTAAATATTGCATCGTATTCCAAAATATCATTTGTTGCGTTTCTTTTTTTGAACAGTATAGTATGTATTACAGTGACAACACGCTTCAACTTGTAATGTTTCTTGGTTTGCAGGTAAAACGGAGTTACAGGTGTGTGTGTGTGTGTGTGTGTGTGTGTGTGTGTGTGTGTTCAAAAAACCTATTTTCTAACTCTCGTATCGTTTAAAATCGACTCAATCCTCAATATAACCAAACTATACCTGCTGTATTTAACGACTAATGATCAGAATGAAAAAACATTTCTATTGTGTACCGCCAATTTTTTTTTTTATCTTGCACTGTAAATAGTAGCATCCGCTCTTGCTTCATGAAATCGTCGGAATTCTAATTATCTCCAAATCTTTCTTCCCTGCTCCTCGTCTCGCCAAAGGCTTCCCTGTCTGTGTGTGCGACTCTTTGGTGTCCGACTGTTACCCTTTTCTGATTTTTCTAACACCCCTCCCCACCCCCTTCACCTTCATCCCACCTTGTCTCTCTCTGTGTGCCTGTGTCTCTTTAGTCCCGCGTTGGGTTCGTTTGTAAACCAGTCTTTTCTCTCACTCTCTCTCTCTCTCTCTCTCTCTCACACACACACACACACACACACACACACACACACACACACACACACACACGCGCACACACACACACACACACACACACCGGTAAGCACACGCGCACCCACATGATAGTGTGTGTGTGTGTGTGTGTGTGTGTGTGTGTGTGTGTGAGTGTGTTTGTTTGTGTGTGTGTGTGTGTGTGGTGTGTGTGTGTGTGTGTGAGTGAGAGAGAGAGAGAGAGAGAGAGTGTGCGCGCGCGCTTGTAACTGTGTGTGCATGCACGTAATGGCGTATGCCACAGACTCTGATGTAGTGTAAGGAATGAAAATAAGCAGTTAAAAGTTTTTTTCAAAAAACTCATCACGGAAACAGACAAACTGAAGATACATGTATCACTCTACTCGCATATATCTATGCGCAGCCTATAATATATACAAGATAATTTTTTTTTTCTTTTTGTTTGCGAATCCATAACAAACAAAACTGTAGACAGTGTTGCTGTTTTCACAGTAGCAGTTCATAGCAGAAACAGCAACACACAAAACCTCTGACGCTGGTATCATGAGTTACAGAACACACCAACCTCTCTACACTGACACACAAAAGAAAAACAACAACAACAAAAAATTGCAGGTACCCAAGTTTCACCCCCAACCCCCACTTCCCACTCCATTTGCCCCGAAGTTTTCCTTCGAAAGACCCCTCCCCCCCCCCCCCCCCCCCCGCATTCTTCTCCTCAAAGAGAAAGCCCTGCTCCCCCCCCCCTCCCCCTGCTCACTCCCCACTCCCTACCCCCACGCTCACTTCTCACTCCATTGCCCGACACCTTCGGAGGAACCCGCCTTCTTCTCCCCAGAGAGTAAAGCCCTGCCCCCACCCCCACCCCCTCCCTCCCTCCCTCCCACCGCCTTCTTCCCCCTTTGACTCTGTGCAGACGCTTCAGCAGTAGACTGCGTGGTGAACACACACTGCGAACGCGTGCAGGTGGGGAAGGTGGTGCCCCCGTGACGTTGTAGGTCAGGCAAGGTCACCGTCCATGGGGTCCAGGAAGTATCCAGGGCGTAGGCTGCGGCGACCCCGTGTCAGACCCAGGCTGTAGACACGTCATGATTTGCCTGCGAATTGATGATTTTGATAATGATCATAAAACCAATAATAATAATACATTGTGATAATAACAAATATAACATGATAAATAATGAATATATGATGGGATGATGATGAAATTAAAATAACAAAATAGAATAATAATAGATAAAAATAAACAATAATAATAATAATAATGATAATGATGACGATGATGATAATAATATATAACAAAATAATAGTATTGTAAATAAGTAAAATGATAAAACAATAATAATAATAAATAATATTATGATGCGAATAAGACAACAAAAAGATAGATGATAATATGAAATGATAATGTAACTATAATAATGTAATATAGAATAATATGATAATATAATAAATATACAATAACATTAAGTAACAAGATGATATTATAGATGACAAGATAATAACCTGAAATGGCAAAGCGATAATGAAATAAAAAATAATTAATGAAAATAAGAGCCTTACACTCGACGAGACCAAACGCAATTACAGAAACATTCTAACTGAAACACACACACACACACACACACACACACACACACACACACACACACCTCACACACAACACACACACACAACTTACACACACACACACACAACACAAACACCACACACTTACACACACGCGCGCGCCACACACACACACACACACACACACACACGCGCGCGCGTGCGCGCGCGCGCGCGCGAAATCCAAAACCCACACACATGCAGAAAGACACATGAGGGCGTCAAAATAAGCATAATAATAATATTAATATAATAACAACAATAATGATAATAATAACACTACCACTACTACTACTATACTACTACTACTACTACTACTAATGATGATGATGATGATGACAATAACAATGATGATGATGATGATGATGACAATAATTATAATAATAATAAGAAGAATGCCAATAAGAATAAGAAGAAGAAGAAGAAGAACAACAACAACAACAAAAATAACGATGATGATGATGAGATGATGATGATGATGATTCCCATCATCATCATCATCATCATCATCATCATCATCGTCATCATATATTATCATCATCACAGCAGCAGCAGCAGCAGCAGCAGCAGCAGCGTTATCATCGTCATAAATCATCATCATCGTTATAACAACGATGTAAAGTGAGATATACATATCACACACACACACACACACACACACACACACACACACACACACACACCCCGCAAGAATTTCCTACTAAAAGCAGTTTTACAAGATACTTCACTGTCCAAACAAATGTATGTATCTTACTCGGTGTGAAACAAACGCCTTACCATCATTATCCTAAATTAAAAGAGAGAGAGAGAGAGCAAGGGAGGTAACCACACCTACAGTTCCTACAAGACAGTAAAAGTAATCGCCCTTGACATACAGGTCTCTTGCTAATGTGAGTCATCCATTCAGTTAGTTCCCTCTTTTCCCAACCGAAGCAAGGATATTAGAGGGCGTCCTTCTTTTTGAATGGATATTTGGTAAACACTCATTTTTTTATGAGAAAACCAGCCGCCGTGGCGAAGTGGTTAGCGTCGCGGGCTCCCGGCTGGGAGGTCGCGGGTTCGATTCCCATCAGAGCCATGTGGGATTTTTTTCTGCCCCGACCGGCTCCTACCCAGAGTTGAGTTTGCTGCGGACTCAGTTGGGAAGACTGGGACCACATAGTCGAGTTTCATCCACTTAAAGGATGCGTCTCTGAGGGTGTTGCTCAAATTTCCTGACCAACACTGCAGGTGTCTGTATCTCTCGGGCCTGGTTGACTCTGGGATATAATTATGAAAGGAAGCGTAGAGTACAGCCCTGTCATGTAGTCTCAGACCGAAATGGAAACCCGTAGCATCATCTTAATCATCCTTTCTCATCGATCAGCATTCAAAAAAAATATGAGAAAAACAACTTTTTTTCTCTCATGCTTTCCTGTCCAAACAACTGCCTGAAAAAAAAAAGAAAGAAAAGATGGGAGGGATGGACACGCTTATTATTTTACAATTGAAAACTCAGGTGACTGCAGGCGGAAATTGAAATCAAATTTTAAAATTTATTTGAAATAACTCCGCTAATTAACATGGACAAACGAATAACAAGACAAAACACGATGCTTTTGACTTTCTTCAAGCAAGATAAACAACGCTCAGGACCATGAAAATGACGAACGAGCAATCCCTTATTCAGTTCAATCAACGCCCACCTTGCGCCGAATATGAGAATATGAGAAGAAAAGTGATTGCTCGTTCTTCAATTTCGTAATCCTATGTGTGTTGTTTATCTAAGAGATCGAAACGCGTCGTATTTCGTCTTGTCATTCGTTTGTTTATGTTAATTGGGGGAAATACTTCACATACCTTTTTCAACTCCGCACACAGTAAGTCTCAATCCTAAAGCCAGTGATAAGCATAACATGACCAAATTGAACCAAATCTGGCGGTGAACGGATTAGTCCCACATTTCCCTCAGGTATGCAATAAGTAAACACCCCAAAACAGACGCAATGGATGCCAAGCCAAAGTATGCTAGTGAAATACAACGAGAAACAGATAGGTGAATCCCAGACAAACAAAGCTTCCCCCCACCCTCACCCAAAACAACAAACATAAAAATGAGCAAAGCAACAACTGCTTGACAGATGTCAGCATGAGAATGGGGGATGGAGGGGTTGGGGGTGGGGGTGGGGAAGAACAAACAATTTTGCAGCTACCCCCAAAACCGACACAGATAATTAACAGAAATGCCAATGACCTAACGAGCAAATACAAAATGTACAAAAAACAAAAAAAAATGTACAAAAGTTCCTTCAGAATTCTCTTTCAATATCTGCACTTTACCTCAGTTGAAATTAAGAAATAGGAGAGAGAGAGAGAGAGAGAGAGAGAGAGAGAGAGAGAGAGAGAGAGAGAGAGAGAGAGAGAGAGAGAGACAGACAGACAGAGACAGAGAGAGAGAGAGACAGAGAGAGAGAGACAGAGAGACAGAGACAGAGACAGAGAGAGAGAGAGAGAGTGGAGGGGTGTTCTAAAACAGACGTTAAGCTTTCTCATACTCAAGAAAGTGACTTTAGCCACATGGGTTAAACTTTTTTTTTAATTTTTTTTAAAAATTTGTTTGTTTGTTTGCTGTTGTTGTGCAAAAACACGTTAGCCTACAGCTAGAGACACTCTCCAAATGACATGTTCAGATGCATACACACGACTCAGAAGTAGCGGATAATGAGTTTTTCGGGCAGACATTCAACACGGTCCTTTGTCTTT
>CM065739.1:6732957-6763560 GCA_033310375.1 Conus canariensis
AATACAGAGCCATCTGCTGACTGTCACCTCTTTCCACATTCTAGAGGGCCCCGTGGTTAGAGCCTCTGCCTGAACAACAGACGCTCGTGAGTTCGAACCTCTCGTGCGGTCGGAACTGAAGACTTGAGAATCCGTCTATGTCCACCCTGCAATAAACGGGTACTGGACTCAGGTCTGGGAACGTTCAGGCGACAGAAGGACAGTGATGGGCTCCGGTTTCAATCCTGCCGTGCCCCAGACATGGTGTGCCTCTGACAGTTCACTGGCATGCAAAGGTCATCAGCCTGTGGGAGTTCAGCTTGGCCTATCTTCTTCCACCATGAAAGGAAATCGTAAGTGAGGCAGAGGAACATGAAACCATAAGTAACAAACAAGTAGGGTAACTCTTTGCTCCCACGATGAAATGATTGCAAGCCTATATAACTCCCAACGAATGCTGCTTACGACAGTAGATCGCCGAGCAGAAATGACAGCACCGAGCACACAGAACAAACAAAGAGACATAACCCCCCCCCCCCCCCCCTTTTGTTGTTGTTGTTGTTGTTGTTGTTGTCATTTCTGCTAGGCGATTTAGTATCGTAAGTAGCATTCGTTTGGAGTTATGGGCCTGTAACTACTTCATCGTGGGAGCAAGATTTGCCCCTACTTGTTCGTTGTTCTTCCGTCATATCGGTCTCAAGACATGGTGAATGACCACCAATTCGCCGTGCCGATGGCTCGTAGTCTATGAGGCTTGAACTTAGCCTGACTTCTTCCGTTATGTCTTTCTTTTTTCTTTTCATTTCTTTTTTTCTTTTTTCTTTTTGTTGTCCTCCAGCCCCCCCCCCCCCCCCCCCCCCGACTTCTTTCTTTTGCTTTTTCTCTTTTTTCTTTTCTTTATTTTCCTTTTTTAATTTTTTTCTTTAAACAGTGGGGCCTTTATCCCCCTATTTTTCCCCACAATCATTTCATTTTTTTCTGAAACTGACTCGTACTCACTTTTCCATCATGTTGTGTTTCAGACATGGTACACATCTAACAGTTAACGGTTATGAACCTTTAACTTTTCTTTTTTAGCTCTTCCATCTTCTATGCCACCTCAGCCACAGCCCGGTCAGTCCCGCCGCAGCCCCGGCCCCGGCAATCCACAGGGAGCAATCAATGTCAAATCAGGCAACCCACCGGAGGACACACTGCACTGCTGCTGAGTCACTTCGGTGGTGTTCAGTGGCGCCTGTTCTGATCCAACATACGCAGGACACCACCTACTAAGCCCCCTACTGACGACAATAATTGCTTAGTCGCGAAGCCGACGTGAGTGAGCTCTCCCTCCGGAGGGCGCCACCACGATGGACCTTGAACTTAGCCTGACTTCCACACCGATCTGCCGCAGCAGCTTTCAGACCGGCCAGACAATGACTGGCACTTTGCCTGGTGGGCTTCTGGCATCTTCCTCGTTCGGGAAAGGCTCACCACCGCCAGAGATGCCGAGTGACCAGACCAAGCAGATTTTATTATGTGTGTGTGAGAGACAGAGAGAGAGACAGAGAGAGAGAGAGAGAGAGAGAGAGAGAGAGAGAGAGAGAGAGAGAGAGAGAGAGAGAAAGAAAAGAAAGAGAGAAAGAGAGAGAGAGAGAGCTGAGAATGAGAGAGAGAGAGAGACTGCTGAGAGAGCCTGCTGAGACAGACAGACACACACAAGAGAGAGAGAGAGAGAGAGAGAGAGAGAGAGAGAGATGTGTGTGTGTGCGTGTGTGCGTGTGTGTGTGTGTGTGTGTGTGTGTGTGCCTAAGAAAGAGAAAGAGAGAGAGAGAGAGAGAGAGAGTGTCAGTGTGTGTGTATGTGTATGCGTGTGTGCGCGCGCGCGCGCGCGCGCGCGCGCGCGCGCGCGCGGCGCGTGTGTGTGTGTGTGTGTGTGCGTGCGTGCGTGCGTGTGTGTGTGTGTGTGTGTGTGTGTGTGTGCCTGTGCGTGCGTGCGTGCGTGCGTGTGTGTGTGTGTGTGTGTGTGTGTGTGAGTGTGTGTGTGTGAGTGTGGTGTGTGTGTGTGTGTGTGTGAATGTGTGTGTGTGTGTGTGTGTGTGTGTGTGTGTGTGTGTGTGTGTGTGTGTGTGTGTGTTTCAAGCCCTGTAACTCCGGTAGTTTTCAGCGCACTCACTGTGCATCTCAATAATTATTTTAATAAGTATGGAGATTTTTTTTTATCCACCCACTTTCCTGTGAATAATCAGTGTTTCGAGAAATTCAACTTCAATCGTACCATTTGCCCGAATCGTGTCATTTTCAGCAAATAATGGTCACGGTACAGATTTTGTGCTGATGATACGATTACAGATATAACAAACTGGAATAAAGGGAAACAACCTTTCATTTTGAAGTCACTAACACATTTCGTGAAATCTGATTCGCTTCTCAGTGACCTGTCTGTTGACACTGGAAATCATAGCCATTCTGGAACCTTGCAGACATTCTGCAGATTACTTTCTGATTAATATCAGTCTGTCCCTGACATTATCCAATGTCCTCTCAAACAGACTGTGATTCTGTTCTCACAAGACATGTGGACGAGACACAAATGTCAATGTCCTTCCATAAGCAATGACTCAATTTCTAGCTTCTGGTTCTTTCCTTCCAAATTGGACACACACACACACACAAACACACACACACACACACACACACACACCACACACACACGCACATACGCACGCGCGCACGTGCAACACACACACACACACACACACACACACACACACACACACACACACACACAAGCACTTACATGCACGTTCGAGCGCACGGACGAACAACACACACACACACACACACACACACACACACACACACACACACACACACAAACACACACACCACACACACACACACACACACACACACTTCTATGCCCATGTGCCCGCATGCACGAGACACACACACACACACACACACACACACACACACACACACACACACACAAACACACACACACACAACAACAACAACAACAACAACAACAACAACAAACAACAACACACACACACACACACACACACCACACACACACACACACACACACACCACCCTTACTTTTAATGGCCGGCCACGTGGAAAACGTCACGGTGTAGTTTTGCGCGCTGCTGAAAGTGACGTCACCCCCTTCCCCCGTCAGGTGCGTTTCGTCATCAGCCATGGTGGCCTGGTTGTGCGCATGCGTGAGCTGAGCCTGGTCTTCCGGCTGGAAGGCCCGGTTGGTTTCGCTGGGAGTGGTGGCCGGGCTCTGCTGAATGACTAACACCCCGTAGCGCGGGCCACCCGCCTGGTCTTGAAGATCTACCTGGAGACAAGCCATGTCCATGCCAGAGAAATTGAAAACAAAATGACCAGCACCCCGTAGCGCAAGCCACCCGCCTGGTCTTGAAGATCTACCTGGAGACAAGCCATGTCCATGCCAGAGAAATTGAAAAAAAAAATGACCAGCACCCCGTAGCGCGGGCCACCCGCCTGGTCTTGAAGATCTACCTGGAGACAAGTCATGTCCATGCCAGAGAAATAGAAAACAAAAAAAAAAAAGGGGGGGGGGGGGAGACAAAAAAACAAAAACAACCAACAACAGACTGCTGGAAAAGCTGCCCACCCAAAAAGTCGATGCCATGGAAATTTAAAAAAAGAAAAGAAAAAAATTTTAAAAGTGAAAAGAAGAAAAATGAAAGAAAAAAAGCACGCCGTTGACAAAGCGTCCACCTAATAGAAGTGTGCCTTTCACACGTCCAGACGCGGTGTATTTTTCATTCCCATGTTTGGTGTTCTTTTGAGGCTAATCATATGCGCAGCGCTTTTTGTTTGTTTGTTTGTTTTTTAAAACTGTGTACATACCTCTTAAATTCTTTTTTCTTTTCTTTTTCTTTTTTTTGGTTATGGGGATCTGGTTGAAGCTCTTTTCTTCCTTTTTTTTTTTTTTGATGTTATGGTTACAACAGAAAAAAATGTGGTACTGAAATCCATGAATGACAGTGTGTTCATTTTCACACCACTTAGAGAACAGAGAGAGAGAGAGAGAGAGAGAGAGAGAGAGAGAGAGAGAGAGAGAGAGAGAGAGAGAGAAAGACTTTCCACAAGTAGCCTACCTTCTTTTGACTTTCACAAATAAAAGACATGAAACGTGCACAAAATTATACGCGGCACAGAGAGAGAGAGGAGAGAGAGAGAGAGAGAGAGAGAGAGAGAGAGAGAGAGAGAGAGAGAGAGAGAGAGATAACACGAGAGTGATAAACACTGGCACAAAACCAACCGAAGTTAACTCTTTCATTAACTTATCAAACAAATTCGCGCGCGCGCGCGCGCGCGCACGCACACACACACACACACACACACACACACACACACACACACACACACACACACACACACACTGCCCATAGCGAAAAAGAAACACCTCTTACTAAGCTTACGTCCTCTGTATAAGAGGGCCGTGACGTCAGCCTCTTGCGCATTTCGTCACGGTTTTCGGTGCTCCCTTTGCACAACGTCACGTAGAACTTGACGAAGTTGGAGCGCCTGCTGATGTGGAAGATGACGAAGCAGGCGAGGAGGATGGTGAGGGAGAGGCCGAAGAAGATGATGGTGTTGATGCGCTGGTCCTTCAACAACGCTTTGGTCAGAATTCGGTTGGTGGACACCAGTACCCCTGCCAAGCCTGAAAAACCAGAACGGGGTTTAGTATAGTGGACAGCCGTACAAATAGGATTGACGAATACCAATTGGCACACGACCATTTCCACATAATCATACACTCACGTGCAAAGACAATCATGTGCCCCGCATGCATCCACACATCTGACTTCTTTCTTTCAATAATAATTTTTTTTTTTTAAATCAGAATACTATTTTAAAGTTCTCCCTGGTGAAAAAAAAAACAAACTTTCTTTCTCCGAATCGCTTCTTTGGGCGCACGGGGATTTTAATTTCTCTCTTCTTTTTCTTTGGCCAATATTCTAATACATTCAACGATATTCCGCAAAAGATTGACATCCAACAGTATTTTTCAGTACATGCATTCATTACGCACATTTCTTTTTTTTTTCTTTTCTTTTTGGTCACACAGATGATGAACCTGTCCCACACAAACAAATCTTTCTGGATTTACAGTCCCCAACCAACTTCCATTCATCAAAATACTTTTGAGTTCTTCCATCATCTTTTTTTCAAAAGAAAATCAAGATCTTGGCATCGGACATCATAGCAAGGGGCGAGAACATAGGCTGTCATGGTTCCCGTACAGAGTGCTTGCCCCTAGAATCAGCAATAAAGTCTACTTTTTCTGAAAAGAAAAGAAAATATATCTTCTCTCTCTCTCTCTCTCTCTCTCTCTCTCTCTCTCTCTCTCTCTCTCTCTCTCTCTCTTCGTCCGCTGCTTCCGCTAAAGCTGCCAGGCAATCTTTTTCTTTTTCTTTTTCAAGAGCACAAATCACTACTCCAAAAAAAAAAAAAAAAAAAATCAGATAATTAAAAAAAAAGGACCTATGAGGAGCAAGCACCCTGTTAATTTGTGTTTTCAAGTAGAGTTCAAAGTGCCCACAAAGCTTTTTTTGTTTCCACGGGGCGCATGACAACTCCACAGAATGCATCGTGTTTTGACCCGAAGTTCCGGCCAAACGTATGCATTAAAACACAATAACAATACAGAACCAGTGTTTCTTTCTTTCTTTTCCGCGTACGCAGGTCGATACTCAACAGAACTCAACACATTTCGACTTTGAGGTCCTACAAACCGAATGGAAGGTAAATAAAAAGAACAAAAGCTCCTTCCTGTTGGGTCTAACAAACTGGGTTAAAAGAACAAATAACAGCATGGAGACGGTTTTTTTTTGTATGTTTGTTTGTTTGTTTTTTCTACGATTGACGTCAACGTCCTTCAAAAGGGCAGAAAAACAACAGTCAGTGTAAGTCAAGTCAAGAACACTTTATCATTTCCAAAGAGAAATCAAGAGTGGCCATCTAAAAACATATCTATGGATCTATATTTAACAAATAAAAAATGACAAAATAATCACACCCACCCATCCACCACCACCCCCTCACCCACTGACACACACACACACACACACACACACACACACACACACACACACACACACAATATATATTATATATATATATATATAAACAAACTTTCTGAACCGGATCTTATTGAAAGTTCAGATTTGATTCAGGAGTTTGATGGAATTGGGAACGAAACTGTTTTAGTTTATTTGTTTTGAATTTTGGAATTTGGAATCTTCATCCAGATGGTAGAACATTGTAGTTTTTTTTTGTTTTGTTTTGTTTTGGAAAGGACATGAGAACTGTCGGCAGCAACGTTCACAGCTTTTTGTGTGACTCGACATTCATACAATTTACCTAACTGTTCTCGTTTTTTTTGCCAATAATCTTTCCACATGTTTTCACTACTTTGTTTATAATGTTGTCGTTTTCCACGTTAAAATTTCCAAACCAGCATAAAAAGCCAAAGGACAGCACTGATTCTACAAAACAACGATAAAACATATTTAAGATGTCCTTTTCAACAGCAAGAGACCGAAGTTTCTGAAGATAGTATATAGCAGGAAAGGAAAAAAGGAAAGGAGGACAAAAAAAAAAAAATGGAAAGAAGGAAAAAAACCCAGTTAATCTGAACTGAACTGCCTGACATGACTTCAACACACTGTTTAAGGAAAACATGGTTTCTGTCCCGAATGACCTTATGTTTTTCACTGAAATTATCTCTCTTGTTTGTAAATAATTGCTCACGCATCTTCTTGTTGATGATGTGGGGGGTTTTTTGGGTTTTTTTTTTTTTTTTGCTTCTCCTTCCTTCTGCCCATTTTCGTTTTTATTTTTATTTTTTTAATTTCTTCTTCTGTTGTCTTTTTCATGTTCTTTTGAAGAAAAAAAAAATCCAAACTCTCATGGTGAAACATGTAGTATACCTGTAAATGTACAATAACCGCCAATATATTGTCAATGTTATATTTGAGCACGGTGTAAGCCTGGGGCCTGTTGTTGACAGATTGACCAAAAGCGACTAGAAAACAAGAGAGAAGAGAGAGAGAGAGAGAGAGAGAGAGAGAGAGAGAGAGAGAGAGAGACGAGACAGACAGACAGACAGACAGACAGACAGACAACGACAGACAGACAGACAGACAGAGACAGAGAGATAGAGACGTGGAGTCCGACAAACAGACAGACAGACAGAGAGACACACAGAAACAGAGAAGAGAAAAACAGAGAGACAGAGACGTGGAGTCCGACAGACAGAGAGACACATAGAAACAGAGAAAAAGAGACAGAGAAAAACAGAGAGACAGAGATGTGGAGTCTGACAGACAGACAGAAACAGAAACAAAGAGACAGAGAGAAACAGAGAGATAGAGATGTGGAGTCTGACAGAAAGACAGACAGACAGACAGACAGACCCTACGAGAAGCTCCAGAGGCCCAACAGACCAAGGTCTGGTAGTGGTGCATGTCTACATGCAATCCGGAGAGCACTCTCTGACGCGACCAGCAACACACTTACTCTCTCCAGTCATCACTGCCTGGGTGTAGCGTGAGGGCAGCATGCTGGTGTAGCCATAGAAACTGGACTGCTGGACTACACACACACACACACACAAACACACACCACAAAACACACACGCACACACGCAGGCACGCGCGCACGCAGGCACGCACACACACACACACACAACACACACACACACACACACACACACACACACACACAACACAGATTAAAACAACAACAACAACAAAACAATCTCGGTGTGTCATGTACTATAACTCGAGAACTGAACTGTAAACACATTCACAGTGAGAGAAAAAGAATATACAGTTAACAACATGGTTCGTTCGCTGATGTGTTGAAGTGGACCCACACACACACACCACACACACACACACACACACACACACACACACACGCACGGCCGCGCGTGATGCACGCACCCAAAACAAAAAACACATGCACGCACGCATGCACGCACACATGCACGAAAATGGGTCGGTTATTGCTGTAGTGGCGAGCGCTTTACCAATGGAACGTTACAGACACAGTGGGATGTCCATCAGTCCGGTGAGCTAGAGACGCATAGCAAAGAACAGCTGCAACGGAGTGGTGCACTGCACATGGCCTGAATGCTTAGAATGGGTCAGCCACTAGAGTAAGTTAATTATTCGCAGCTTGACCACAATTGAAATAGGACAACTAATGGAATAGTGAGCTAAGCTGGACACACAGGGAAAAATAAAACACTTCAGTGGGAAATTTACTGTTGTGGTGAAGTTAGACATACACGTAGACAAATACAACTGAAATAGGATATATATATATATATATATATATATATATATATATATATACTACACACTGGACAGAGGAGGTACACACACATACAGACCCAGAGAATGCTGTTTACTGTACACGTACGTAGAAAACATTTCAACCACAATGGGTCGCCCGTTAAAGTAGTGAACTGTACACATATATAAAAACGCTACTAAAATGGGTCATCCTTTAGAATGGGTGAATTCGTAGAAAAATGCAGCTAACATGGGTAGCCCATTGGAGTGGGGTCAACTATTCATTCATAGAAAAATACAGCTAAAATGTACCAGCAATCAAGAAAAGAACAAACACACAAACATAAATAAAACTGTCTTTTATAAACAAATCAATAAATAAACTAACAAATAAATAAACAAATAGAAAATAAATAAATAGATCAATAAATTAGTAAACGAAAAAATAAATACATGAATTAAATAAATGAATAAATAAACACATAAAATAAATAAATGAATAAATAAATATGTAAATAAATAAATAGAATAAATACATAAATATATAAATGAATAAACAAATAAATAGAGACCCTCTCCCACACACCAGTGGAGCCCACAGCGACCACTCCCACCGCCACCAACGTGATTTTGTAAGCGACCTCTGGCGAGAAGAGCTGAAACCACAGGTCGCAAAGGGCGATCACCATCAGCGTGAAAAAGGCCAGGATGTAGCCGAAGGTGATCCTCACGGGCATGCGCAGAGCCTGTGGGAAGAGAGAGAGAGAGAGAGAGAGAGAGAGAGAGGAGAGAGAGAGAGAGGTCAGAGTTCGGGGTTACAGTAAAGGTCAAGTAGTGTCAACAAAGTTTGAACAGAATATAAATTGCCCTGACTGTGAAAAAAAATGAATGTGAAAAAAAAAAAAGATTTACTCCAGAAATTTGAGATCAGTAAATTAGTTCAATGCCATATGTCAGCAAAAAAAAAAACAAAACAAAAAAAAAACACACAGCAGAATGATGCATGACTTGTGGACTCCTTGTGTTTCTATGCCATTGGTAGGGCACTAGGATTTTGGAGTGAAAAGAAAAGTCGAGTAGACGACAGAAAAATGAAGGGTCATGTGGATCGTGCTTGAATCCAAAAAAGCAAACAAACAAACAAACAAAAAAACGGACATGAGACCTGCCTCAGAGTCAGGTATGGTATGGGTCAAGGGCTGGACTGTGCCATGAATATGCTTTGGTACTGGCTGATCTTCTGAGAAAAGCCAGGTGCAGTTTTGAGTACAACAGAGAATGAATAGCGTTTTGCGCCTAAACTGTAACCATGGACTCGGATCTGTAAGGCGCGCAGTTGTCACACGTGCTAACTTTTCTTAGCAGCAAGTTGTGTAACTCCATATGTGACTGTCTTTGAGAGGACAAGACCATGGTTTAGTCTGTAAGTGCCTTAAGCTCAGACGTTATTCACTGTCTGTCTGTCTGTCTGTCTGTCTGTCTTGTCTGTCTGTCTGTCTCTCTCTCTCTCTCTCTCTCTCCTCTCTCTCTCTCTCTCTCTCTCTCTCTCTCTCCACATTCGTGAGCTAGGAAGATTTCCGATCTAAGTAAACTCTGATATAAAATGTATTAAATACTGGCTGAAATTAATGGGGATGGACGAAAGTAGGCTACCTTTGAAAGCTTACAAAGTATTGTATAATTTGGACAGAAGTGGCAAGAAGACGTGGGTTACAACTATTCGTCAGTGCTTGAATGCATATGGGTTTACTTTTGTTTGGGATATCAAGGTGTTCAACGTATTTCAATTGTCATAAAATCCTTTAGGCATAGAGTTATAGATTGTAGGTGCAAGATTGGCACGATCACATACACACCAGTGACAGATTTGCTGAATATCGACAATTTAAATCTACATGCGTGGTCGAACCGTATATTGTAATTGGTATGAACAGATATGTAAAAAAGTGCTTTTGGCTAACGTTTAGATTAGTATTTCTGATATTGCTTGCCATCGTTTTAGATATAGACTTGAACATGAACGAGAAGTGTTATGTCGATTGTGTAGTGGGCTGAAGAGGATGAAATTCATTTCTTGTGTTTGTTGGTCCCGTCTTTCCCCGATCTTAGAGAGAAAATAATCAAACCTAAATTTTTAATAATCCATGTAACTTTCGATTCAAATGTTTATGCCGTCTAGAAATGAAGCCACTATTTTAAAACTGGGAACTTTATATATATGAAGCTTTGAAAAGATTACGAACAGTAACATCTTAGCATGTTTACAGTTATAATTTGTTTCATTGTTAATTCGTCTTATGCAAGTAAGTACGAAAATTTGATATAATATTTAGAGTACTGCCGAAGCGATTCTTGTCACAATTCTAATTTCATTACCATATGTGTTACCACCTTCAGGTAGGGGCTTTGGCCTGTGCTGAATAAATTATTGGTATTCGAATCCAATCGTGAAGGATACATGTCTGCCTGGTTGGGTCGGTGATAAAGCTCTGAGTTCTGAGTCACATGTTTTGAGTTTGAATCCCGGTGGCAGCCGATGTCAAATTTAGTGTGTGTGTGTGTGTGTGTGTGTGTGTGTGTGTGTGTGTGTGTGTGTGTTGTGTGTGTGTTTCTTGCCCATCTTTAGGAAATTGCCGTTCTAATAATGTCGATATACTGTTGTATACTGTTACATGTCACCTCAACCCCCCCCCCCCCCCCAACTACTACCCCCCCGCACCCCTCTTTCCCCATCTTCATCACCTCAACCCTCCCACCCCCCAACCCCCTCCTCCTGGGATGATTATCCCCCGTTTGCCACAGGATGCCGTTAGTGGGTGTGGACGTAAAACCTGAATTATCGATCGAATTAATCAGTTGCAGCAATCTTCTGCTAAAAAAATTACCGTAGCTTTCCAGAAAGTAGTGTCTTTAAATCTGTTTAAATCAACAGCTTTTGCAGACTCACGCATAGATAAGGAACTGCGTCAGTGGATTTATAGTCATCATCATAGTCGTCATTATCGTCATCATTATGGTCTCATCGTAGTTATACTAACTTACTTTAAACTAATCTCCGCGCTTGCACGAAATAGGCTGTCAAGGCGATCACAGTTTGCACGTCCTCAGCAGTTTGGTAAGTCACATCCATTACATTATCACATGGTCTGTGTCATCGTAGTTATGCTGACTTTCTATTGCTGATGGAACAGTTTGGAACCGTGCTATCTCTGACTGGTTACCTTGTAATTAGGTGTTTTTTTTATCTATCATCTGCACGTTTTACCCTATGCTGGTGGTAAGCTAACTCGCAGATAAGCGCGGTCCTGTCAGCTGATTACATTGCTCTCTTGCTTTTCATGCCCCTCACAAAATGTCAACTACACTTAAGAAACGCTGCGGCCACCACGGCACTGTTGTTCTATCTGGGATGCGATTGGTCGTAGGTTCCAAACCCATCCTAAACATTCTGACATGCTCCCAGGATTCACCAAAGGGGTGGGTGGAGGGGGGAGAACAATAAAACCAAAGACGCCACCCTAACATGACTGGAATTCCACAATGAATTATTGATCATGACCAAGTGAAATCTTCATGTGTCTGTGGGAGGAAAATTCTCCTCTGGCCGCGGCACCAAGCTCCATGGGATGAAAGGTAAGGTAGGGTATGTTGCTTATAGCCCAGCCGACCGCAAAAGGACATATCAGGCTGTTACTACGTTGAAGGCAACTCACAAGTCATTAAAAAACTCATCCACACAACCCTTTAAAATACACGTTCTAAAAACACACTGAAATTTTGTTAGACATCTTTCTTCCGTAAAATCTTCGATCAGATGAAAATGTTAACCTCTTTCAGAAATTCCCAAAGATCACATCAGGTGGGACATCTCTGAACAATACTTTTATGGAGTCTGCTGTAAAATGTCAATGTCGCACATCATGTACGTCCCAAAGATTCGAAGAAGGAACAGCAGTGTCATAGGTAAGACAGGTACCAGTTCGGACCAATATCACTTATGAACGTATAGTGGAAACTCTTCTTTGTTGTGTGGACCAGGTTGAATAACTACTTCACACAAAATGAACACTCGGATTTGTAAGTCTAGAAAGGAGCCATCCTGGGAGGGAGTATTTGGCTGTGTATAACATGCGGCTATGATTTGTAAGCAGAAAGGGGCATCCGAGTATTGCTGGTAACATGCGCATGATTGAAGCTCCTAAGGCTAAGGCAACAAATGACCCCTCGATGTGGTGTGGCTTGGTCTGACAAATGCATATGGGTCAGTCCAGACAAGATGAATCAACTGGCCCTAATCATGTTATCAAGTCTGGAAGAAATCATGTCGAGACATTCTGAGAAAGTACTTCCATGGCTTCTTATTGAAGCTCTCCACAAACGAATATACAACAGACTGGGTCAATCTGAAAATTAGCATAGAAACTGGCTGCGCAATGTCTCCAGTACTGTTTGTATTGGCAATGAAGGCCATTTTGAAGTCAGCCAGGAGTGGTACTGATTCAACAGTGCTTAGGAACGAACACCAAATGCCTTTTCTAAATGCAGAGCCGTCCTTTCCATTGAGGAAAATACCAGACACAATTTGCCATATGAGTAAGTTGCTTTTAATCAAAGATGAATTTCAAACCAAAGAAATCATGAAGCCTGTCCCTGCGAAAGGAAAAAATAGCTGAAACACTTATTCATACTGTAGCCACCCAAGCCATTCCAACGTGACAGAACTGCTCAAGAGCCTTGGAAGGTCGTGTCATAACTCTTTAAGATGCACAAAGAGCGGGAAAGAAACCAAGCAAATGGCAGAAGTGCGGCCACCCTGATAAGTACAAGGTCTGGTGTGTACTGTTCACGCTGATCTGAAAGCTCTTCTGGTCTCAACTGCTGTGTGATATCAGCACTGGAACAATGGCATCAACGCAAGCCAAAATCAACAAGTACACGAGAAGATGTGTCGGTGTCCCATCTGGTCTCAATGATGCTGCGCTCAACTGCCGCGAAACAAAGCTAAAGCTACCCCTGAAATGCATCCGTGGGTAGCACAAAGTGGACTTTGAGGTGAACACTGAAGGGCGGAACTCCAAACATGAAGAGGTCCTGGGTGTACGACCAAAGGGCCTGAACTACTTTCAGAACCTGTACCTTGTACAGGCAAGACAGAGAGGCGCCACGATTCCTGACTGCCTGAGCAGTAACTGGGCCAGGTTTACGAGCAAACGCGCAAAGTGCAGACATGAGCTGTTCACTCTTCTCTCCTCTCTCTCTCTCCCTACCCACACCACACACACACACACACACACACACACTCACTTATGCATGCACACTGCTGCACCCCCAAACTCCCATTCCTCACACCTCCTACCAATGAATACCCCCCCTACCCCTCCTCCCACCACCACCACCCCAACATTCCTCCCACTTTTCCCACACGCACACTATCACTTTGCATGAGAACTATCACCACAGTTAAAAACCGACCCACTCACCTCGACCAAAGCATTGTTGATGATGACACTGATGAAGGCGACGACGATGTAGGTCAGACTCATGTCGAAGATGATCGTGGACCCGGGTACCGCTCCTGGTAGAAGTCCACGGCGGTGATGAAGCTGTTGTAGGGCAAGAGGAACCCCGCCCCGGCCAGCACCAGGGCCAGGTACACGCAGCTGCATGGGTCACGTGGGGGCGTGACGTTGTCCCGCGTCGACACCCCGCCCTTCCACTTCCGGCTGATCTGCGGCGAGTTGAGTTGGCAGTATCCGCGGGACAGGTTCTCATCCATGGCTGAGCTTGTAAGGGTTCGCTGGTGCGTTTGTGTTGGGGTAGGTACTACTACAGTTAAGTGGGTTAAATATTGATGTAGTCTTTCTGGCGCCAAAAGAGCATTTCAATATGAAGAGGAAGCTAGCCAGTTTGCGCAAGACGGGCAGTAATCACGAAATATGTACAGACCTTGTGAGCACAAAGAACGTTTGAGCTGGTAAAGCTGTTACTAAGTTTCTTAAGCCAGAATGGAGTAGCATTTGCTTCTTATTCTATCTTCGCACTCGCGCTATTTTAACTGTTCAAAACTTGCTCAGTAACTTGTTTTCGGTTTAAAACATCAAGCAATATTTGTCAGCAACCGAAAGCTTTCATGAATATATACAGACTTTTTACATTTCATAGGGAATTTAAAAAGTTTTACTTTTATCACAGACAAACGTTTATTCTCTACGTGGGAAATAGCAGGAGATGAGGGAAAGAACATCGGTTGAACTGTTGCTCCAAATTATTCAGCAGCACACAAATATAATGTTAAAACATTAAGCACAATTGAATCATCTTGACGTTGCAAAAATGTTGGTCCTACTCTTGATCTGTTTAGCAAGACATCAAACCCGTAAGCAGAAATAGCAAGTTATTGCAAACGTTATTCAGAAGTAGTCAAATCATAGTTCGTCTCTAGTGAGCCTAACTAATTTAGCTTATTGCAGAATTTAGCAAGAAGCGATGTGTTTATTGAAGGTGTTCGTCTTTACAGCATGGTGAAATTGTTCGAAATTGCTACACTTTTCATCAGATCAATGAGGTCTGGCTTTCGTCCATACAGCATCTTGGCGATGTCGAAGATCTTGGCAGATTCCCGTTAATTCCACACTGCAACACAAGACACCACATGATCACAACTAGTCAAGGATGCGTGTGGTCGTTACTACTCCTCTCCCAACACAGTTTTCACTGGTCTGACAACAGACATGGCTTGTCTCCCTTCTAGCACACTTCTCCCTATGTTTCCCCACTGATCCTACCCGTGTTCTGCCCTGTGCTCAAGTCAGTACTCCATTTAAAAACCTCTCCGCTGGCCCTAAGACGTTAATGCTTGTTTTGTACGGAGTAGGTCTATATTGTGTTTCAAACGTAATAGGTCTATATTGTGTTTTGAAGGCAGTAAGTATATATGGCGTTTTGCATGTAGCAGGTCTATACTGTTTTTGCACTTAACAGTCTATACTGTGTTTTGTACTTAACAGGTCTATACTGTGTTTTATACTTAACAGGTCTGTATTGTGTTTTGTACTTAACAGTTTCTGTACTGTTGTTTTGTACTTAACAGGTCTATACTGTGTTTTGTACTTAACAGGTCTATATTGTGTTTTGTACTTAACAGCTCTATACTGTGTTTTGTACTTAACAGGTCTATACTGTGTTTAGTACGTGCAGGCATGTTCACGGAAATCTTTTAAGTAAACACTGCAATGTTTTGCCGCTGGTGAAAAAGCGTCTTGCTGGCTGAAAGCAAGGGAAGCTACGGAGGAGAGAGACAGACAGACAGACAGACAGACAGACGAGAGAGAGAGAGAGAGAGAGAGAGAGAGAGAGAGAGAGAGAGAGAGACTGACAGACAGACAGACAGACAGACAGACAGAGAGAGACAGAGACGGGGATGGGGGGAGAGGGGGGGGGGGGGGCTGTTGAGAAACGAAATGGTAGTAGCAGAAAGGAAGTTGTTAATTTGAAGCAAAATAATACACAATCTGAATAAAAGATGTCAAATGTCTGTAGTAGATATCCTCATAAATCTATATGTTCTTTAACATTCATCTACATACTTGAATTATAATTATGATCCTTTTGTTCAGTCATGTGTGCCCATCTTCAGTGTCCTGTCCCTGCTGTACCCCCAGCAAAGAGCACGGACACAGGAGAGACCCCGCCTGTACGGGGTTCGGGGTTATGTTCAGGGAGAATGACTCTGGGGATGTGTTCAGGATGAGTGACTCTGGGGCTGTGTTCAGGGAGAGTGACTCTGGGGCTGTGTTCAGAGAGAGTGACTCTGGGGCTGTTCAGGATGAGTGACTCAGTGGCTGTGTTCAGGAGATGACTCTGGGATGTGTTCAGGAGTGTGACGCTGGGGTGTTTCAGGGAGAGTGACTCTGGGGCTGTGTTCAGGGAGAGTGACTCTGGGGCTGTTTCAGGGAGAGTGACTCTGGGGCTGTGTTCAGGGAGAATTACTCTGGGGCTGTGTTCAGGGAGAATGACTCTGGGGCTGTGTTCAGGATGAGTGACTCTGGGGCTGTGTTCAAGGAGAGTGACTTTCGGGGCTGTGCTCAGGGAGTCTAACTCTGAGGCTGTGTTCAGGGACAATGAATCTGGGGCTGTGTTCAGGGACAATGACTCTGGGGCTTGTTCAGGGAAGTGACTCTGGGCTGCGCTCAGAAGAGTAACTTTGGTGGCTGTGTTAAGAAGAATGACACTGGGGCTGGGTTCAAGGAGAATGACTCTTAAGGCTGTGTTCAAGGAGAGTGTCTCTCGGGCTTTCAGGGAGAGTGACTCTGGAGCTATGTTCAGGGAGAGTGACTCTGGGCTGTATTCAGGGAGAATTACTCTGGACCTATGTTCAGGGAGAGTGACTCTGGAGCTGGTTCATGGATAGTAATTGGGCTGTGTTCAGGGAGAGTGACTGGGGTTGTGTTCAGGGAGATTGATTGGGCTGTGTTCAGGGAGAGTGACTGGGCTGTGTTCAAAGAGAGGTGTTTGGGGCTGTGTTCAGGGAGAGTGATTCTGGGGCTGTGTTCAGGGAGAGTGTCTCTCGGGCTTTCATGGAGAATAGCCCTGGGGCTATGTTCAGGGAAAGTAACTCTGGAGCTGTGTTCAGGGAAAGTGACTGGAGCTGTGTTCAGGGAGAGTGATTGGGGCTGTGTTTAGGGAAAAGACTTCGGGGCTGTTTCAGGGAGAAAGACTTTCGAGGCTGTGTACAGGGAGAGTGACTCTGTCGCCGTGTTCGGGAGAGTGACTCTGGGGCGGTGTTAAGGGAAAATGACTCTGCGGCTGTGTTCAGGGAGAGTGACTCTGGGGCCGTGTTCAAAGAGAGTGACTCTGCGGGCTGTGTTCAGGAGAGTGACTGGGGTGTGTTCAGAAAGAGTGCATCTGGGGCTGTGTTCAGGAAGAGTGACTCTGCGGCTGTGTTCAGGAGCGCTGTGTTCAGGAAGTGACTCTGAGGTTGAATTCAATGAGAGTGACTTTCGGGCTGTGTTCAGGGAGAGTGACTCTACGGCTGTGTTCAGGGAGAGTGACTCTGGCGCTGTGTTCAGGAAGAGTGACTTTGGGGTTGAATTCAAGAAGTGAATTTCGGGGCTGTGTTCAGGGAAAGTGACTATGAGACTGTGCTTAGAAAGAGGGACTCTGAGCCTGTGTTCAGAGAGAGTGACATTGGGGCTGTGTTCAGGGAAGTGACTCTGGGCTGTGTTCAGGGAGTGACTCTGGGGCTGTGTTCATGGAGAGTGACTCTGGGCTGTGTCATGAGAGTGACTCTGGGGCTGGTTCAAGTAAAGTGACTTTCGGGGCTGTGTTCAGGGAGATTGACTTTCGGGGCTCTGTTCAGGGAGAGTGACCTGGGCTTCAGTCAACTTAAGCCCACTGAGTTGTCGAGAAACAAGAGTTCGATTCACCTTGGTATCATTGCAAGACTGGCGTTTTAAAACATTCCCTAGTTATGTAAAATGCCGCTTATGTTATTCATACATTCAATTACACAAGATAAACATACATACATACATACATACATACATATGGCGAACAGAGTAACATTCTGCGTTATTCTCTCTCTCTCTCTCTCTCTCTCTCTCTCCTCCATCATTCTCACTCTCCCCTACTCCTAATATTGTCCGATGTGTGTGGTTGTGCTGTTGTGTGTGGTGTGTAGTGTGAGAGAGAGAGAGAGAGAGAGAGAGAGAGAGAGAGAGAGAGAGAGAGTTTTTTAAACCTCAGAGATGCAGTTAGAGAATCGTCATACAAGACTGACTATGTCTTCAAAACACGTAACAAGGTAATTTATTTCTGCTCACAAATACTGTCAGAAAATCGTTGTCCATACTGCTGATTTCTTCATAATACGTAACAGGGTGTATCTATTTCTGCTCACAAATAAGGAATTGTTATACAAATTTGTTGATTTCTTCATAATACGTACAAGGTGTCTTCATTCATTTCTGCTCGCATGGTCCTTACAACAAAAGGTGTTTTGAAAAATTATAGTCTATTAAATATAAATTAATAATATATATAATATATATGTATAGTTTTTATTATTGTTGTGTGTGTGTGTGTGTGTGTGTGTGTGTGTGTGTGTGTATTCCCTTTTGGGTTTGGAAGATTTTCACCGATGAAATCACAATCTTCATATACATGATCTTCCCCTTAGCTGATGTCACATTTTAGGCCTTTTGCCCTCACCGTGACCCTATCTTTGCGCCAGCTGGAAGCCCCCAAACAGTCCAATTCCTTTGATTTTAATCTGTCTGCTTCGACCAACTGGCTAAACCTTGATGGCCAATTGAAAGAAAATGATGAGAATAAACTTTCAGACACAACAAAACAAAAAATTCTCAAAACATTCTATTGCGCCAGTCTATAAATACTCGACTTCTTAAGCAAGGCTTTGGCGCATTAATTTCTGGTGTGCAGCCTGTACCAATGTTTTGTGTATGTCTTTGTGTTGTGGCTGTTCTTCATGAGTTTGACCCGGGAGACAGGAACACTCCTACCAGGCCTTTCCTCTGCTTTACCTCCAGACTGTGGAGAAAGCATAATTCATGACACGGGCGAGGATTGGGGGGGGGGGGAGGGGGGGGGGAGGGGAGGGGGGGCAGGGGGAGGGGGGGAGGGTGTGGCCCCACCCACCCACCCTTCACAACCTCACCCCCATCCTCTGCCCTCCTGTCTCCACCCCCACCCCCTGTGCTCCAATGTGTATCATAGATAGCAGTAACAAGAATGTTTCGTCGGTGTGCTGACAATCAGTTGATTTTTTTTCCAGATGGGGAACACTGATAAAATGCCATTGAGGAGCAAGTATACTTCATGAAAAAAAGGACTGTTGTGGGTGTGATCCCATTTCCCCACTCCCGCCCCTCACCTCATCATCGACGTCACCTTCGTCCCCCCTTCCCTCCCCCCCCCCCCCCCCCCCTTTCACTCCTATCTGTATTACAGTCAGTGGAAAAGAAAAGATTCTTGTTCTTCTTGAGCATTCGAGACACACGTTGATTATGATTGATCTGAAAAAGCTCATCAAATGCAAACAAGAACAACACCTAAAGATAAAATACCTTATTTAAAAAAAAAAATCGAAATGCGAAACGAAACAACACTTTGTCACACAATCCAGTATTTTTCAGCACAATACTTTCAGACATAACGCATGAACACCGTACAGAATGATACATTACAATACATCACAAAACAGTCAAAAGTACATTTCAGGGACAACTGGTCGCAGACATGACGAGAACAAAACTGAAGGGCACATATTCCGGAGAAGGGGACGTGAACCGAAGAAAAGGGGGCAGGGAGGGGATGTTGGGGTAGGGAGTGGGGGTGGCTGAGTTGGGGGTGGGGGTGGGGGAAGGGTGATGAAATAGGTGGGTGGGTGGGGGTGGGATAGATGAGAGGGAAAGAGAGATGAGTCTGGAAAACTACAGGAAAAAGGACTTGTTCAGGAGAGGTGGAGGCGTTTGAGGTGGCAGAGAAAGAGCGGTGGGGGGGGGGGGGGGGGGGGGGGGGGGGGAGGAGGGGAGAGTGGAGGAGAGCGAAGGAACGGAGAGAAGAGAGAAGGAGTGGTGTTACGTGGAGGCGTGGGGGTAACCCGAAAAGGTTAGAGAAGAGACGGTGGGGGAGTGGGAGTGGTGGGGGGAGGGGGAAATGTTCCGAGAAGGAGGTGAAGATAGGGGATAATGTGATGCTGGGGGGAATCGGGGGGGGGGGGGGAGGGGCGGAGGGGGGAGTGTGATGTGTCGGGGGGGGGGGGGGAGGGGCAGGAAGAGACAGGAACCTTTGGGGGAAAGACAGGAGGTGAATGGATGGGTGGGTGGGTGGGTCGGTGGCAGGGGGGTGGGGGGTGGGGTGGGGGGTGGGGTTGGGGTGGCTCAGCTGCAGACTGGAGTCTGGAAGCGGACAAATCATGGCTGCAATTCCCAGGGCTCCGAATCAATAAAGCCCAACGTGCGAGCTGCGCAGTTCTGGAGAGGGTAAAAAAAAAAGGAAATGGGGGTGGGGTGGGGGGAGGGGGGGGAGAGGAACGGGGGAGGGGAAGGTGGAGGGGAGAGGAATGTGGGTAGCAGCGAGCGGGGAAGTGATGGTGTTTGCGGGGGTGGGGGGGGGGTTCGGGTGGGAGGAGGCGATACGACATTAGTAATGCCTCTCTCCAGGGGGTCACGTTACAAGGCGCCTTGGTGTCAGACTGAGTTTAACATGGGCATACAGAGAGAGAGAGAGAGAGAGAGAGAGAGAGAGAGAGAGAGAGGAGAGAGAGAGACACACACACACACACACACACACACACACACACACAGAGCACTCTCCACACATGCCCCCACTTCCCTCCTCCCAAAATCTTATCCTACTCTCCCCTTCCAAACATATAATACACATACACACGTACACCCATACACGAACGCTTGCGCGCACGCACACACACACACACACACACACACACACACGCACGCGCGCATGCACGCACGCACGCACACACACACATACATCCACGCAGACGTGCATATACACATACATGCACGCGCACGCACACACACACACACACACACACACACACACACACATACGCACACACACACGCACGCGCGCGAGCTCATGCGCGCGCACACACACACACACACACACACACACACACACACACACACACACACACGCACGCATGCACGCACGCACACACTAACACACACACACACACACACACACACACACACACACACACACACACTCACATGCTCGCACACGTTCGCATACACTCAGACACACATAAATACATACACATGGGCAGAGAGAGAGAGAGAGAGAGAGAGAGAGACAGAGAGATAGAGAGAGAGAGAGAGACAGAGAGAGAGAGAGACTGAGAGAGAGAGACACAGAGAGAGACACAGAGAGAGAGAGAGACAGAGATAGTCAGACAGACAGACAGGAAGGCAGGCAGGCAGGCAGAGACAGAGAGAGAGACAGACACAGCGACAGACAGAGAGACAGAGACAAAGAGACAGTACACATAGACACACAAACACATCGTCACACTGACGGAAATCACTGTAGGTCAACAAGCTAAGCTAAAACCGGGGAACACAATGGAATCCACTCTGTCATTCCCTCATCCCCCTCTCAGATTCTGGACCTCAGTCTGTATATTCGTCAACACAGGCTGCGACTGGGAAAGCTGAGGCTGAATAGATTCGCCCTGATAAACTGCTTTTACAAGGGCGCAGAATGCTGACGCTGGATGTAGCTGATGTAATCAACTGCCTAACAGAGGTGTTGAATGTCAGAGCTGAATATAACTGTCATAACCAACTGCTTAGCAAAGACCAGCCGCCGTGGCGAAATGGTTAGCGCCTCGGACTCCCAGCTGGGAGGTCGTGGGTTCGATTCCCATCAGAGTCATGTGGGATTTTTCTGCCCCGACCGGCTCCTACCCAGAGATGAGTTTACTACGGGCTCAGTTGGCAAGACTGGAACCACACAGTCGAGTTTCATCCACTTAATGGATGCGTCTCTGAGAGAGTTGCTCAAATTTCCTGACCAACACCGCAGGTGTCTGAATCTCTTGGGGCCTGGTTGACGCCGGGATATATTATGAAAGGAAGCGTAGAGTACAGCCCTGTCATGCAATCTCAGACCGGAATAGAAATCCGTAGCATCATCTTCATCACCCTCATGCTCATCGATCGGCATTAAAAAAATGCTTAGCAAAGGCGCAGAATGTTAAACCTGGATATAACTGCCATCATTAACTGTTTTGCAAGGGCGCAGGTCTTTCTAGCAGGGTATGAATGAAGTAATCAACTTGCAAGGCACAGAGTGTTTAAATCGGGTTCTAACTGCCACGATCAACTGCCTTGCAGAAGCGCACAGTGTGGATGCAGAATACTACTGCCAATATTACGCCTTGGCTTAAGGCTGTGTCAGACCAATTGACATAGGCTACAACACCAAGGCTACATCAAAATGTTGTTATGCTTAGCATAGTTATGCGGGGATTGTCTTCAGTCGTGACAAGCTCCTAGCACAACATTATCAGTCTCCAAAATCCGTTGAAGTCGGAGTGTGGCTGCCCACGTGGCAGGGTAATCAAAAACGGTCACACACGTAATGTTCTCATCCCTAGCTGATGCATTTGTGCTATAGCGTTCAAGTGCTTCGGCTGTTCGGATGATCCCTGGAGTCTTTTAGCCAGGGTATGACAAAACACAACAACAACAACAACTACTGCCAATATTAACTGCTCTGCAGAGGCGCAGAATGTTTCAGCTGAATAGATTTGCCGTGACAAACTGCTTTACAAGAGCGCAGAATGCTGAAGTTGGATATAGCTGCAGTAATCAACTGTCTAACAGTGGTGTTGAATGTCAGGGCTCAATACAACTGTCATGACCAACTGCTTTGCGAAGGCGAAGAATGTTAAACCTGGCTATAACTGTCTAATTATATCAACCGCAGATTAAAGCTGATACAACTGCCAATTAATGCTGCAAAGGGTATGATGGCTGGTTTGGTATTATAGCAGGATGTACAACTTACCCATACACCTTCTTTATATCTTCCAAAGCGCAGATGTTAAAGTGAATATAATGCACACTCCATGTTTATTTTGCACTTTGCAAAGCAGTGTATTATAGCAGGTATATACACTTCCATATTCTGCACTTTGCAAAGCAGTGTATTATAGCAGGTATATACATTTCCATATTCTGCACTTTGCAAAGCAGTGTATTATAGCAGGTATATACATTCCATAGTCTGCACTTTGCAAAGCAGTGTATTATAGCAGGTATATACACTTCCATAGTTCTGCACTTTGCAAAGCAGTGTATTATAGCAGGTATATACACTTCCATATTCTGCACTTTGCAAAGCAGTGTATTATAGCAGGTATATACACTTCCATATTCTGCACTTTGCAAAGCAGTGTATTATAGCAGGTATATACACTTCCATAGTCTGCACTTTGCAAAGCAGTGTATTATAGCAGGTATATACACTTCCATATTCTGCACTTTGCAAAGCAGTGTATTATAGCAGGTATATACACTTCCATATTCTGCACTTTGCAAAGCAGTGTATTATAGCAGGTATATACACTTCCATATTCTGCACTTTGCAAAGCAGTGTATTATAGCAGGTATATACACTTCCATATTCTGCACTTTGCAAAGCAGTGTATTATAGCAGGTATATACACTTCCATATTCTGCACTTTGCAAAGCAGTGTATTATAGCATGTATATACACTTCCATATTCTGCACTTTGCAAAGCAGTGTATTATAGCAGGTATATACATATATACATTTCCATATTCTGTACTGCACACTCCATTGTTTATTTGCAAAGGCGCAGAATTTTGAAGCCAGGTTGAACTCCACAACGAACTGCTCTTGCAAAGCAGCAGAATTTGAAGCTCGATACAGCTGTCGAATCCACGGCTTGACACGATGCAGCATGTTGTGTAACTGGACGTAACGTTTAGAGCCAACAGTTGGGCAAAGGCAAAGGACGCCTAAGCTGGAACTAGACGCCATAATTCACCGTGCTGGATGCCAACGGCTTTTTGATGTCATAAGATTCTCTGTTGTAGAGAACTATAAAATAGGCATTCTGGCTCACCCACCTCCGCCAGCTCCAACCGGCTGAAGCCGGTTTCGCTGTTGCTCTGCCGGCTTACCCAGAATGCCTATTTTTATAGTTCTCTAATAGTAAACACTTTACAAACATACATAATGTGTAGGATTATCTGTTTTTAACACTAATTTAGAAAACTTTTGAGACTTAAGTTTTTGCTTAATCCTTCGTTTTTCTTGGGAATTTTCAATAACATCATTTTCTTTCATACATTCATCAAATGCGTCTCTGTCTTTCATGTGAAATAAAACTACAGTCTTTAATTGCTCTCTAAAGTCTTTTAAAACTGAGTTATATTTTTGGCATAAAATCCACACACTTATCCCAGCATGTCTTCCGCTAAAAGCCAGTTTTGACAAAGCGTTTCTTTTTTTGACTATATCCTTTTCTGCTGAACAATCATCTATAATAAATAGTGTCTGAGTTCCTTCAAACTGTCTAAAGAAATGTTCTAAACACTCACTCAGTTTATTGCTAGGATCAACTAAATATATGTCATCATCTGTCCATATAAACCTTCTGTCGTGATATGCTTTGTTCCATTTAAGTGTTGGGCAGAAAATTACTATATGATCAAAATTATAACGATAAACTGTTTGTAATAGGTCGAGGACAAATATTGTTTTTCCACAACCAGTCTGTCCACAAATCAATGAACAATGAGGGGTTTTTGTCATAAAGTTTAACATCGGCATTGACACCAAAGTCGTCTGCTCCATAGTTTTAAAACAGAATTTAATCTAATCCAGTTATTGTTTTTATCATACTCTCTGTCAAAACTTGTTCAGTATAATAAAACCCTATAAGGCCCAAATGTGTAAGATTAATCCAGTTCAGTTCTGTAAGATCGTTTCTATTTAAACTAATATCAATTTTGTTGCTTGTTGTTATGACCTTAATATCCTCGCCATTGTAAAGAACGACGACAGTAACTTTAAGTTTGTCAACGTCTAAGTTTTGCCAGCTAATAAGAATTCCTTCCATAAGGTTGTCACTGACACCCACAGCTCCATTTCTTGCCTCATCTTTTAAGACAGAAATTTTAAATATCATTGTGAACGTGTCTCCTAATTTTGTGCGTGGAATGAACTGTAATTTTGTAGAAGCTTTCTTTAAAACCGATTCTCTTCTGTGGAGGATGTACTGTTTGTCCCCAAACGGCTTATTTCGATCTCTTTCCGACTGTTGTCCTCTGGCATAAGACTTACATGTAAAGGGCCAGAGTTCAATGCTTTTCTGAAACTTTTTTGACGGTCAAAAAATGTAAATGGGCTTACGAATTCAAATTTTATGTCCCATTCTAAATATGGTTCTAAGTGCCATTTGTTGTCAGTTTTTCGAACTATTTTATATTCATACTGACCTGTATTATTTGCTTCTAGATTGCGTAGTTGTTCTAGTTTAGGAAACCTTTTGTTGTCGTCAACCTCTTTGCGCTTATAATAACCATCTTTAGTGTACTCAAAACCATACAAAGTGCCTATCTCACCGTTTTGTTCAAAGTCCTCAACGTCTGCAAGGTCTTTTAATTCTAAAGTTACACACCTCTCAGGCGCTAATGTGACCCCCGAATCGTCTGGTCCACGTGACATTTTTTAAAACAACGTATTATTTTATTTCTAAAACAATGTGCAGGTTATCACATTTCACGACTTTCCCTGTTTTATCTGTGATCTTTATATTAAATGATCTGACCCTCCCACAAGCTAATCTTTTAAACTGTAAATTAGGGAATCGTATAATTTCATAATCGCAATATGCAGCTTTCCCTGATGGAAGAGCTCTTAAAACAGTTGAGGGCCTTCCATCATATAAGTTTTCATCAGTGCTCAGCTCATCCAAATGTACATAGAGTAATGGATATAAGGCAAGATCGAGCGGATATTCTCCCTCAAAAGTAGTTTCGTCTGGTGCAACTCTAAATTTATGATAGGCTTGATTGATTTTAAAGCCTAACATTTTAGCTAGCTCTACATCAAAAAAGTAATGGACTACTTCTTTTTCAGGTTTGAATGTTAACATTGTTTTTAGATTTGCATTGTTAAGTTTGAGAGTAATGTCGAAGTTACTCATTGCTTCTTTTAGCGAGCAAAACCCGTAATAACCATCAGGTATGGTTAACTGGCTAATTACGTCTCCTCTTCTGTCAAGTTTTGAAATCTCATTATTCCTCTTGGATTGACTTATATTAAACCATACGACTTTGTAGAATATTTCATGGAGTGCGACCCTTTGGGTTCCGCAGTTATTATCAATAGCATATTCTAAAAACGAAGGGCTGTCTTGAGTTGTTATTGTTACAAACATTTTTAAAACAAATTTAAAAATGAGTGCATTCAAATATACTAATGCAAAATATTCTGTTGGACAGCACTACAGTCCTAAAGATATAACAACTGATACCCTCGACATTTCTGTGACTCAGACTGACGCCTTTCAAGTAAAGGTTAGTACTCCATTGGATCGTTATCTTAACCCTCCTATCAAAAACGACTACATCCCGAAAGTGTGGTTCAGTCATCCGATGCAGTTTTATCAGAACCAGTTAAACTTTGCTGTGTTTTGTGCATCAACTGGGTGTGGAGTGTCGTATGCTGATCATTTAAATCATCCTGATCCTTTGGTGAGGTCAGTGTATAGATTTCATTTTTATTACACCTTCAGACGTATTTTATCTGAACTGCAAGCGCCATTACCAAATGACAAAACGTTTAATCCATTCAGCAACAGAATAGATTACAAGGCTTTTGAAAGGATCTGTAACGAATTTGATATTGACCCAAAGACAGACTTTAGACAAAAGTTGGATCTTAATCATGGTTTAGGCACTCTTTATTATTGGGGCGTGCATAGAAAGTATAACTATGATTGGAATCCTCCTTACACATCTTTCTCTTCAGGCACAACTGTTCACCTCGGGTCCATAGAGCAAGAGCATAAAACAGCATGGACAACATTTATTTTGGATACTTCTAATGGTCTAACTAGAGCGGGAATAGAACGAATAAACGACTCCATTCGTACTTATGTTTGGTGTTTGCTAGGTTCGCAAGCACAAACGAGATCAAACATAATTGATCCTTCTACTGGCTTTGACGCCCAAAACAGTATTTAGCAAATTTAGAGGATTCTATTAATTCTGCAATTGATTTGCCTTCAAGTATTAAAAGGTACCAAAATGTTTTGCAATACGCAAGATCGAAAGTAGACTTTGCTGTTGGCACTGGTTTATACATGCTGCCTTCTGACCTCAGACTTCAGATAGGAACAATAATAAACTATAATAATGAAATCCTTGTGGCTGGTAAAGAAGAGAAGGTCGGAAAAAACGACATAAATTCTAAGCCAGCAATAGCAATAAAAAAAGAAGCCCCACCAATCCCCGAGCCCCCCAAACCCCCCCATTCAATCCTTGTGGCCCCAAGAAATAATGACCATGAATATGAAAAGACGGCACTTGTTATTGGATTAACTGCCCTAGGATTACTTGGTCTTTATCTTACTAAAGAGTAACCCAACTATTAAGACAACTAATGCCCATAAGTGCTCGGCCATAAAGCCAACTACTTTACTTGCAGTAGACAAAAGCCAGCTAACGATCCCTCCTATTATACCAGGCAAAGAATCTATTGCCTTACTGGCTAATTTTTTTAATAAACTTGCAAGATGATCAAGTTGTTTTTTTACCCATGATTTATCTGATGGTGGTCCTGGTGGCACTGCTCCCCCACGCCTGTAACAGCCAACACCAGTGTACTTATTGCAAATCCTAAGGCTGTTATAACGCTCGCTAATGTGACACCTTGCTCTCTAAACAGTGTTCTTATTCGTTCTGCTAGCGTCGTGTCTTCATATAAAATTCTTTGGATAGTTTCTCTTATTCTGCTCACTTGAGTTCGTAATTGTTCTCGGTTATTAGACAACACTTCTAGTCTTGCTGATCTCTCTTGTTCAAGATCTTCTAGTCTTTGTGTTATTCTTTCTTTAACACCAGGTCCTAAGTTGTGGTCATCAGCCTCAACTAGTTTTTCTTTTCTCTTTTTATATGCTCATCTAGTTCACCCAGTTTTGCTAAATTGTTTGTTAATTCGCCTCTGATGCTTTTCAAAGCATGATCAAGGGCCGTTATTTCTCTCATAGGTAGCGGCGGATCGTGCATAGTTTTTAATACTGTTTCTTCTGAAAAACTGGTTTCTATTATTTCGTCTGCTGTTGGGCTTAAATCTTTAAGGGGTATGTTTTGAATTTGGTTTTCTGTTGGGAGTTTCTGTAGTGTGTTTTGAAGTTTAGCAACTGCCTCACTGTCTAATCTTCGCGGTTTAGCAATGCCAAGGCGATTTTGATCGCTCACACTGAGCCTTTGTCTAATTGTAGTCTTTGCTAAAAACTTTGATGGGTCTGGTTTAGATGTAAGCTGAACAAGTTGTCCTTGCTCGTTTTTCACAAACAAATGGTCATCTTTTGTTTCAAAATCATTAGGGTCTATAAATTCGGGAGGTTCTTGGCCTAAACTTTGATAAAATGATTTGACCTTACTTTCTGTTAATTCACGCTGCAATGATTGTAATGGATGTGTCAAAGGCGTCATTTCACTCATGTCGTCTCCAGGATCAAAAACATCATAATCTTCTTCTGCCATGTTTTTAAATAATTAACTTTTTATTTTGTTTTATAAAAAAAATGTCACAAGCATATGGCTCGATTCTTGACCCGCATAGAAGACTGAAAGAGCCCTTTGGCGTGAAGGGAAATAAACAGAATATTATTGTTCCAAATAATCCATCTACTATTGATTCAGATCAGATTCTTACTGTCAAATTTCCAGACCTAGGAGCAGATGAAGTGATTGTGCCAGGATCTGCACGGCTTACTTTCAAAATAGAACTCGAATCAGCAACAGACGTAAACAGGACAGTTGTACAGAATCTGGGACGGGCAATCGTTAAGAAAATTTCTATAAAACTTGAGGGGCAAGAAATATTTTCTTTACACAATGCAGCATATTTCTAATCTATTGTGATCTATGGCTAACCGATAATGAAAGGGCCGATCTTGCGTTTCAAGGAATCGAAAATAACGAAGCACTAAAACACAGAATAGACGCCGAAGATGCTAAAGACGGTAACAAGTATGAAGCTGTAAGTTATGCGTTTGGAAATCGCTTTTCTATACCCTTGGATTTTGAGTTGTTAAAAGCGCATGCGCCATACTTTCAAGGAGCATTAAAAGACAGATTGTCATATGAACTAACTTTTAATGAATACAAACGTGTCATTAGATCGACAGACACTGATTCCAAGTACAGCATTTTCGACATCTCGTTAGAGTTTGACATTGTTAGCAACCCTAACTTAGCAAGGCTGATTGAGCAACAATATCAGTCAAAATTAGCAATATATTACGAAAGAGTGATTCATCATACTAAATATCCTAAAAGCAGGGCAGACACAATATGGAACTTTAGTTTTAGCGCCGCAGCAAGATCCCTTAAAGGTATTTTATTGCTGTGTGAAGATGAAGAACCATTCAAAAGACAAAGTGAAAAGTTTATCAATCCTAAAATAACGAAAGTACAATGTTCAATTGAGGGTAGTCCTAACCAAGTCTACGGTAGTGGGCTTAAACCTTATCATCATTTTTTATGAAATAAGAAAATTGTTTGGAGGCGGGAGGTCTAGAAGTCCAACAGTAGACCTTGCGTCTAAAGATCTACACCTTCACAGTGTTAGACTTGAAAGAATAATTTAAAAAACGAAATACGGTTTATGGATGACCTAAGGGCAACAGAAGATAAACCGTTGCGGGAGTGGGAGAACAGTTAAAGACGTAATAAACATTCGAATTGAAAAAGAAAAAGAATGATAAACCCCCTTTAAAGTACATTTGTTTTTAAAATAGTCCACGAATATTCAAGATAACAGATTGAAAGATAACCAATAAATTATTTTTTTTTTTAAAAAAGCAGTCGGGTTTTTCGACTTTCCAAAAATGCCCAAAGAAGAGATAGCTGCTGCTGTAGACATAAAAAAATTTCAGATTAACCAACATTTCACAAAACAAAAAAAACTAGAGCAGGACCTTTCAAAAAACAGTAAAACCAAACGAAAGGGATTCTGCTGTCTTTAATGCTGTTACATATGTTTTAATACTGGGGCACGATCACTTGCTCTATCAGCAGGGAAAAAGTTGGTCTCTTACAAAAGCGTAGTGCACCGGCAGCTTTTCCCTAGGTGGTTTTTCCCTTTTAAATCTTGGGCCGTGTTCATTCTGTAAGTGCTGTCAGCAAAAAAATAAAAGCAAACTCCCAAAAACACACACTATGGTTCAACTAATACACTAAAAAAAACCCAAAAACAAAAAAAAGCATTCGCCAAAAAATCAGGATGAAAAATTTAGTCGCCTACAGGCAGATTTTTTGGGGGGGGGGGGAAAAAAAAAAATTATTCAAAAAAAAGGAATTTTTTCCAAAACCAACCCCCGAAAACCCAAAAAAAAATGTTAAAAAAAAAAAACTTAAATCTTTTAAAAAACCCCAAAAACCCCCAAACTTTTTAAAAAAAATGAGTAACAAAAAATTATATACGAATTTTTTTTTTAAAATAAAATGGAAAAAAAAAAGGAAACTTTAAAAATTTA
>CM065739.1:6763660-6801160 GCA_033310375.1 Conus canariensis
TTTTCTTTTTAAAAGCCAAACATATCACTACTCCAAAAAAAAAAAAAAAAAAAAAAAAAAATTTTAATTTTAAAAAAAAAGGGGGACCATAGAGGAGAAAGCCCCTTTTTAAATTTTTTTTTTCCCCAAGTAGATTTTAAAAGTCCCCCCAAAAAAAGGGGGCCTTTTTTTTTTTCCCCCCGGGGCGTTTGACAACTCCACAAAAATGCATCGTTTTTTTAACCCGTTTTTCCCCGGCCCCAAAAAAAAATTTTTTAAAAAAACACAATAACAAAAACAGAACCAGTGTTTCTTTCTTTTTTTTTCCGCGTAGGGGGGGTCGATACTCAACAGAATAAAACTTTTTTTAAAAATTTTTGGGGCCCCCCTACAAACCGGGGGGAAAGGGGAAAAAAAAAAAGAAAAAAATTTTTCCTTTTCCTTTTTGGGTCTAACAAAGGGGTTTTTAAAAGAACAAAAAACAGCATGGAGAAGGTTTTTTTTGTAGGGTTTGTTTGTTTGTTTTTTTCATACGATTGACGTCAACGTCCTTCAAAAGGGAAGAAAAAAAACAGTCGGGGAAAAATTTTAAAGGGTCAAGAAACTTTATCATTTCCAAAGAGAAATCAAGAGGGGGCCCATCAAAAAAACATATCTTGGATTTTTTTTTAAAAAACAAAAAAAAACCCCAAAAATTAATCACCCCCCCCCCACCCCCCAAAACCACCCCCCACCCCTGACACACAAACACAACACACACACACCACACACACACACATATAAAAAATAATATATATTATATAAAAAAAAATTTTTTTAAAAACCCGGGGTTTTTTTTAAAAAAATTTTAAAGATTTGTTTGGGGGAAATTTTTTAAATGGAAGGGGGAAAAACAAAATTGTTTTAGTTCTTTTTTTTTTTTTTTTTTTAAAAGAATTTGGAATCTTCATCCAGTTTTTAAAAAAATTTGTAGTTTTGTTTTTTTTTTGTTTTTTTTAAAAAAAAGGGGGAGGGGGAGAACTGTCGGCAGAAACGTTCACAGTTTTTTGGGGGAAAACTCGACATTCAAAAATTTTAAAACCTAATTTTTTTTTTTTGGTTTTTTTTTTTTTGGCCTTTTCCACTTTTAAAAACCACTTTGAAAGGGCGCCCACTTTTTAAAAAACCAAACCAAAAAAAAAAAGGGGAAGCCGTTTTAAAAAAAAAACCTTTTTTAAAAATATTTTAAGATTTTTTAAAGGGGAAAAAAACAAAAGGGGACAAAAAAAAGGAAAAAAGGAAAAAACCCCAAAAAAATAAAAAAAAAAAGGGAAAGGGAAAAAAAACCCAGTTTAAAAAACTTTTCTGCCCAAAAGGGGGTTTTTTTAAAAAACCTTTTTGTTTGAAAAACCCAGGTTTTCCCCCCCGGGAATGATTGGGGGGTTTTTTTGGGGTTTTTTTTTTTTTTTTTAATTCTCCCCTTTTTGGAAATTTTTTTTGGGTTTTTTTTTTTTTTTTTTTTTTTTTTCCCCTTCTGTTTTCTTTTTTATTTTTTTAAAAAAAAAAACCCCTTCTTTGTTTTTCCCTTTTTCCTTTTTTGAAAAAAAAAAAAAATTTAAACTTTTAGGGGGCCTTTTTTTCCCCCTTTAAAATTTGCCCAAAACCGCCAAAAAAAATTTGGTTTTTTGGGGTGTGTGGGGTTTTTGGGGGGTCAAACCCCAAAAACACAAAAACCGGGAGAGAGGAGAGAGAGAGAGAGAGAGAGAGAAAAGACAGACAGACAGACAGACAGACAGACAGGGGGGACAGACAGACAGGGGGGACAGAGACAGAGGATGGGGGACGGGCCCCCCCCCCAAAGGGGGCGGGGGGGACAGAAGGCCCACACAGAAACGGGGGACAGGAAAAGCAGAGAGACGGGGGAGTGGATTCCGACAGACAGAGAGACCATAGAAACAGAAAAAAAAGAGACAGAAAAAACAGGGGGGACAGAGAGTGGGTCTGACAAAACAGACAGAAACGGGGAAAAAAAAAAAACAGAAGAAAAAAAAGAGATGAAAATTTTTGGGTCTGACAAAAAGGGGAAAAAAAAAAAAGACAGAAAGACAGACCCTACGGGGGAAACCCCAAAGGGGCCCAAACCCCACAAGGTCTGGTAGTGGTGCATGTCTACGGGGGAATCCGGAGAGCACTCTTTTTGACGGGGCCCCCCCAAAAAAACTTACTCCCTCCAGTCATCACTCCCCCGGGTGTAGCGTGAGGGGAGCATGTTTTGGGGAAAAACCAAAAGGGAAAAGGGGAAAGGGTGGACTAAACAAAAAACACACACACACCACAAAACCACAAAACCCCCACACCCCCCACACACCACCACCCCGAGGCACGCGCGCAGGGGGGCACGAAACAAAACACACACACACACACACACCACCCCAAAACACACAAAACCCAAAACCCCGATTAAAACAACCCAAAAACAAAAAAAATTTTTCGGTGTTTTTATTTTTTTATAACTGGGGGAATAAAATGTAAAAACATTCACAGTGGAGAAAAAGAATTTTTCAGTTAACAAAATGGTTCGTTCGCTGATGTGTTTAAGGGGAAAACCACACCACACACACACCACACACACACACACACACACACGCCTGCACGCACACATGCACAAAAAGGGGGGGGTTTTTTGGGCTGTAGTGGCGAGGGGTTTCCCCCAAAAATGGGGGGGTTACAGACACAGTAAAAATGTCCATCCCCCCGGGTTTTGAGCTAGAGAGCATAGAAAAAAACCCCAGCGGCGGGGGGAAGGGGCCCCCACTCCCACAGGGCCCAAAAATTTTGCTTAGGGGGGGGTCCCCCTTTTTGGGTAAGTTAATTTTCGCAGCTTGGCCCAAAAATTTGGGGAAATGGGAAAAACGGGGAAAAGTGAGCAAAGGGGGGGAACACGGGGAAAAAAAAAAACCCCCTTCGGGGGGAAAAATTTACTGTTGTGGTGAAGTTAGTTTTTACACGTAGAAAAATACAACTGAAATAAAAAATATTTTATATTAAATAAAAAATATATATACACACACACACTGGACAGGGAGGTCCCCCAAAATACAGACCCAGAAAACCCCCTGTTTACCTGTACAAGTAAAAAAGGAAAACATTTCAACCACAATGGGCGCCCGTTAAAGTATTGAACTGTACACATATATAAAAACGCAAAAAAAAAATGGGTCAATCCTTTAAAAAGGGGTTTTAAATTCGAAAAAAAAATGCAAAAAACCAGGGGAAAAACCTTTTTGGGGAAAGGGGGAAAAAACTTTTTTTTTTTTGGAAAAAATACAAAAAAAATTTTGTACCCGCAATCAAAAAAAAGAAAAAACAAAAAAACCCCTTAAATAAAACTTTTTTTTTTATAAACAAATCAAAAAAAAAATTTAACAAAAAAAAAAAAAAAAATTTAGAAAATAAAAAAATTTTAAAACAAAAAATTTTTTTAAACAAAAAAAATAAATAAAAAAAATTAAAATTTTAAATAAAAAAAAAAAACACAAAAAAAAAAAAAAATTTGAAAAAAATAAATATGTAAAAAAAAAAAAATAGAATAAATACTTAAATATATAAATGAATAAACAAATAAATAGAGCCCCCCCCCCCCAAACACCCCAGTGGAGCCCACGGGGGACCCCCTCCCACCGCCACCAACGTGTTTTTTGTAAGCGACCTCTGGCAAAAAGAGTTTGAAACCACAGGTCGAAAAGGGCGTCATTTTTCACGGAAAAAAGGGGGGGTGTAGCCGAAGGTCCCCCTTTTGGGGGGGCGGGGGGGGAGCCTGGGGGAAGGGGGGGAGAGAGAGAGAGAGGGAAGGAGGGGGAAAAAAGGGGGTCAGAGTTGGGGTTACAAAAAAGGTTTTCAAGTAAAAGTTAACAAAGTTTGAAAAAAATTTTAAAAAAAATTCCCCTGCGTAAAAAAAAAATTTTGAATGTAAAAAAAAAAAAAAGTTTTTACTCCAAAAATTTTTGAGACCCCCAAAATTTTTTTTCAATGCCATATGTCAAAAAAAAAAAAACCCCCAAAAAAAAAAAAACACACACACAGCAGAATGATGCATGACTTGTGGACCCCTTTTTGTTTCTATCCTTTGGGGAAAAGGGGTGGGAAAATTTTTTGGGTGAAAAAAAAAATCGAGTAAAAACGACAAAAAAATTTTAGGGGGCCCTGGGGGGTCGTGCTTGAACCCCAAAAAAACAAAAAAAAAAACAAACAAAAAAAGGGGCATAAACCCCCCCCTAAAGGGGGGTTTGGGTTTTTGGTAAAAGGGGGGGGAAATTTTTTTCCATAAAAATCTTTGGAAAAGGGTGATTTTGAAAAAAGCCCGGGTTTTCAGTTTTGAGTCCCCAAAAGAAAAGGGGAAAAGCGTTTTGCGCCAAAAAATGAAACCAGGGGCTGGGGGTCTGAAAAGGGCCCCATTTTGGCCCCCACGTCCCCAACCTTTTTTTTGCAGCAATTTTGGGGTAACCCCCATATGTGACTGCCCCTTTTAGGGGGAAAAAAACCCCGGGTTTTTTAAATCGGGGAAGTGCCTTTTTAAACTCAGACGTTTTTCATGTCTTTTCTGCTTTGCCCCGTCTGTTTTGTCTGTCTGCCCCGTTTTCCCCCTCTCTCTCTCTCCTCCCCCTCTCTCTCTCTCCCCTCTCTCCCCCTCTCCTCCCCTTTTCTCTCCCCCCAAAATTTGTAAAAAAAAAAGTTTTTTCCCATCTAAGTAAACTTGATATAAAATGAAATTTTAAAAAAATGGCTAAAAAAAAAATGGGGTTTTGGGGAAAAAAAAAGGCTCCCTTTTTTAAAGCTTACAAAGTATTGTATTTTTTTTTGGGCGAAGTGGCAAGAAGACGGGGTTACAACTATTGGGGCAGTGCTTGAATGCATATGGGTTTCTTTTTTTTTTGGAAAACAAGGTGTTCAACGTATTTAAATTTTTAAAAAAAACCCCTTTTGGCATAGAGTTATAGATTGTAGGTGGCGGATTGGCACGATCAAAATACAAAAACCCGTGACAGTTTTTTGAATATCGACAATTTAAATCTACATGCGGGGGCCAAACCCCTATATTGTAATTGGTATGAACAGATATTTTTTAAAAAAATGCTTTGGCAAAAGTTTTAGTTTTTGTTTTTGATATTGTTTTTAAAACTTTTTTTAAAGGGTTTAGATTTGGGGAAAAAAAAAACGAGAAGTGTTTTGTCGATTGTGTAGGGGGGGGTAAAGGGGGGAAAAAAATTTATTTCTTGTGTTTTTTGCCCCCCTTCTCCACATTTTTAAGAAAAAAAAAATCAAACCTAAATTTTTTTTAATAATCCATGAAACTTTCAAAATTAAAAAAATTTTTTGCCCCTCTAGAAATGAACCCAAATCTTTTAAAAAGGGGAAAATTTTTTTTTTAAAAAAACTTTTAAAAGATTACGAACAGTAACATTTTGGGGATTTTTTAAATTTTAAAAAATTTTTTTTTATTTTTAAAAATTGGGGCCCTTTTTAAAATAAGTACAAATTTGATATAATTTTTAGAGTACTCCCCAAAGCGTTCTTGTCAAAATTTTTTAAAATTTTTTTACATAGGGGTTTTTTTTCCCCTTTTAGGTAGGGGCTTTGGCCTGTGCTAAAAAAAAATTTTTGGGGTTTTTTTCGACCCCAAACGTGAAGGATACATGTCTCCCGGGGTTTGGGGGGGTGAAAAAAACTCTGGTTCTGAGTAAAATGTTTTGATTTTTAACCCCCGGGGGCACCCCCAAAGTCAAATTTAGTGTGTGTGTGTGTGTTTTTTGTGTGTTTTTGGGGGTGTGGGTGTTTGTGGTGTGTGTGTGTGTGTTCTTGCCCATTTTTAGAAATTGCCGTTCTAATAATTTTCCGATATACTGGGGGAAAAACTGTTACATGTCCCTAAAAACCCCCCCCCCCCCCCCAAACTACCCCCAAACCCCCCCCCTTTTTTTTTTTTCCCCCTTATTTTTTCCCACAAAAACCCCCCTTTTTCCCCCCACCCCCCCCAACCCCCCCCCCTCCTGGGTGTTTACCCCCCGTTTCCCACAGGTTTCCGTTGGGGGGGTGTGGACGTAAAACCGAAAAAAATCGAAAAAATTTTTAATCTTTTGCAGCAATTTTTTTGCAAAAAAAAAATTTTTATTTTCCAAAAAAAGTATGTCTTTAAATCTTTTTAAAAAAAAAACAGCTTTTGCTGACTCACGCACAAAATAAGGAATTTGCGTCATTTGGTTTTTTGGGGGTCATCATCATAGTCGTCTTTTATCGTCATCATCATAAAGGGTCGTCTCTTTTTTTTAAAATTTTTTAAACCCCTTACTTTAGATTTTAGATGCTCCCCTTTTTGCGACGGGGGGAGGCAAAAAAGGGCCCCGCTCCATTTTGGCACGGTCCCCCCCCCATTTTGGTATGTCACTCCATACTTTATCAATTTTTTGGAGGTCATCGTAGTTATGCTTTTTTTCTATTGTTTTTTTGGGAAAACCCTTTTTTGGGGGAAGCCGTGCTATTCGACTGGTTCCCTTGTAATTGGGTTTTTTTTATTTTCTATCATCAAAAACGTTTTACCCCTATGCGGGGGGTTTTAAGCTAACTCGCAAAAAAAGCGCGGTCCTGTCGGTGATTACTTGCTTCTTGTTTTTTCATCCCCCTCCAAAATGTCAACTACAACTTAAAAAGGGGGCTGGGCCCCCACGGCACGGTTGTTCTTCTGGGATCGATTGGTCGTAGGTTCCAAACCCATCCAAAACCCTTAAAAAACAGTTTCCCATTTTTCACCAAAGGAGGGCGGGAGGGAAAAAAAATTTTAAAACCAAAAAGACCCACCCTAAAAAATAAAGGGGGAAAATTTCCCAAAATTTTGAATTATTGATCATGACCAAGTGAAATCTTCATGTGTCTGGGGGGGGGACATTTTCCTCTGGCCGCGGCACCAAGCTCCATGGGATGAAAGGAAAATTGGGGGGAGTGTTGCTTATAGCCCACCCCACCGCAAAAGGACATATCAGGCCTGTTACTACTTTTAAGGCAACTCCCCCAAATCTTTAAAAAAAAATTTTTCCACACAACCCTTTAAAAAAAAACCCCCCTTTTTAAAAAAACCCCGGAAATTTTGTTAGACATCTTTCTTCCGTAAAATCTTTAAATTTAGATAAAAAAATTTTTTAAACCCCTTTTTTGAAATTCAAAGTTTTAAATCAGGGGGGGGCATTCAAAAAAATCCCCCTTTTTTGGGGTCTGCTGTAAAATTCAATGTCGCACATCAGGGCCCCTCCCAAAGATTGGGGAAGGGGGAAAAAAGCAGTGTCATCAGGTAAGACAGGTACCCCAGCCCCCGGCCAAAAAACACTTTTTTCGTATAGTGGAAACCCCTTCTTTGTTGTGTGGACCGGGTTTTAATAACTACTTCACCCCAAAATAAAAACCCCGGTTTTTAAGCCCCAGAAAGGAGCCATCCTGGGAGGGAGTATTTGGCTGTTTTTAACATGCGGTTTTTGATTTGTAAGTCCAAAAAGGAAAAGGGATCCCCGGGGGGAGTATTTGGCGGGGGTTTTTAACAATGGGGGTATGTTTTGGGGGAAAAAACCCCCAAAAGGGGTAAGGCAGACAAATGACCCCTTTTGATGTGGTTTGGTTTTTGGGCGAAAAATTTCAAATGGGTCAGTCCGACAAAATGAATAAAAGGGGCCCCCAATCATGTTATCATTTTGGAAAAAAAACATGTCGAGAATTCTGAAAAAGTACTTCCCAAGGGGGTTTTTATTGAAGCTCCCCCACAAAACGAATTACAACGGGGCGGGGGGCAATCTAAAAAAAAGCATAAAAAATGGCTGCGCAATGCCCCCCGTACTTTTTTGTTTTTTGGGAAGGGGAAACCATTTTAAAGGGGCAGCCGGAGGGGGATTTTTTAACAGTGCTTAGGGAAAGAACCCAAAGGGCCTTTTTTTTAAATCGGGCCCCCCCCTTTTCCCCCTTTAGGAAAATACCAGAAAACTTTTTTCCATAAAGTAAGTTGCTTTTAAAAACAAAGATAAATTTTTTAAACCCCCAAAAAAATTCATAAACCCTTTTTCCCGGGGAAAGGAAAAAAAAAAGGGGTAAAAAAACTTATTCATACTGTAGCCCCCCCCAAACCCAAAATTTCCCAAAAAGTGACGGGGAAATGCTCAAGACCTTTGGGGGAAGGGGGCGTGTCAAAAAATTTTAAAAAAATCACAAAGAGGGGGGGAAAAAAACCCAAACCCCAAAAGGCAGAAGTGCGGCCCCCCTGATTTTTTAAAAGGGTTTCCGGGGGGGGTACTGTTCACGCTGTTTTTAAAAAAGTCTTTTGGGGTTTCAATTTTCTGTGTGATATCAGCACTGGAACAATGGAAATCAACGCAAGCCAAAATCAACAAGTAAAAACGAAAAAGATGTGTCGGTGCCCCCATTTGGTCTCAATGATGCTGCGCTAAACTGCCGCGAAACAAAAAAAAAAGCTCCCCTAAAGGGGGCCCCCCGGGGGGTTTGCACAAAGTGGACTTTGAGGTGAAAAAAAAAAAGGGGGGAAACTCCAAAACATGAAGGGTCCGGGGGTGTCCCCCCCAAAAAAGGGGCCGGGGAAAAACTTTAAGAACCTCCCCCTTTTTGTGGGGGAAAGACAGAGAGGCGCCACATTCCTGACTCCCCGGAGCAAAAAAATGGGCCAGGTTTACGAGCAAACGCGCAAAGTGCGCCCATGAGCTGTTCACTCTCTCTCTCTCTCTCCTCACACACACACACAACACACACACCCCAAACACACACACTCATTTTTTGGGGGGAAAAAACACTGCTGCACCCCCCAAAAACTCCCCCATTCCTCACACCCCCTACCAATGAATACCCCCTCCAAACCCCCCCCCCAAAACCCCCCCAAAACCCCCCCAAAAACATTCCCCCCTTTTTTTCCCCCAAAACCCCACACTATCAATTTTTTTTTAAAAAACTATCACCACAGTTAAAAACCAAACCCACTCCCCTCGCCCAAAAAAAAATTGTTGGATGCACTAAAAAAAGGGGGGGGAAACCAAACGATTTAGGCCCCAAAACTCTTTTTCGAAGATTATGGGGGAAAACCCCGGGGGTTTTACCGTCCGGGGGGGGAACCCCCAAACGGCGGTGTTGAAGCTTTTGTAGGGAAAAGGGGGGAACCCCGCCCCGGCCAGCACCAGGGGGGGGGAAAAAGGAAACCCCCCCGGGGGGCCCCACTTTGGGGGGTGACTTTGTCCCGCGTCGACCCCCCCCCCTTTTTCCACTTCCGGAAAAATCTGCGGCGAGTTGATTTGGCAGTATCCGGGGGCCCAGGTTCCACCCCGGGGGGAGCTTGAAAGGGGTTTTTGCTGGGGGGGTTTTGTTTTTGGGGGGGGTACTATACGTTAAGTGGGTTAAATTTGATGTAGTCTTTCGGGCGCCAAAAGACCCTTTTTAATATAAAAAGGGGGAAAGGTTTCCCCGGGGTTTTTCCCCAAGAGGGGGGAGAAATTTAACGAAATATGTACAGAACCCCTTTTGGGCCAAAGAACGTTTTAAAACTGGTAAAGCTTTTTCTTTTTTTTCTTAAGCCAAAAGGGGTTAGAAAATTTTCTTCTTATTTTTTTCTTCGCATTTTGCCCCCATTTTAAACTTTTTCAAAACTTCCCCCAGTAACTTTTTTTGGGTTTTTTAAAAAAAAAAGCAATATTTGTCAGAAAAACCCAAAGTTTCATGAATATTTACAGACTTTTTTCATTTCATGGGGGGAAATTTTAAAAAGGGGTTTTTTTTTTTATCACAAAAAACTTTTTTTTCTTTTCGTGGGAAATGGGGAGGAGATAGGGAAAAAAAAACCCCGGTTTTTAACTGTTGCCCCCCAAAATTTTTCAGCACCCACAAATAAAATGTTAAAAAATTTTAAACACAATTAAAATTTTTTTTTGACTTTTTAAAAAAAAGTTGGTCCAACTCTTGTTTTTTTTTTAGAAAAACATAAAACCCCTTTTAAACGGGGAAAAAAGCAAGTTTTTGAAAAAAATTTTTCAGAAGTGTCAAATAATAGTTCGCCCCCTAGTGGCCTAACAAAATTTTTTTAAAATTTCAGAATTTAGCAAGAAGCGATGTGTTTATTAAAGGGGTTTTTTGTCTTTACGCAGGGGGAAAATTTTTTCAAAAAATTTCTACCCCTTTTTTATCAGATCAATGAGGCCCCGGCTTTTTGCCCCTTTTCAGAACTTGGGCGATGGGAAGATCTTGGGGAGTTTTTCCCTTTTTAAATTTCCCCCCCTCCCCAAAACAAACCCACATGATCAAAAATATAAAGGGAAAAGGGGTGGTCTTTTTCTACTCCTCCCCCAAACCCCCAGTTTTCCACGGGGCTGACAAAAAGGGAAAAAGGCTTGTCTCCCTTCTAGCACACTTTTCCCCCCCATTTTTCCCCCCCCTGATCCTACCCGTTTTTCTGCCCCCGTGTCAAGTCATTTTCCCCCTTTTTTTTAAAAAACCCCTCCGCTGGCCCTAAGACGTTAATGCTTGTTTTGTCGGAGAAAAGGGCTATATTGGGGTTTTTAAACGAAAAAAGGTCATATTGTTTTTTGGGGAAAGGGAGAATTTTAAAAAATTTTGGGGTTTTGCATTTTTGCAGGTCTAAAACTGTTTTGCACTTAACAGGTCTATACTTTTTTTTTGAAAATTAACGGGGCTTTTCGGGGGTTTTTTTTTACTTAACGGGGCGGGGTTTTTTTGTTTTGTACTTAACAGTTCTGTACTGTTTTTTTGTATTTAAAAAGGGTTTTAAAAGGGGTTTTTTTGTATTTAAAAAGGGGTATTTTGGGTTTTTTTTTTACTTAAACGGGGGTATACTGTTTTTTGGGGACTTAACAGGTCTTTTACTGTGTTTAGTACGTGCGGGGATTTTTCCGGAAATTTTTTTAAGTAAAAAAACCTGCAATGTTTTGCCGCTGGGGAAAAAAGGCCCCTTTCTGGTTTTAAAGCAAGGGGAAGCACGGAGGAGAGAGACAGACAGACAGCAAAAGGGGCCCGACGGGGAAGAGAGAGGAGAGAGAGAGAGAGAGAGAGAGGGGAGAGAGAGAGGGGATGACAGACAACAGACAAAACAGACGCCCAGAGGGGGGAACAGAGACGGGGATGGGGGGGAGGGGGGGGGGGGGGGGGGGGGGGGGGTTGAGAAACGAAATGGTAGTAAAAAAAAGGAAGTTTTTAAATTTAAAAAAGGGCAAAAAAAAACACAATTGAATAAAAAATGTCAAATGTCTGTAGTAGATATCCTCTTTAAATCTATATTTTTTTTAAAAATTTTTTCATCTACAATACTTGAATTATAATTATGATCCTTTTGTTAAAAAAAGGGTTTTGGCCCCATCTTCAGTGTCCTGTCCCCTGCTTACCCCAGAAAAGAGCACGGAAACAGGAGAGCCCCCCGCCTGGGGGGGGTTTTCCCGGGGTTATTTTTCAGGGAGGGGGGAACGGGGGGGATGTGTTCAGGATGAGTGCCCCGGGGGGGCTTTTTTGGGGGGAGAGGGGACTCTGGGGTTTTTGTGTTCAGAGAGAGTGACTCGGGGGTTTTTTTCCAGGATGGTGACTCATGGCTGTGTTCAGGGAGAAGGGGACTCGGGGGGGATTTTAAAAAGGGGTTTTTGGGGATTTTTGGGGGTGTTTCAGGGGGTTTGGACTCTGGGGCGTGTTCGGGGAGTGATTTCGGGGGCTTTTTTTCAGGGAGGGGTGACTGGGGGCTGTGTTCGGGGAAAAAATTTTTTTTTGGGGCTGTGTTCGGGAGAATGACCCTTGGGGCTTTTTTCCCCAGGATGGGGGGAAATTGGGGCTTTTTTTCAAGGAGATTTTTTTCGGGGCTGTGCTCGGAGTTAACTTGAGGCTGGGGTTTCGGGCCCCCAATGAATCTGGGGAGTGTTCAGGGCCAAAATGACTCTGGGGTTTTTTTTTGGGGGGAGAGTGCGGGGGGGGCTGCGCGGGGGAAAAGAGTAACTTTGGTGGCTTTTTTAAAAGGAAAAAACCCCACGGGGGCTGGGAAAAAAGGGAAGGGGGAAATCTTAAGGCTGTGAAAAAGGGGAGAGTGTCTTCGGGCTTCAGGGAGATTTTTTTGGGGAAACTATGTTGGGGAGAGTTTTTTGGGGCTGTATTAGGGGAAATACTTTCCCCCTTTTATGTTCAGGGAAGTGACTCTGGAGCGAGTTCATGGATAAAAATTTTGGGGGCTGTGTTCAGGGAGAGTGACTGGGGTTTTTTTTTCAGGGAGATTAAATTGGGGCTGTGTTCGGGGGGGAGTGAGGGGGGCTGTGTTCAAAGAGGGGGGTTTTTTTGGGGCTGGTTCGGGGAGGTGATTCGGGGCTGGTTTTCAGGGAGGTGTCTCCCCGGGCTTTCAGGGGGAAAAATACCCCGGGGGTATTTTGGGGGGAAAGTAACGGGGGAGCTGTGTTCAGGGAAAGTGAGGGAGCTGTGTTCAGGGAGATTTTTTTTGGGGGGGCTGTTTTTTAGGGGAAAATTTTTTCGGGGCTGTTTCAGGGAAAAAGACTTTCGAGGCGTGTCCCAGGGGAGTGACCCCTGCCCCGTTTTTTTGGGGGGGAAGAGTGACTCGGGGCGGTGTTAAGGGAAAATGACTCGGGCGGCTGTTTTTTCAGGGAGAGTGACGGGGGGGCCTTTTTAAAAAAAGAAAAAGTGCCTCGGGGGGCCCTTGTTTTGGGGGGGAGAGTGACGGGGTTTTTGTGTTCAGAAAGAGTGGCTTTTGGGGCTTTTTTTGGGGGAAGAGTGCCCCTCTGCGGCTGTGTTCGGGGAGGCCCTGGGGGTTAAAGGAAGGTGACCGAGGTTAAAATTCAATGAGAGTGATTTTCGGTGGCTGTTTTTCAGGGAGAGTGGACTCAAAACGGTGTTTTCCGGGAGGGGGGACTCGGGCGCTTTTTCCCCGGAAAAGATTTTTTGGGGGGGTTTTTGGAATTTTTAAAGGGTTTTTAAAATTTTTCGGGGCGGGGGTTTCGGGGAAAAGGGGGACTATGAAATGTCCCTTAGAAAGAGGGCCCTCTGAGCCTTTTTTCAGGAGAGTACATTTGGGGTGTGTTCAGGGATTTGACTCTGGGGCGGGGGTTTCGGGGAAAAGTGATTTGGGGGGGCTGTTTGGGGGAAAAGAGTGACTCTGGGGCTGTTTTTCATGGGAGTGACTCTGGGGCGGTTCAATTTAAAAGGGGGTTTTTTTCGGGCTGTGTTCAGGGAGATTAAAATTTTCCCGGGGGCTTGTTCGGGAGGTGACCTGGGGTTTTCAAAAAAATTTTTAAAAGCCCACGGTTTTTTGGGGGGAAAAAACAAGAGTTCGATTAAACCTTGGAACATTGAAAAGGGGGGTTTTTTTAAAAAAATTTCCCTGGTTATGTAAAATGGTTTTGTTATTCATACATTCATACACAGAAAAAAATACTTTCATACATACAAACATACATATGGCGCAACAGATTTTAACCTTTCCCCCCCGTTTTTTCTCTCTCCCCTCTCTCTCTCTCTCTCTCTCTCTCTCTCTTTTCTCTCCCCCCCCTCTCTGATGTGTGTGTGTGTTTTTTTTTTTTGTGTGTGTGTGTGGTGTGGGGTTTTGTGTGTGTGTGTGAGGGGGAAAAGAGAGAGGAGGAGAGAGAGAGAGAGAGAGAGAGAGATTTTTTTTTAAAACCCCAGAGATGCATTTTTGAGAATCGTCATCAAGACTGACTAATGTCTTCAAAAAACGTAAAAAGGGGGTTTTTAAATTTTTGTCAAAAATTTTCGGGGAAAGGGGAAACTTTTCCCCCCCCCAAAAAGGGGTGATTTTTTCTAAAACGTAACAGGGTGTATCTATTTCGGGCCCCACAAATTTTTGGTTTTTTTAAAAAAAATTTTTTTCCCTTTTATTTCTTCATAATATTTAAAAAAAGGGGGCCCTTTTATTTCTTTTTTGCTCGAAAAACCCTTTAAAAAACCAAAAGGTGTTTTAAAAAAAATTTATTAGTTTTTTTTATATATAAAATATATATATTTATATTTAAAAATTTTTATTTATTTTTTATATATATATATATATATATTTTAATGTGTGTGTGTGGTGTGTGTGGTTTGTTTTTTTGGGGGGTTTTTCCCCTTTTTGGGGTTTGGGGGAAGATTTTTCCCCCCAAAAAAATAAAAAAAAACAATCTTCATCCCCCTAAATCTTCCCCTTTGTTTTTCAAAATTTTTTGGGCCCCTTTTGCCCCCCACTCGGGACCCTATTTTGCGCCGGGGGGGAAAAACCCCCCAAACCCCCCCTTTTCCCTTTGGTTTTTAATCTGTCTGCTTCGACCCAACGGGCTAAACCAAAAAAGGCCCCCTTTTAAAGGGGAAAAGATGAGAATAAATTTTTCCAGACCCCAAAAAAAAAAAAAATTTTCTAAAAACTTTTTTTTGCGCCACTATAAATATTTCGACTTCTTAAAAAAGGTTTTTGGGGTTTTTTAAATTTTTCTGGTGTGCACCCCTGTACCAATGTTTTGTGTATGTCTTTTTTTGTGGCTGTTTTTCCCCAAGAGTTTGACCCGGGAGGGGGGAACACCCTACCAGGCCTTTCCTCTGCTTTACCTCCAGACTGGGGAAAAAAATTTTTAATTCATGCAAGGGCGAGGTTTGGGGGGGGGGGGGGAGGGGGGGGAGGGGGGGGGGGGGGGAAAGGGGAGGGGGGGGAGGGTGGGCCCCACCCACCCCCCTTCACAACCTCCCCCCCCAACCTCTGCCCCCTGTCCCCCCCCCCAACCCCCTGTGCCCAATGTGTATAATAGATAGAAATAACAAGAATTTTTCCCCCCCGGGTTGTGCTAAAAAATCATTTTTTTTTTTTTTCCCGGGGGGGGGAAAAACACGGGATAAAATGCCATTGAGGAGCAAGTATATTTTCATAAAAAAAAGGACTGTTGTGGGTGTGACCCTTTTTTCCCCCCACTCCCGCCCTACCAAATCAATCGACGTCCCCTTTCCCCCCCCCCCTTTTTCCCCTCCCCCCCCCCCCCCCTTTCACCCCAATCTGTATTACAGTCGTGGAAAAGAAAAGATTTTTTTTTCTTCAAAAAGCATTGGGAGCACACTTGATTATGATTGATAAAAAAAAGGGGCTCATAAAAAGCAAAAAAGAAAAACCCCTAAAGAAAAAACCCCCTTTTTTTAAAAAAAAAAAAAAATTAAAAAATTTTGCAAAACGAAACAACACTTTTCACACAATCCAGTTTTTTTTTCAGCACAATATTTTGGGGGCCCATAACGCAGGAACCCCCGTAAAAAATTTTGATACATTACAATACATCACAAAAACCCCCCAAAAAGTACATTTCAGGGAAATGGTCGCAGACATGCGAAAAAAAAACCCCAAAAAGGGGGCCCCCTTTTTCCCCCCGGGAAAAAAGGGGGGGACAAAAACCCAAAAAGAAAAGGGGGCGGGAGGGGTTTTTTGGGGGGTTGGGAGTGGGGGTGGCTGAGTTTGGGGGTGGGGGGGGAAAGGGTGATGAAGTGGGGGGGGGGGGGGGGTAGATGGAGAGAGCGATGAGGAGGGAAAGAGGGATGAGTCGGAAATCAAAAAGGAAAAGGACAAAAATTTTTAGGGGGAGGTGGAGGGGTTTGGGGTGGGCAGAAAAAGAGCGGTGGGGGGGGGGGGGGGGGGGGAGAGGGGGGGGGGAGGGGGGGAGAGGGGGGGAGACGAAGGAAGGGGAAAAAGAAGAGAAAAATTTGGGGATGGTGTTACGTGCAGGGCGTGGGGGTAACCCGAAAAAGGTTAGAGAAGAGACGGGGGGGGGGTGGGGTGGTGGGGGGGGGGGGAAAAAATTCCGAAAAGGGGGGTGAAGATAGGGGATAATGTGTTTTCGGGGGGAAAAAACGGGGGGGGGGGGGGGGGGGGGGGGAGGGGGGGGGGTGTGATGTGTCGGGGGGGGGGGGGGGGGGGCCGGGGAAAGAGACGGGAAACCCCCTTTGGGGGGAAAAAAAAAGGAGGTGAAAAGGATGGGTGGGGGGGTTTGGGCGGTGGCAGGGGGGGGGGGGGGGTGGGGTGGGGGGGGGGTTTGGGGGGGGCTCAGCTGCAGCTGGGCCCCGGAAGGGGAAAAAAATCATGGTTTTAAATTTCCCCCCGGGTCCAAAAACAATAAAGCCCAACGTGCGGGGGGCCATTTTTTGGAGAGGGTAAAAAAAAAAAAGGGAAACGGGGGGGGTTTTGGGGGGGAGGGGGGGGGGGGGAAAAGGGGAAAAAAGGGGGGGGGAAGGTGGAGGGGGGGGAAAAATTTTGGGAAAACAGCGAGCGGGAAGGAGGGTTTTTTATGGGGGGGGGGGGGGGGTTCGGGGGGGAAAAAAGGGGGGGATAGGGAAAATTTTTTTTAAAGCCTCTCCCCAGGGGGCACGTTACAAGGCCCCTTGGGGGGTCAAACCTGATTTTAAAACCCCGGGGGAAAAAAGAGAGAGAGAAAAAAGAGAGAGAGAGAGGGGGGGAGAGGGGGAAGGGGCCCACACACACCCCACACACAAACAGACAAAAGACAGAGAGAGAAAAGAGCACTCCCCCCCACATGCCCCCACTTCCCCCCTTTTCCCCCAAAATCTTATCCTACTCCCTTTCCAAAACATATAATACACATAAAACCCGTACCCCCAAAACACGAACGTTTTCGCGCACGCGCGGCACAAACACAAACACACACACAGGGGACGCACGCACGCACGCACGCGCGCATGCAGGGGACGCACAACACACTTTTCATCCACGCAGACGGCATATACACTTTTTTGCACGCGCACGCAAAACACAAAACACACCACACAACACACACACACCAAACACCACACACCCACGAAAAGCGCGCGAGCTAAAAGCGCACCCCCCACACACACCCACACACACACAAAACACACACACACACACACAAAAACCCCCATGCCGCACGCCCCCCCACACACTAACACACACACACACACACACCACACCCCACGCACACACAAAAAACACAACAAACACACACACACACCACACTCACATGCTCGCACAATTTGCATACACTCAACACACAAAATACTAACGGGGCAGAGAGAAACAGAGAGATAGAGAGGAACGACGAGAGAGGGAGAGAGAGAAAGAGAGAGAGAAGATGGGGGAGGGGAGACAGAAGGACCAAGAAGAAGAGAGAGAGCAAGTACCCCCAGACAGAAGCGGGGGCGGCAGGCAGGCAGGACCAACAACAGAGAAAAAGAGAAAAAAGGGAGAGAGAGAGAGAGAGAGAGAGACAGACAACAGACGACAGACAAAAGACAGACAGCCGACAGACGGAAAAAAAGACACGGCAGACAGAGAAAAAGAGAAAAAGGGGAACAGACACATAGACACAAAAAAAACATCGTCACCTGGGAAAACTGCAGGTAAACAAGCTAACAAAACCGGGGGGAAACACAATGGAATCCATTTTGTCTTCCCCCACCCCCCTCAGATTCTGGCCTGAGGGGAAAAATTCATCAACAAGGCTGCGACTGGGAAAGTGAGGTGAATAGTTTCCCCTAAAACGGCTTTTACAGGCGCAGAATTTGACGGGAAAAGTACGATTAATCAATGCCTAACAGGGTGTTGAATGTCAAGCTGAAAAAAAATTTTTAAAAAACCAACTGTTAGCAAAGACCAGCCGCCGTGGCAAATTTTGGCCCTGGGATTTTCCATTTTGGGGGGGTCGGGGTTTTTCGTTTCCCCTTTTCAGATCGGGGGGTTTTTTTCCCCCCCCCGCCGGGGCTCCTCCCAGAGATGAGTTTGCACGGGCCAGCTGGGAAAAACTGCCAACAGGGGTTTCACCACTTAAGGGACCCCGTCTCTGAGGGGTTGCTAAATTTCCTGCCAAACCCGCAGTGTCTGAATCTCCGGGGCCTGGTTTAAAACGCCGGGATATATTTTAAAAAAGAAGCGTAGATACCCCCGGGGTCATGCAACCTCACCCCCGGAAAAAGAAACCTTTTACATTCTTTTTAGCCCCAAAACCCCCATCGAGGGCAAAAAAAAAAAAATGTTTAGCAAAGGCCAAAATTTTTTAAACCCGGGGAAAAAAAATTTCCTTTTTTTAACTGTTTTGGAAAGGGGGCCAGGTTTTCTAGCAGGGTAAAAAGAAAATAATTTTTGCAAGGCCCAGAGTTTTAAAGGGGGTTTCTAACTGCCACACACCTGCCTTGCAGAAGCGCACATTTTTTTGGAAGCAGAAAACTACTCCCCCAAATTACCCCTTGGGGGTTTAAAGGGTGTGTCAAAACCAATTGCAAGGCAGAACCCAAGGCACATAAAATGTTGTTTGCTTTCAATTTTTTGGGGGGATTGTCTTCAGTCGTAAAAAAGCTCCTAGCACAAATTATCAGTCCCCAAAAAAACCTTTTAAAAATGGAGTGGGGGCTCCCCCCGTGGCAGGGTAATAAAAAAGGGGCCCCCCCACGAATTTTCTATCCCTAGCTGATGCTTTGTGCAAAAGCTTAAAATCTTCGGGTTTTTCGGGTGTTTTCCCGGGTCTTTTAGCCCGGGAAAAAAAAAACAACAACAACAACAAAAAAAAACAAATTTTGCCAATTTTAAACTGCTCTGCAGAGGCGCAGAGTTTAAAACTGAATAAATTTTCCCCCGGGAAAAAATGTTTTTTAAGAGCCAGAATGTGAAGTTGGATAAGCTGCAGTAACCCCAACCCCGTCTAAAGGGTGTAATGTCAGGGCTCCCCAAACAACCCCTCATGACCAATGCTTTCGAAGGCGAAGAAAATTTTAAACCGGTAAAAAATGTAATTTAACAACCCAAATATAAAGCTGAAAACAACTGCCCCCCAAAATCGCTTGCAAAGGTTTTGAATGTGGAGATTACTAAAATTTCCCATATCACCTCTCTTTAAAAACTTCCCAAAACGCAGAATTTAAAGGGAATTTAAAAGCCCACCCAATGTTTATTTTTCACTCTGCAAAGCAGGGGTATTTTTGCAGGTATATACCTTCCTATTTTCACTTTCAAAGAGTGTTTTAGCGGTATATTTTTTTCCAAGCTGCACTTTGCAAAGCAGTGTTTATAAAAAGGGTTTAAAAACATTCCTAGCCCGCATTTGGGGAAAGATGTATTATAGCAGGTATATACCCTTCCAAGTTGCCCCTTTTTAAAGAAATGATTATAGCAGGTATAAACACTTCCTTTTGGGGCTTTGCCCAAAACAGTGGGAATGCAGGAAAAAACACTTCCCCTTTTTTTGCACTTTTTCAAAGCGTTATTTGAGGGGAAAAAAACTTCCAAGCTGCACTTTGCCAAAAAAGTGTATTATACAGGGAAAAAACTTCCATAGTCCCCCACTTTGAAACATGTAATTTTTGCAGGTATATACACCCTTTTCTGCACTTTGCAAAGCCCCGGGATTAAAAACAGGTATAAAAACCCCCATTTTCGCACTTTTGCAAAGCATTTTTTTTTGAGGTTTTATACCCTTCCTATTTTGCCTTTTCAAAAAAAAATGTATTATAGCAGGGGGATACACTTTTCCTATTCTGCACTTTCAAAGCGTGTATTATAGAAAATATATACCTTTTCCTATTTGCAATTTCAAAAAAAATGTTTTATAGCAGGTATATACATATATACATTTTCCCCCTTTTTTGTTTCCCCCACTTTTCCTTTTTTTTTGCAAAAGGCGAGAATTTTGAAGCCCCCTGGAACTGCCACAACGAACTGCTCTTGCAAACAGCAGAAAAATTGAAGCCGATTTTAGCTTTCTAATCCACGGTTAAAAGGGCAGCATGTTGTGGAATGGACGTAAAGTTGAGCCAAATTGGGGAAAGGCAAAGGGGCGCCTAAGTGGAATTAAAAGCCATAATTCCCCCGTGCTGGATGCCAAGGGCTTTTTGATGTCAAAAAAATTTCTCGGGGTTTTTTGAGAACTAAAAAAATAGGATTCTGGCTCACCCACCTCCCCACCCCCCCGGGGGGGTGAAACCCCGGTTTTCCGCTGTTGCTCTCCGGCTTACCCAAATGCCTATTTTAATTTTTCTAATAGTAAACACTTTAAAAACCCCTACAAAATTTAGGATTATCTTTTTTTTTAAAACTAATTTAAAAATTTTTTTAACTTAAGTTTTTTTTTTTAAATTTCCTTGTTTTTTTGGGAATTTTAAACATCTTTTCTTTCATACATTAAAAAAAAAGGCTCTGTCTTTCATGAAATAAAACTCAGTTTTTTTAAATTCTTCTAAAGTTTTTTTTAAAATGAGTTATATTTTTGGAAAAATCCCCCCAAAAAACCCGCAGTCTTCCGCAAAAACCATTTTTTTACAAAGGGGTTTTTTTTTTTGCTATTTTCCTTTTTCGAAAATTACTATAATAAATAGGGGGCTGATTTTTCCTTCAAACGTTTAAAGAAATTTTCTAAAAAACTCCTCTTTTTTTGCTGGGGTCAATAAAATATGTCATCACTGTCCTTAAACCTTTGTCGGATATGCTTTTTCCATTTGTGTTGGGCAAAAAAAATTCTAAAGATAAAAAAATTTAACGTAAATGTTTGTAATGGGTCGAGGACAAATAATTTTTTCCACAACCAGTTGTCCACAAATCAAAGAAAATGAGGTTTTTTTTATAAAGTTTAAAAATGGCAGGGGAAACCAAAAGGGGCTGCTCCATAGTTTTTAAAAAAAATTTTTAAACTAATCCAGTTTTTTTTTTTTCATACCCGGGGAAAACCCCTTTTTTTAGTAAAAAAAAAACCCATAAGGCCCCCAAGTGTAAATTTAACCAGTTTTGTTCTGTAAGATCGTTTCCCCTTTAAAAAAAATATCAATTTTTTTCTTTTTGTTAGACCTTAAATCCTCCCATTGTAAAGAACGACGACAGAACTTTAAGTTTGAAAATCTAAGTTTTGCCAGCTAATAAGAATTTTCCATAAGGGTTTTCCTGGCAAACCCCAGTCCATTTCTTGCCTCATCTTTAAACGAAATTTTAAATATCATTGGAAAGTGTTCCTAATTTTGTGCGGGAATGAAATGTAATTTTGTAGAAGCTTTCTTTAAAACCTTCTCTTTTGTGGGGATTACTGTTTGTCCCCAAAAGGTTTTTTTGATCTCTTTCCGACTGTTGTCCTCCCCGGGATTTTAAAACTTACATTTTAAAAGGGGGGCCGAGTTCAATGCTTTTCGAAACTTTTTTTGACGGGGCAAAAAATGTAAATGGGGGGTTTCGGGAAAATTAAATTTTATGTCCCCCCCCTAAAAAGGTTTAATGCCCCCTTTTTTGTCAGTTTTTTGAACTATTTTATAATTTAATGACCTTATTATTTGCTTCTGATTGCGTAATTTTTTCAGTTTAGGAAACCTTTTGTTGTCGGTAACCTCCCTTTTCGCTTATAAAAAAAAACTTTATGTAAACCAAAACCCAAAAAGGCCTATCTCACCGTTTTTTTTCAAAGTCCTCAACGCTTTCAAGGTTTTTTAATTCTAAAGTTAAAAAACCCCCTCAGGCGCTAATGTGACCCCCCGAAAAAGTCTGGTTTAGGGAAAAATTTTTTAAAAAAGTATTATTTTTTTTCTAAAAAAAAGTGCGGGGTTTCACATTTCACGATTTCCCCTTTTTATCTGTGATCTTTATTAAATGATCGAACCCCCCACAAGCTAATTTTTAAAAATGTAAATTGGGACCCCTTAATTTCATAATCGCAATATGCAGCTTTCCCTGATGGAAGAGCTCTTAAAAACAGTTGAGGGCCTTCCATCATATAAGTTTTCATCAGTGTCAGCTCATCCAAATGTACATAAGAAAATGGATTTTAAGGCAAGATCGAGCGGATATTCTCCCTCAAAAGTAGTTTCGTCTGGTGCAAACTCTAAATTTAGTATAGGCTTGATTGATTTTAAAGCCTAACATTTTAGCTAGCTCTACATAAAAAAAAGTAATGGACTACTTCTTTTTCAGGTTTGAATGTTAAACATTGTTTTTAGATTTGCATTGTTAAGTTTGAGAGTAATGTCGAAGTTTCTCATTGCTTCTTTTAAGGGGGAGCAAAACCCGTAATAACCTTCGGTATGGTTAACGGCTAATTACGTCTCCTCTTCTTGTCCAATTTTGAAATCTCATTATTCCTTTTTGGAAATTGACTTTTTTAAAAAACATACGACTTTGTAAAAAATTTTTCAGGAGTGCGACCCTTTGGGTTCCCGGGCGTTATTATCAATAGCATATTCTAAAAAACGAAGGGCTGTCTTGAGTTGTTTTTGTTACAAACATTTTTAAAAAAAAATTAAAAATGAGTGCATTCAAAATATACTAATGCAAAATATTCTGTTGGACAGCACTCGTCCTAAAGATTATAACAACGATACCCTCGACATTTCTGTGACTCAGACTGACGCCTTTTCAAGTAAAGGTTAGTACTCCATTGGATCGTTATCTTAACCCCCCTTAAAAAACACTACATCCCGAAAGTGTGGTTCAGTCATCCGATGCAGTTTTATCAGAACCATTTAAAAAACTTTGCTGTGTTTTTTGTCCCTCAACTGGGGTGGGGGGTGTCGTATGCTGTCATTTTTAAATCATCCTGATCCTTTGGTGGGTCAGTGTTAGATTTCATTTTTTATTACACCTTCAGACGTATTTTATCTGAACGGGCAAGCGCCTTACCAAATGACAAAAACGTTTTAATCATTCAGCAACAGAAATAGATTACAAGGTTTTTTGAAAGGATCTGTAACGAATTTGATATTGACCAAAGACAGACTTTAACAAAAGTGGATCTTAATCTTTGTTTAGGCACTCTTTTATTAATTGGGGCGTGCATAGAAAGTATAACTATGATTGGAATCCTCCTTACACATCTTTCTCTTCGGCACAACTGTTCACCTCGGGTCCATAGAGCAAGAGCAAAAACAGCATGGAAAAACATTTATTTTGGATACTTCTAATGGTCAACTAGAGCGGGAATAGAACGAATAAACGACTCCATTCGTACTTATGTTGGGGTGTTTGCTAGGTTCGCAAGCACAAACGAGATCAAACATAATTTTGATCCTTCTACTGGCTTTGACGCCCAAAAACAGTATTTAGCAAATTTAGGGATTCTATTAATTCTGAAATTTGGGATTTCCTTCAAGTATTAAAAAGGTACCAAAATGTTTTGCAATACGAAAAGATCGAAAGTAACTTTTGCTGTTGGACTGGTTTATACATGCTGCCTTCTGACCTCAGACTTCAGATAGGAACAATAATAAACTATAATAATGAAATCCTTGTGGCTGGTAAAGAAGAGAAGGTCGGAAAAAAACGACATAAATTCTAAGCCAGCAATAGCAATAAAAAAGAAGCCCCACCAATCCCCGAGCCCCCCAAACCCCCCCATTCAATCCTTGTGGCCCCAAGAAATATATGACCATGAATATGAAAAGACGGCACTTGTTATTGGATTAACTGCCCTAGGATTACTTGGTCTTTATCTTACTAAAGAGTAACCCAACTATTAAGACAACTAATGCCCATAAGTGCTTCGGCCATAAAGCCAACTACTTTACTTGCAGTAGACAAAAGCCAGCTAACGATCCCTCCTATTATACCAGGCAAAGAATCTATTGCCTTACTGGCTAATTTTTTTAATAAACTTGCAAGATGATCAAGTTGTTTTTTTTTACCCATGATTTATCTGATGGTTGGTCCTGGTGGCACTGCTCCCCCACGCCTGTAACAGCCAACACCAGTGTACTTATTGCAAATCCTAAGGCTGTTTATAACGCTCGCTAATGTGACACCTTGCTCTTAAACAGTGTTCTTTTTTCGTTCTGCTAAACGTCGTGTCTTCATATAAAATTCTTTGGAATAGTTTCTCTTATTCTGCTCACTTGAGTTCGTAATTGTTCTCGGTTATTAGACAACACTTCTAGTCTTGCTGATCTCTCTTGTTCAAGATCTTCTAGTCTTTGTGTTATTTCTTTCTTTAACACCAGGTCCTAAGTTGTGGTCATCAGCCTCCAACTAGTTTTTCTTTTTCTCTTTTTATATGCTCATCTAGTTCACCCAGTTTTTGCTAAATTGTTTGTTAATTCGCCTCTGATGCTTTTCAAAGCATGATCAAGGGCCGTTATTTCTCTCATAGGTAGCGGCGGATCGTGCATAGTTTTTAATATGTTTTCTTCTGAAAAACTGGTTTTCTATTATTTGTCGTGCTGTTGGGCTTAAATCTTTAAGGGGTATGTTTTGAATTTGGTTTTCTGTTGGGAGTTTCTGTAGTGTGTTTTTGAAGTTTAGGCAACTGCCTCACTGTCTAATCTTCGCGGTTTTAGCAATGCCAAGGCGATTTTGATCGCTCACACTGAGCCTTTGTCTAATTGTAGTCTTTGCTAAAAAACTTGATGGGTCTGGTTTAGATGTAAGCTGAACAAGTTGCCTTGCTCGTTTTTCACAAACAAATGGTCATCTTTTGTTTCAAAATCATTAGGGTCTATAAATTCGGGAGGTTCTTGGCCTAAAACTTTGATAAAATGATTTGACCTTACTTTCTGTTAATTCACGCTGCAATGATTGTAATGGATGTGTCAAAGGGGGTCATTTCACTCATGTCGTCTCCAGGATCAAAAACATCATAATCTTCTTCTGCCATGTTTTTAAATAATTAACTTTTATTTTGTTTTATAAAAAAAAATGTCACAAGCATATGGCTCGATTCTTGACCCGCATAGAAGACTGAAAGAGCCCTTTGCGTGAAGGGAAATAAACAGAATATTATTGTTCCAAATAATCCATCTACTATTGATTCAGATCAGATTCTTACTGTCAAATTTCCAGACCTAGGAGCAGATGAAGTGATTGTGCCAGGATCTGCACGGCTTATTTTTCAAAATAGAACTCGAACCCAGCAACAGACGTAAACAGGACAGTTGTACAGAATCTGGGACGGGCAATCGTTAAGAAAATTTCTATAAAACTTGAGGGGCAAGAAATATTTTCTTTACACAATGCAGCATATTTCTAATCTATTGTGATCTATGGCTAACCGATAATGAAAGGGCCGATCTTGCGTTTCAAGGGAAATCGAAAATAACGAAGCACTAAAACACAGAATAGACGCCGAAGATGCTAAAGAACGGTAACAAGTATGAAGCTGTAAGTTATGCGTTTGGAAATCGCTTTTCTAATACCCTTGGATTTTGAGTTGTTAAAAGCGCATAGCGCCATACTTTCAAGGAGCATTAAAAGACAGATTGTCATATGAACTAACTTTTAATGAATACAAACGTGTCATTAGATCGACAGACACTGATTCCAAGTAACAGCATTTTCGACATCTCGTTAGAGTTTGACATTGTTAGCAACCCTAACTTAGCAAGGCTGATTGAGCAACAATATCAGTCAAAATTAGCAATATATTACGAAAGAGTGATTCATCATACTAAATATCCTAAAAGCAGGGCAGACACAATATGGAACTTTAGTTTTAGCGCCGCAGCAAGATCCCTTAAAGGTATTTTATTGCTGTGTGAAGATGAAGAACCATTCAAAAGACAAAGTGAAAAGTTTATCAATCCTAAAATAACGAAAGTACAATGTTTCAATTGAGGGTAGACCTAACCAAGTCTACGGTAGTGGGCTTAAACCTTATCATCATTTTGATGAAATAAGAAAATTGTTTGGAGGCGGGAGGTCTAGAAGTCCAACAGTAGACCTTGCGTCTAAAGATCTACACCTTCACAGTGTTAGACTTGATGAATATTTAACAACGAAATACGGTTTATGGATTGACCTAAGGTCAACAGAAGATAATCAGTTGCATGGGAGTGGGAGAACAGTTAAAGACGTAATAAACATTCAAATTGATAAAGAAAAAGAGAGTGATAAACCACTTAATGTACAATTTGTTTTTAATATATGATGCGCAGCTGAATATTCAAGATAACAGATTGAAAGATATCCAATACTAAATTATTTTTATTTTAAAAAAGCATGTCTGTTTTCGACTTATCCAAAAGTGCCCAAAGAAGAGATAGCTGCTGCTGTAGACATAAAAACTTTCAGATTAACCAACATTACACAAATGCAACAAAAAACTAGAGCAGGACCTTTCAAAATACAGTAAAACCAAACGAAGGTATTCTGCTGTCTTTAATGCTGTTACATATGTTAATACTGGAGCATCGATCACTAGTGCTCTATCAGCAGGAACAAGTGTAGGTCTCTTAGCAACAGCGTAGGTGCACCGGCAGCTTTACCTCTAGGTGGTTTGTCTTTAACTCTTGGCCTGTGTTCATTGGCTGTAAGTGCTGTCAGCAAAAAAAATAAAAGCTAAACTCCAAAAGCACACAGCTATGGTTCAACTAATAACAGCTAAACTTAGTTCCTTCAAACTGACAATAAATAAAGCACTTGCTGACTCAAACATCACGGGATGAAGAATTTAGTCGCCTACAGGCTGATTTTGAGGACTACAAAAGACAAAAGTTTGATCTTCAAAGAAAGGCAAGGGCAACTTTTTCTCAACAACCAGACACCGACCAGATAAAAAAGGAATGTTTAAAAAAAGTAAACGAAACATTAAACTCTGTTCTAAACAGCTCACATTAACAACCCCAAAGGGCGTTTATACTTTAGTTTATGAGTCCAAGCACAAAAAGACCGTTGATATTGATTCTGATTAACTTTTATTTTTTTTAATTTAAATAAATATTTTGAGTTAGAAAAGAAACTCAGCATGGATAAGATAATAGAAGGTTCAGATGAATTGTTTGAAGCAATGCTCGAGGAAGAGCGTTTGTCAAAAGCTTTAAATGAGGTCGTTTTAGAAGTTATTGATCCAACAAAGGTACAGGCAAGCGTTTGTACATGCAATTTTCTCAGGTTCCAAGTAAACTAACAATAAACCCCAGTTAAAGTAAGGTTAGTTGTTTTAATCGACTATATAACAATAAACGAAGAAAATCTAGAAGTCTGGGTCTCAACTAAACAGCAGACTATTCTTTCTTATAATGACTTAACACCCGGTTGGGCAGATCAACTTCTTACACAGTTTTAATGAAGCCTCTGAAGCAGCTAAAATGAGAGGCTCTGGTTGGTCAGAGGGTGAAGTCCTAGACATCAGATTAAGACAGGCTAAGTATGAGCCAACTGTAGGCAAGTCTTACATTCCACTGCCTCCAACATTAGTTGCAAAGAAAGCAGTTTTGAACATAAAAAATTCAGACGACAAATGTTTTATGTGGTGCGTTTCTTGCTAGGCTGCATCACGTTGCCAAAAATGCAGAGAGAGTATCTAACTATTTACAGTGGGCCAATAATCTTAACTTTAAGGCCTTGAATTTCCTATGGCTGTAGACAAAATTGATCAGTTTGAAAAACAAAATCCACCAATAACTGTTAATGTCTACACATGGTCTGAAGAAACCAACCTTCTGCCAATTAGAGTGTCAAAGAACAGTCCAACAATAGGCGAACCAACCAAAACTCATGTAGACTTACTCCTGATGCAAAGCCTTAATGGGTTGCACTACACTCTAATACGCACAATGAGTAGATTACTAGTGCATACTACAAAACAACATAGCAAACAAGAATTCTGTAGAAAATGTTTAACAAGAATTCCGTCCGTTCAAGCTGCGAGCGAACATGTAAAACATTGTCTTAGCCCAGTGGACTGTGATACAGAACTAATTACGCCCGGAGAAGGCAGTAAAGTTAGTTTTAAGAACTGGAAACGGTTGCAAACTAGTCCATATGTTGTTTATGCAGACTTCGAATCACTCATTGTTCCTTATGAAGGACCAACCCCACAGAAACTTCCTAAAACAGTCTTAATGAGTAATCATCAGATTTGCTCATTTGCCTTCATCATTGTTAGGTCGGATGGCGCCCATTCAAAGCCAGAATTATACAGAGGACCAAATGCTGCAAAATACTTCTTAAAACGCATGCAGCAAGTGCGTAATGCCTGTTCTAATAATCTGAATTTATCTGAAATCATAATGACGCCTGAAGACCAACAACAGTATGACTCAGCCACTCACTGTTGGATTTGTGGGGCGGCCTTGGTTGCCACCGCAGAGAATCCAACAGTAAGAGACCATGATCACATTAGTGGAAAGTTTAGAGGAGCAGCACATAACAAATGCAATCTTCAACTAAAGTTTGAACCAAAGACATGGAAGCTGCCTATATTCTTTCACAACTTGCGAGGTTACGACTCTCACCTTATAATGCAAGCAGTAACCAGCGACTTCAGGGTGTCATGCATTGCACAGTCATCAGAAAAGTACATGTGTTTCACTTTAAATAACATGTCTTTCTACGACTCTATGCAACACATGATGGGTTCATTAGAGTCACTGGCTATGTCCTTAAAGTCCTGCCCAATAACAGAAGAATATTTTGACCCAACTCTTGTTAGAAAGGGCGTTTACCCTTATGAGTACATGAACAGTTGGCAAAGGTTTGACGAAGATACACTTCCGCCTAAAGGCGCGTTCTTTAGTAGTCTTAGAGGAAAGGACATCAGTGATTCTGATTACCAGCATGCTCAAGATGCGTGGCAGAAGTTAGAGTGTAAAACGATGGGAGACTATCATGATTCTTATTTAATGGCGGATACCTGTTTGTTGGCGGACGTCTTTGAAAATTATAGGAAGACCTGCATGAAACATTACAGCTTGGATCCCGCGCATTACATTTCTGCGCCCGGGATGAGCTGGGACGCTTTCTTAAAATTTACTGGAGTACAAATTGATTTATTGTCTAACCTGCCAATGCTTCAGATGATTGAAAACGGATTGCGTGGGGGAATCAGTATGGCGTCGCACCATTACTGTAAAGCAAACAATAAATATTTGGATGACTATGACCCAAGTAGGAAGTCTAACTATCTTATGTATTTAGATGCAAACAATCTGTATGGTTGGGCTATGGCGCAATCACTTCCATTACGCAACTTTAAAATGTACACAGGACTCAAAGACATTCAAAAGTTTTTTAAAATGGCTACCTACTCTAGAAGCTGATCGTAAAAGAGGTCTCATTCTAGAAGTTGATTTAGAATATCCTCATGAACTTCATGATTACCATAATGACTATCCATTAGCGGCAGAAAGTCTAAAAGTGTCAATGACAGAACCACCTAAACTTGTGCCTAATCTTCGTGACAAAAAAAATTATGTCTGTCATTACAGACTTCTCCAATTTTATTTAAGACATGGTTTGAAGTTGACAGCTGTTCATCGTATAATTGCTTTTGATCAAGAACAGTTCATGAAACCATACATAATGAAGAACACTGATCTCAGAACTAAATCCACAGATGCTTCAGAAAAAGACTTTTTCAAGTTGATGAACAACAGCTGTTTTGGAAAGACTATGGAAAATCCGCACAAGCGTAAAGATGTTAGATTGGTCACCAGAGAAAACGTTGCAATTAAGTTGACTTCAAAACCTAATTATCAGGACTTCAGAAGATTTCATGATCAGCTTTTTGGCATAATGATGAAAAAAAAGAAAGTCAAATTGGATAAGCCCGTTTTTATTGGGTTTACTGTTTTAGAGCTGTCGAAGCTTTTGATGTTAGAATTTCTTTACGACTACTTTAAGCCCTTGTATCCTGAGTCCAAAGTACTTTACACAGATACAGATTCCTTTGTAATCGACATCCCTACTGAAGATATCTATAAAGACATGGAAGTAGCTAAAGGGCATGCAGGATGGTACGACACATCTGATTACCCTAAAGATTCGCCTTTGCATTCAGATATTAACAAGAAGGTTTTAGGTAAGATGAAGGATGAATTATCTGGTGGTGTGATCAAGGAGTTTGTTGGTTTGAGGTCGAAAATGTACAGTCTTTCAAGCCAAAAAAAAGTTGTTAAAAAAGCAAAGGGAATATCTCGTAGTGTTGTGCAATCAAGCATATCCCATGACAACTATAAAAAAGCATTGTTTGACAATAAGACTTTTCATCATGACAACGTAAAACTACGATCTAATCTACATGAGATCAACACAACTGTTGTAACAAAGAAGTCATTAGATAGAACAAACACAAAACGTGTGTTTGTTAATCCAGAGTTTTCATATGCAATCGGGCATTGGAGAATAGTATAATCATATGTCTTCATGGAGTTTCTGTTTGGTCAAGTGTTATCAGAAGCTCAACTATATCATTATCCAGTATAGCCAAATCATTATTATTCTCATTCATTACTGCTAAATGTGCTTTAATTTTTTTTATCATTTCAAGATTTTGATTTTTCCATATCAAAATATCAGAATCTAGGGATTGGGGTAGTAAGCGATTGTCTGGCTGTTTTAGCATAAGATTGTCAATGTTCTTAAATATTTTTTTCATAATAATATTATAAGCAGATAATTGACGTATTAATTTTGAAAACTCTTTTTTCTTTTGAGCTTCCATTTTAAACTCAAATGTATTTGCCTAAATTAACTAAGCGACTGGAACTGTGTCTGGGGGGATTATCTGCAGTTCTTCCTTCACAAAAGATCTTCGGGGGGCTGGTCGTTTTGTTGTGTCAGTTTCTCGTAAATAATACACGGGTGGATTCATTTTCACAATTTTTTTTATCTCATATGGATCAACACTCCAAACTGGATCTGTTGCCCTGATGCGGGTGTCCCCTTCTGCTTCTCCCGGTAAATAAAGGTACCTTACTTTCAAACCAAATGGTAATAGTTTGCTTGATGAAGACTCTCCTTCAACAACATTTATTGTTTGTTTTCTGATTGCTTGTACTGGTTTTAGACCTTTAAATTCTTCATTATTCATTGCACGTAGAACTGAGGGCAGCCTTCTAACCCATTCTGTGTTGCGAGAATTGTCAATCAGCTCTCTGTGATACTGGTAGGAGAAAAGTCTTTCAGATAACTGTTTGTTAAAGTTTTCAACCAAACCCTGTGATCTGTGAACACCCGGAATGCCTCTTTTAATGGTAACTCTATGTTTTAACAATAATTGATTCACTTGTCCTTTAAATTCTTTTCCATCATCGACTTGAATCATGCGAGGATAAGTTAAGGGTCCTCGTTGATATATCAGTTGTATAGCGACAGCAACAGCAGAAGCACTCTTTTGTGTTAATGGTTCCGCATCTTTGTATCTTGAAGCTATGTCAATGACTGTAAGTGCGTACTTAAATCTTTTTCGTCTAATCGTATCATGGGGTAAATATAGAAGATCCATTTGATGGGTGTCGTTCGGTATTGTGTTGACAAAGTGTGGTCTTTGTATTCGTTTAGGCGCTGGTAAATAAATTTGCCAAATCGCTTGTTTAGATAACCATTCTTTTGCTGTTTGTTCACTGACTCCCGCTGCTTGGCTAAGCTTTTTAATTGCTGTTATTCCCTTCCAATATCCTTTTGGAGAATAATAGATTTTGTACATTTTTATTCAGCCAATACTTTGTGCAACAAAATACACAGCGGTCATGCCAAAGGCAATAAACAATATTTCTTGCATCTTTTGTTTTTCTGATGGTTGATAGTAATCGCTAAATTTTGGTGGAGGCAATGTCTCGATTGGCTTGCCTGTTACAAGATAATATTCTTTTATTGCTTGATCAACATCTTTAAATGTGTAAGCTGCATGTCCCTGTTGTTTAAGTCTGTCGTTAATAAAATCTAACTGCTCCATTCTTTGCTTTTCATACGCAGCTTGTGCTGCGGCTAGTTGCTCCATAGCTTTGTTATGTCTTTTTCTCTCGCCGTCATCTCGTAGTTTACTAAATGCGTAATTACTTCCGCTAAAAGCAAGCGCATTAACCACAGCGCCACCAATCATCATTACGAGTGAAGCCATTTTTATAAATGTATTTTTTTAATTTTACATATTGATACTGTCTGGTATTATTCCTTGCTTAACTAAAAAATCTTTCGTAGCAAATGAAGCTGTAATAACAGCAATCAGCTTTGCTGAGTCTTCAAAGCCTAGTTTGCCAAGATCTGCTGGTTTTATTTTTAACAGGCTTTTACCAAGCATTGTGTATCCTACACTTAGGCCTCCAATAACAGCAGAATGGTATACGAGGTTAGCAACAGTTTTTTCGGTGCTCATTTTTTAAAAATAAAATAATATTTATTATTATTAATAAAACATGAACTGCGATGATTTACTTCCTGAACTTACAAATGATCAAGTTGATGACCAAGCTATTATGCGCCAAAAGGAAAGGCTGTATTCTTTGGCGGCGTGTGGAAAAACAAAACAGTACCTTGGAAATGAATTCAGCATAGAACAGATTCAACAAATGTCGCCACAAGACATTGTAAAGTATCACAACAGGTATGAAGCGCAACTGGGGTCAAGAATGGTAAAAAAGTGTTGGGCAAACGGTTCTTAGTTTGTACACTAAACTAGTTAGTAGATTTGCTCCCATTGATTCTGAACAAGATTTTATGTATGATTTAACACAGGATCCCGTTTTAAACAAAGTCATTAGAGTCTCTAGGATGTGATCTATATTACAGATTTGGAACATTGTTATCGCCATTAATCATGGGATTAATTACTTTTAATCATATAGATTTTGTTTCCCTTCAAAATGACCGAGCCAGAAAATCAGCAGAAAACATTGATGGAGAAAGTGACCAGTAAAAAGCCTCCTCATCCTGGGCGTGTTGCAGCAGGAAAAAAATTAGCAGAGTGGAACAAACAAAAAAAAATAATGTTGCAATCACAGAATATAACTCATAATGAAAACATAACACCGCCAACGCCAGCTGTAAATACACAAGCTGATTCAAGACCTACAACACCAAAGTCGTCATGGATTATTTGGATTAAAAGAGTTGGCATTTTTGGCGTCATTGCTGTTGGTGGGGGTGGTTATTACGTTTATAAAACATATAAAGAAAGACAGCAAAAACCAAAGCAGCCCAAAAAATCACAGCCACTAAATACAAAATCTGAACAAAAAAGAATACCAGAACCGCCAACAACAAAAGATCATTTTGATCCATTTGATATGCAGTAATATTTCAAGAACTTAATAAATAATTATAAGTGACTTGAATAAGAACTTGATAACGACTTCATGACGACTTGATAAAAACTTAAATAAGAACTTGATAAGAACTTGATGACGACTTGATAAAAACTTAATGACGACTTGATAAGAACTTAATGACGACTTGATGACGACTTGTTAAGAACTTGAATAAGTACTTGAATAAGTACTTGAATAAGTACTTGAATAAGAACTTGTTAAAAACTTGATGTTGACTTGTTAAGAACTTGAATAAAAACTTGTTAAGAACTTAAATAAGAACTTGAATAAGAACGTGATGCCGACTTGAATAAGAACCTAGAACGACTTAATGACGATTTTTTTTCACAATTAATTGTTACATTCTTTTCCGGGGAGACAACTCCCTTCTGCCTTTATGTAGTATCTAGGTCAGACATGTCTAGCCACGGCTTACTCAACTGCACAATAGCCGAGTCGAAGCGCCGCACTGTTTCCGGGTTCGTGTTGAGTTACACATAAGGGCGTCAGGCCGCCACGCGGCATTGTATAAATTTAGACGGCGTCGTTCAGTACAGGCGTTAGACGTCATTGTATAAATTTAGGCAGCTAAATTTCTAAACATATCAAAACATGTTTCTTACCTTCCCCCAATCACAAGACTAGATAGAATCAGCTGATTAGTAACAGTGACGACATTTCCGCCCAGCACTTGTGTTGTTAGCAACTGAACCTAGCTGTCTTGTCATTTGCGGGTGTGCAGTGCAGTCGTGTTTTCAGTGTTGTGTTATGTCGCAAGACAGTATCTCTTCTGAGATAGAACTTCTTGAATCACATCAAGAATTGCTATTTCATTGAAGTCTACTCCATGAGAAAAGAACTAAAAGCAATGTTTTCATATAGTGAGGAGATAAGGCACTCCCATTCAACTACCAATGCAGCTTGAAACACGATCTTCTCAAGAGCCACAGCAGGGAACGGCCGCGCTCTAGCTAGAGCGCGTGAAATGAATATTAAACAGGCACACGTCACAGCCTATAGCAGAAAGCCAAACAGGCTGCCTTTTCAGGCGGCCGCCGGGTGTACTTTATACAATTGTCTTGTTTGTTGAATCAAGCTTTTGATAAGTGCACTTGGTGGCTGCTTAGAATAATCTTCAACAACGTGCCACGATTCTACGCTTGTGTAAACACACATCCCACCCCTTTTCAGATAGCTTTCAATAGCCAGTCATTCCTCACAATAGAATGAAATCCCAACTTGGTTGACAAATAGCCCTCCTAAGAATAAAGGCATGGTTAACCAAGTCCCCATTGTTTTGTTTGTTTACTTCTTAACGGTCCAGTGACAGAGAACTATAAAACAGATAATCCTACACATTATGTATGTTTGATGTTTGATGAATGTATGCGTGAAAATGATGTTATTGAAAACGATCAAGAAAAACGAAGGATTAAGCAAAAACTTAAGTCTCAAAAGTTTTCTAAATTAGTGTTAAAAACAGATAATCCTACACATTATGTATGTTTGTAAAGTGTTTACTATTAGAGAACTATAAAATAGGCATTCTGGGTAAGCCGGCGGAGCAACAGCGAAACCGGCTTTAGCCGGTTGGAGCTGGCGGAGGTGGGTGAGCCAGAATGCCTATTTCATAGTTCTCTGTTGTTGTTGTTGTTGTTTTCTTTTGTGTGTGTGTGTGTGTGTGTGTGTGTGTGTGTGTGTGTGTGTGTGTGTGTGTGTGTGTGTGTGACACCCCTATATTTCAAGTAAAGGAAAAAAACAATAAAGGTTGGACACACTCCTATATTTGAAATATAAACAAAAACTCTCTAACAGAGGGACATATTCCTCTATTTCAAATAGAAGCTAAAACTCTCCAACAGAGGGTCACACTCTTCTATTTCAAATAAAAGCTAAAACTTTATAACGGAGGGATATATTCTTCTATTTCAAATAAAAGCCAAAACTCTATAACAGAGGGACACATTCCTAGATTTCAAATAAAAGATAAAACTCTACACAGAGGGACACACTCCTCTATTTCAAATAAAAGCTAAAACTCTATAACAGAGGGACACACTCCTCTATTTCAAGTAAAAGCTAAAACTTTATAATAGAGAGACATATTCCTCTATGTCAAAGAAAAGCTAAAAATTTATAACAAAGAGACACATTCCTAGATATCAAATAGAAGCTTCCACTCCATTAACAGAGGGACACATTCCTACATTTCAAATAGAAGTTAAAACTCTATAACAGAGGGGCATATTCCTAGATTTCAAATAAAAGCTAACACTTTATAACAGAGGGACATATTCCTCTATTTCAAATAAAAGTTCAAACATTATAACAGAGGGACACGTTCCTAGATTTCAAATACAAGCTAAAACTCTATAACAAAGGGACACGGTCCTATATTTCAAATAGAAGCTAAAACTCTATAACAGAGGGACATATTCCTAGATTTCAAATAGAAGATTAAGTCTATAACAGAGGGGCATATTCCTAGATTTCAAACAGAAGCCACACTCTACAACAGAGGGGCACATTTCTAGATTTCAAATTGAAGTCAAACTCTGTAACAGAGGGGCACATTCCTAGATTTCAAATAGAAGCTAAAACTCTTTAACAGAGGGACATCTTCCTCTATTTCAAATAAAAACTAAAACTTTATAGCAGTGGGACATATTCCTCTAATTCAAATAAAAGTTCAAACTCTATGAAAGGGAGACATATTCCTAGATTTCAAATAAAATCTAAAACTCTATAACAGAAGGACACATGAATATATTTCAAATAGAAACTAAAACTCTATAACAGAGAGACATATTCCTCTATGTCAAAGAAAAGCTAAAAATTTATAACAAAGGGACACATTCCTAGATATCAAATAGTTCTAAGCTTACACTCCATTAACAGAGGGACACATTCCTACATTTCAAATAAAAGCTAACACGTTATAACAGAGGGACATATTCCTCTATTTCAAATAAAAGTTCAAACATTATAACAGAGGGACACGTTCCTAGATTTCAAATACAAGCTAAAACTCTATAACAGAGGCACATATTCCTAGATTTCAAATAGAAGCCACACTCTATAACAGAGGGGCACATTTCTAGATTTCAAATAGAAGCCACACTCTATAACAGAGGGACATATTCCTCTATTTCAAATAAAAGCTGAAACTCTATAACAGAGGGGCATATTCCTACATTTCAAATAGAAGCCACACTCTATAACAGAGGGACATATTCCCAGATTTCAAATAGAAGCCACACTCTATAACAGAGGGGCACATTTCTAGATTTCAAATAGAAGCAACACTCTATAACAGAGGGACATATTCCTCTATTTCAAATATAAGCTGAAACTCTATAACAGAGGGGCACATTCCTACATTTCAAATAGAAGCTAAAACTCTATAACAGAGGGACATATTCCTCTATTTCAAATAGAAGCTAAAACTCTTTAACAGAGGTGCACATTCCTACATTTCAAATAGAAGCTAAAACTCTATAACAGAGGGACATATTCCTCTATTTGAAATAGAAGCTAAAACTGTAACAGAGGGACATATTCCTCTATTTCAATTAAGAGCTGAAACTCTATATAACAGAGGGGCACATTCCTACATTTCAAATAGAAGCTAAAACTTTATAACAGAGGGACATAATCTACATTTCAAACAGAAGCCGAACTCTGTAACAGAGGGGTACATTCCTCTATTTCAAATAGAAGCTAAAACTCTCTAATAACACTTCGACCAAACCCCACCGAGTCAGCGCAACGTACTTCATTGATTTGTATTACATAACAAAAATAAACCCACCAAAAATAGTCTTCTGGAAAATATCCTCTCCTACGCTCTCTCGTTTGCTGTTTCTGGGGAATTACGGACATGACCTTTAGCTATGGCAGCCAATTTTCTGAAGAAAAACAAATCGAGCGTCAGGCTGATTCTAGTGGAACTTGGCCTTTTTCATCAGTGTATTTAATCTTGATTGCTAAGACGCGTCAATAGGGAGCGTCAACTAAATACAGTTGCCGGCATTTGTGGAACATGATATTGGCTCTGCTCACCAATATTTGCGCTGAAAGCAAACCAATAAACAAGCAAACAAACACAACACGAGTCATGAACTGGCATTTTACGAACTCAAGAATTTTCTTCACCAAGTTCGAGATACTTTGAATGAGTTATAGAGCAGATAGATTCTAGAAACATTCGGAAGGGTTTATCAAAAGAAAATACCTTACACTCCATGACACAGAGAGAGAGAGAGAGAGAGAGAGAGAGAGAGAGAGAGAGAGAGAGAGAGAAGAGAGAGAGAGAGAGAAAGAAACTCAGAACTCAGCAAACTTTTATTCGATAAAGGATTGAGATTTTAGGCAGAGCCTTTTCTTCCAATCTGTCCTTGAGAGAGAGAGAGAGAGAGAGAGAGAGAGAGAGAGAGAGAGAGAGAGAGAGAGAGAGAGCGAGAGGAGAGAGAGAGAGAGAGACAGACAGACAGACAGACAGACAGACAGACAGACAGAGACAGAGAGAGAGAGATTTGA
>CM065739.1:6806160-6818660 GCA_033310375.1 Conus canariensis
TATCTACATCAAAGTTAGCATGAGAAGATAGTTTATGAGTTTACATCAAAGTAGCAGATATTTATTATGTATCTACACAACTCAGCATGAGATATTTATTAGTACAGTATCTACATCAAAGTCAGCATGAGAATAGTTTATTAGTAAGTATCTACATCAAATCAGCATGAGAAATAGTTTATTAGTACGTATCTACATCAAACTCAGCATGAGAATAATTTATTGTATAGTATCTACATCAAATCAGGAGAACAGTTTATTGTAGTATCTACATCAAAGTAGCATGAGAATAGTTTATTAGTTACAGTATTACATCAAAGTTAGCATGAGAAATAGTTTATTAGCATCGTATCTACATCAAACTCAGCATAGAATATTTATTAGTATAGGTATCTACATCAAAGTCAGTACGAGAGATAGTTTATTAGTACAGTATCTACATCAAAGTTCAGCATGAGAGAATAGTTTATTAGTACATATCTACATAAATTAGCATGAGAGATATGTTGTATTTAAACTAGACTAGTTATTCTTACATCAAACTCAGCATGAGAGATAGTTTATTAGCACGTATCTACATCAAGTTGCATGGAGTAGTTTGTTAGTAATGTATCTACACAAGTTAGCATGAGAATGTTTATAGATGTTCAAGCAGCACGAGCGATATTTCATTAGTTAGTATCTACATCAACGTCAGCATGGGAGAGAGTTTCTTAGTATAGTATCTACATCAAAGTATACATGAGAGATAGTTTACTAGTATAGTCTCTTCATCAAAGTCAGCATGAGAGATAGTTTATAAGTATGCTTTGTTTGCTTTTTCAGTGGCTTTTCAGTGGCTCTGCCGTCTGTTTCAGCTTTGAAGTACAATGATCGGAGATCGAACAACAGCCCCAGTCAGCATGACCATCTGTCTAACATGAGTTGAGAGCAGACTCCTATAATGTTCCACACAGACCTTGGCCTTGAAACAAAACAACGTGTCCTCCCGATCCTTAGGCTTATTTGACATCAGTCTCATTATAACTATCTCCTTAGGCTTATGTGACGTCAGTCTCACTACACCTCGGCCTAGAATCAAACAACCTGCCCTGAGGATCCTTCAGATTATTTGACGTGAATCTCACCATTCATCACCCCGTTCTTAGGAGCTGTGCTTTGGGGTATCGATCGGATGCAAAATGCTAGTATGATACCGTTTGTATTTTCACCTATTTTTATCATTATTGTTATTATTATCATTACTACTACTACCTGCCACTGCTGCTACTACTACTACTATTACTATTGCTGCTGCTGCTGCTGCTGCTGCTGCTGCTGCTGCTACTTCCATCTACTACTGCTTCTACTACTACTACTGCTGCTGCTACTGCTACTACTAATGCTGCTGCTGCTGCTGCTGCTGCTAGAACTACCACCACCACCGCCACTACTACTGCTACTACTACCACTACTACTACGACTACTGTACTATAGTAGTAATAATGATAATGATGATGATAATAATAATAACAATAGTAATTATATAAGTACATTAATATCATTATCATCATCGTTATTATCATTATTGTCAATGTTGGTATCATCATCATCATCATCATTACATCATCATCATCATACCATCATCATCATTATCACTCTGCTTTGTGACATTCAGTACAACTAACATCGGTTGCTTTAGGAGTTAGGGGACAGAAGGAGTAGGGAATGGCGGAAAGAGTAGTGAAAGACAAGACTGGCAAACACACAGTTAAGGGGGGGGGGGGGGGGGAGCTGCCGGGAGGGAGGGGGGAGGGGGCTAGCAAAAAGGTACAGAAAAGCAGAAAATGCAGGAAACCCGATAACAGATGAAGTAGGAAACCATAAAAAAATAAAAATAAAAAAAAACAGGTAAGACAAGCGAAGGGAAAGACAGGGAAAGACGGAAAACGTAGAAAAGATTGGAAAGGTTGTAAGGTTGGAAAGCGTAGGACCAAGGTAAGGAAAATGTGGGGGTAGGTCGAACATGTAGGAAAAGGTAAGGCAGGCTACCTTAGGAACAGGTAAGGAAAATGTGGGGGGAGGTCGAACATGCAGGAAAAGGTAAGGCAGGCTACCTTAGGAACAGGTAAGGAAAATGTGGGGGTAGGTCGAACATGCAGGAAAAGGTAAGGCAGGCTACTTAGGAACAGGTAAGGAAATGTGGGTAGTCGAACATGCAGAAAGGTAAGGCAGCATCTAAAACAGTAAGGAAAGTGTATAAAAGGTAAGAACGCAGAAATGTAGAACATGTTAGGAAGGAAAACGTAAGAACTGGTAAGGACCAGCCGCTGTGGAGAAGTGGTTAGCGTCGCGGACTCCCGGCTGGAAGGTCGCGGGTTCGATTTCCATCAGGGTCATGTGAGATTTTTCTGCCCTGACCGACTCCTACCCAGAGTTGAGTTTGCTACAGGCTCAGTTGGCAAGACTGGGACCACACAGTCGAGTTTCATCCACTTAATGGATGCGTCTCTGAGAGTGTTGCTCAAATTTCCTGACCAACACTGCATGTGTCTGTATCTCTCGGGCCTGTTTGACGCCCAGATATATTATGAAAGGAAGCGTAGAGTACAGCCCTGTCATGTAGTCTCAGACAGAAATGGAAATCCGTGGCATCATCTTTATCATCCTCACTCTCATCGATCAGCATAAAAAAAACTGGTAAGGACAACAACAACAACAATAAAACTAGGAACAGGTATCAGAAAACGCGGAAATGTAGGAAAAGGTAAGTTAGCGTAACATAAAAAGGTGTAGGAAAAAAGCAAAACAAAAACAAACAACAACAACAAAAAAGTACAGTTAGGCAGACAGTATGGGAAAGATGCGGTAGGAAACAGAATGATGTATGAAAAGGTAAGGAGAAATATGTACACAACGGTAGGGACAACGGAAAATTTAGGATAGACTTTGGACAGAAAACGTTGCTAAGAAAGAATGTCAAAGAAGGTAAGAGAAAACGCAGAAAATGAAGGGAAAGAGGAGGCAGGAAAAAACGGGAACAGGTGAAGAAAGTGTTGGGAAATTATCGAAAAGCAGAAATGCAGGAAGAAGTACCAGAAGCTCGGAAAAAGTTAGGAAACTTAATTAAGAAAGGTAGGTAAACCAGGATGATGTCAATAAACCTGCTTCAAAAGTAAGAAAACGAAGGAAAAGTAAGGAGCAAGGGAAAAGGTCAAACGAACGTAGGAAACGTTAGAAATGGGTTAAAACCGTCAGGAAAATAATAGAGAAGGTAAGAAAATGTAGAAGAGGGCAAAATTGCCACGTAAAAGAAAAACAAAGACAAAAAGAGGAAAAAATAGTAAATCAGTGTAGAAACAGGTAGAAGGAGGTCGAGACAAAATAGGAAAACGTTGTCACAGGGAACAGCAGCGCTAGCGCCAAAACACTTCTCGATTTTACCTGGAGGACTATCTTGCATTGGCAATCTCAGCACCAGAAATGATCAATCTGGTGAGAGAGAGAGAGAGAGAGAGAGAGAGAGAGAGAGAGAGAGAGAGAGAGAGAGAGAGAGAGAGAGATTCTTGCATTGGCAGTCTCAGCACCAGAAATGATCAATCTGGTGAGAGAGAGAGAGAGAGAGAGAGAGAGAAGAGAGAGAGAGAGGGGAGAGAGAGAGAGAGATTCTTGCATTGGCAATCTCAGCACCAGGAATGATCAATCTGGTGAGAGAGAGAGAGAGAGAGAGAGAGAGAGAGAGAGAGAGAGAGAGAGAGAGAGATAATTCTTGCACTGGCAGTCTCAGCACCAGAAATGATCAATCTGAGAGGAGAGAGAGAGAGAGAGAGAGAGAAAAGAGAGAGAAGAGAGAGAGAGAGAGAGAGATTCTTGCATTGGCAGTCTCAGCACCAGAAATGATCAATCTGTTGAGAAGGAGAGGAGAGAGAGAGAGAGAGAGAGAGGAGAAGGAGAGAGAGAGAGAGAGAGAGAGAGATTCTTGCACTGGCAGTCTCAGCACCAAAAATGATCTATCCGGTGAGAGAGACAGACAGACAGACAGACAGACAGACAGACAGGCAAACAGAGAGAGAGAGAGAGAGAGAGGGAGGGAGGGAGGGAGGGAGGGAGATTATGTTATCTTTCAGCGTGCGGCTGGGCAAACCAAAGAAACCATCTTTTTCGCTCTTAGATGTGATTGGGTTCTCTGCACTCGGTTTGTCTTTTCTGTTTCAGGCTTTGTCTTGTTCTTTGTTTGTATCCTTTTATTCCTTTGTTTCTCTTTCTGGTTTTCTTTTCTTCCGTGATCTCCCTTTCTTTCCTTTTAAATTTTCTTTCCGTTTTTGTTTTTCGTTTGATTTTCTTTTCTTTTCTTTTTTCTCTCCTTTTTTCTATAGTTTATTCATTCACTGACGCTAGTATGGTTCGGGGCTGTTTACCTAAATATCCCTGTTCTATTCAAGAAGGACTTGTTTGGTGCTTTTCTTTCCACAGAACTCATTTGAACAGAAAATGTGTGCGTTGAAACTACGAGCACAAAAACCCCGTTGTATCAAAGTCATTTGTTTGGAAAGTCTGTTATGTCGAACCATTTTGTTCGGAAGGGCCTATTGTACTTAAGTATTTTGTATAGGACACCTTTTGTACTGAAGTCATTATATTATTATCATTATTATCATTATCGTGAATACTTATATAGCGCCTATCCTCGATTAGAGACCAAGCTCTAAGCCCTTTACACTCCAAACTCGTTTACACAACGGGCTGCCTACCTGGGTAGTGCCGACTGAAGAGCTGCCAGCTGGCGCTTCATTCAGTCGTTTCCCGTGTCATCCAGTCAATATCGTTCACTCAGTTTCCTTACTTTCTTCATTTTTTCCATTTCTCACGCAGGGTGCATGCTATGTGTAACATGTCATCCATACCAACGGCCAAACTGGCCTTGTCTTCCGAAAGTTGGCGATAGGATTTTACGTCGGTGCAAGATGTTATGCGTGCGTTCACACACGGAACCTCGGTTTATAGTCTCATTCGAAGGACTGTACGGGAAATGGAGTCAGAACCAATGTTAACTCCGAGGGGAACATCCCCCTGTACCGAAACGGCCCGGCGGAGATTCGAACCCGCAACCCAGTATCACCAAGATTACGAGTCCGGCGCTCTACTACTGAGCTTTTCCGGCCCCTTATAGTATTGAAGAATTGTGCACAGAAAACGTTTTGTATTGAAGACACTTGTGCACAAAAAACCCCGTTGTATTTAAAGTATTTGTCAGGGAAAAAAAACGAAAGAAAAAAACAAACAAACAAACAAAAAACCTAACGCATTAAAGGTAGTTCCAATGTGAGGTGACTGCAGGCGGAAACTGAAGCAACGCCCATCTTGCGCCGAATTTGAACAGATAAGTGATTGTTCGTTCTACGTTTTCATTGTCCTGAATGTTGTTTTGTAAAAAAAAACAACTGTTTGCCCCTGTTAACTGGCGGATTTGCTTTAAATTCCTTTAAAAACCTAATGTATCAAAGACATCTGCAAAGAAAACCCACTGTCCTAAAACAATTCAGTACACAAATCACTTATACAGAAAATCTGTTTTGTTGAGGTATTTGTTTTAAAAGAAATTTATACACAAAACCTGTTATACTGAAGTTATGGTAGAGAAAAAAAAAAAGAATAAATGTAAAATTAAAAACAAAAACATGAACATGCCATATGGGTAACTAGACATTGCAGAATCGACAGTTAATATTCACCGAGGACAGCGAATACCATTTTCACCACCCACATACTTAACATAGATTTAGCCTTAGATGCTCCCGCGTCTTGCGACGCATGAGGCAGTCAAGGCGCTCCACTGTGCACGGTCCTCAGCCAGTTTAGTAGTGTCACTCCATCCTCTGTCAACGAGTCTGAGGTCTCTCTCCACTGTCTGTTGCCAGCTCATCCTGGGTCGTCTTCTTTTTCTCTGGCCTGCTGGGGACCATTTAATGGCCTGGTTTGCAGGTCTTGACGGGGGTAATCTGAAGACATGACCCAGCCAGTGGAGGCGCCGTCTGTAAACGATGGTTGACACAGGGAGCTGTTTGGACCTCTCCCTGGCGTCTTCGTTTAGTATAAAGTCTGACCATTTGATGCACAAGATCTTACCTAGGCACTTAGTACCAAAAGCGTCGAGTTTCTTCTCCTGGGTGGTCTTCAGTTGCCAGGTTTCACAGCCATATAACAACGTTCAAATCACATTGAAGTTATAAAATTTCAGTTTGATTCCAAGGGAGAATTTCTTGCTGTTCCATATTTTGTTCAGCTGATTGAATACCACCCAGTCGACACATGAAAAAGGAACAGTAGAAGAAGAAGAAGAAGAAGAAGCTAGCATGTATGAATCGTGGCCAGAAAAAAAAAGTACGAAACTGTTTCCAGGATAAAAACGGGATAATAGTCCGCAAGGGGACGAAAACAGTAGACGTTGGTCAAGACAGACAGAAATGTATCGGCGAGTCCATGGGGGCTGTCGTTGGACGGACGTGGTGGCGCCCTCCGGAGGGAGAGCTCACTCACACCGACTCCGCGACTAAGCAATTATTGTCGTCAGTAGGGGGCTTAGTAGATGGTGTCCTGCGTATGTTGGATCAGAACAAGCGCCACTGAACACCACCGAAGTGACTCGGCAGCAGTGCAGTGTCTCCTCCGGTGGGTTGCCTCTTGACGACTTGACAATGACTGCACCCTGTGGATTGCCGGTGCCGGGGCTGCGGTGGGACTTACAGGGCTGTAACTGTGGACGGGGGGTGTCGGAATGAGTGGCGTGGGTAAAATGCCACCGTGGTGGCACAAAAGATGGGACAGAAAGAAAAGAAAACAAAAATAAAAAAAAATACAAAGAGACTGATAGAAAAGACAGAACGTGTGTGTGTGTGCCTTCTCTCCCCCCCCCCCCCCCCACTCCCACCCTCCCACCCCCACGCACACCACACACACACACAACACACACACACACACACACACACACACACACACACCCCGCCTGCTCAGTCGTGTGCGCACTTCAGTGAGAAACGGAAAGACACACAGACATGCCATGCCGAGACACAGAGAAAGAGAAAGAGAGAGAGAAAAAAAAAAACAGTGACAGAGAGAGAGAGAGGGAGAGAGAGAGAGAGAGAGAGAGAGAGAGAGAAGACAGACAGACAGACGACAGAGAAAGAGAGAGAGAGAGAGAGAGAGAGAGAGAGAGAAGACGGATGGACAGACAGACAGTCAGACAGACGGACAGAGAGAGAGGAGAGAGAGAGAGAGAGAGAGACAAAACAGACAGACAGACAGACAGACAGACAGACAAGCAGACAGATGGGCAGCACGGGACAGACAGAGAGAGGAGAGAGAGAGAGAGAGAGAGAGAGAGAGAGAGAGACAGACAGACAGACAGACAGACAGGCAGACAGACGAACAGACAGACAGAGACAAAGAGAGAGAGAGAGAGAGAGAGAGAGAGAGAGAGAGAGAGAGAGAGTGAACACGAGCAGAATTCCAAAAACGATATTGCACTCCATCTTGACATTTTCCACCCCCACTGGCTTCGATGAAAGGGCAAACGAAATGCCGAGTGCCATCATTCAACGACGAATGCGTAGTTACCGATCACTGAGGACAAGCTCTCTCTCTCTCTCTCTCTCTCTCTCTCTCTCTCTCTCTCTCTCTCTCTCTCTCTCTCTGTTTTTTTTTTTTCTGTTTTGTTTTAACTTTACTGCATTACTCCTGTGCGTGAGGACATAAGGAAATGTTACGAAATCATTTGTTTTTAACCTTGGATTTGATACACACTAGGAATGAATGTGTACTATTTGTTTGCAGGAAAGGAAGAGGGAAATGTTATTGTGCTGTTACCCCCTCCCCCCTTGTCAAAAGACCTCTTTGGTAATGACAATAAAATATCAAAGTGTCAAAAGTGTGTGTGTGTGTGTGTGTGTGTGTGTGTGTGTGTGTGTGTGTGTGTGTGTGTGTGTGTGTGTGAAAGTTGTGTGAACTGGATTCTCAACAATGTAGTCTAGTCTTTCCATATATATATATATATTTTTTTTTTTTTTTTTTTTTTTTTTTTTTTTTTTTTTTTTTGAGTTCGTAGCACACACTCCATTCTGCGTAGGAATCTAAACGAGCTGGACAAAACCCTACAAGATGCATCCTATGCTGTATGCGCCAGTAACCTCCCGTCCGAAAGCCCGTGACTCTTCCGTTTGTCTGTTCCAAAGACACAGGCTACTAGTTGATTAATTTTAACATTTCTCCACCCGACAAATCATTCACCTAGATAGGCGAAGTTGATGTTGGTGTAAAAATTGTCCGAGTCTGTTATCAAAACAATTTACACTATACTTGTTCTTGGGCATGCACTGTAAGAAAAAGGTATTTGTGATATAATAACACCAACTGGTCTACGACTAAAGCCAAAGAATCTGGAATATATTGCAGAAACTTGTCCTACAGTTCCTGCAAGGGGGGTGCGGATGGGGTGGGGAGATGGAGGGTGGGGGGGGGGGCATCGCTTCTGCCGTCCCAGTGTTGTCTTTCCTTGGATACATCTGTGATTTGTAAGTCTCGGGTATGCGATGAAAGCAGTTTTTTTCGGTTGATCATTGGTCTGGGTATTACAAACAGTTTCAATGCACCAGTCCCAAATTTCCATTTGTTACATTTTTGTTTGTCGTTTCCTTTCGCTCTGTCTTCGTTCAGAACCCAGTCTGGACGACTTAAAGCTAAGCGCATTATCCCTTTACAGGAATATAATTCTTTTCCCCAGGATAATAGCTGTTTTCGTGTTTCCTTAAAGGATCGCAAGTGTTGTCGCTATTTTCGCCGTGGAAAACAGTCGTTAAGGAAAGCAACGCCAATAAGAACACATTTCTGATTCTGCCGATCACAACTGTGTTCCCTACTTGTCCAACCTCATTTTGCGCTTGTCATGTGAAAGAGCGACCATAACTGTTTCCCTGGTAAAGACACTTATATCGGGGTTAAGACTTTTGTGTGTGTGTGTGTGTGTGTGTGTGTGTGTGTGTGTGTGTGTGTGTGTGTGTGTGTGTGTGTGTAGGTGAGAGACAGAGACAGAGCGACAGAGAGAGAGAAAAAAGAGAATAGCTGTAATTATCCAATGGAAAATGAGGAAAACAATTCTGATCGTCAGGGAAAATAATGATTCTCATCACGACAACAAGGCAACAGTTGTGATCCCTTAGAAAACAGTTGTGACCCTCAGGATAATAATTCCTTTCTCCGCTGTTTTCCTTGAGGATCAGAGCTGTTCACTTCAGGTCAGCTACGATCGCCTGTGTGTCCCTTACGCTAACAGCTGACCGTAAGCTAACAGCAATGCACACTGCCTTGCGGAGGTAACCTACTCGTTCTTTCCCAATGCCGCGCGCATGGCACGTGTTGTCCGTCACAGAGCCAGTCCCAGCTAGTTCGCCCCTTCAGCGAAATTCCCACGATGGGAAGATGCTGTGTACCGTACTTATTGGCACATGGGCTCTCTCTCTCTCTCCTTCTCTCTCCTCTCTCTCTCTCTCTCTCTCTTTCATAGTGACCAGCATAGTGCGGACGATGGCACTGAACCGGATCTCAGTGAACGCGTGTAAAGCAGAGACAGTATGGTATGCATTCACTGATCAGGTGGGGGAGGGTGTAAAGCAGAGATACTATGGTGTGCATTCACTGATCAGGTGGGGAAGGGTGTAAAGCAGAGGTACTATGGTATGCATTCACTGATCAGGTGGGGAAGGGTGTACAGCAGAGATACTATGGTATGCATTCACTGATCAGTGGGGTAGGGTGTAAAGCAGAGGTACTATGGTATGCATTCACTGATCAGGTGGGGAAGGGTGTAAAGCAGAGATACTATGGTATGCATTCACTGATCAGGTGGGGAAGGGTGTAAAGCAGAGGTACTACCGTATGAATTCACTGATCAGGTGGGGAGGTTGTAAAGCAGAGATACTATGGTATGCATTCACTCCATCAGGTGGGGAAGGGTGTAAAGCAGAGATACTATGGTATGCATTCACTGATCAGGTGGGGGATGGTGTAAAGCAGAGGTACTACAGTATGCATTCACTGATCAGGTGGGGAGGTGTAAAGCAGAGATACTATGGTATGCATTCACTCCATCAGGTGGGGAAGGGTGTAAAGCAGAGATACTATGGTATGCATTCACTGATCAGGTGGGGAAGGGTGTAAAGCAGAGGTACTACGGTATGAATTCACTGATCAGGTGGGGAGGGTGTACAGCAGAGGTACTACGGCATGCATTCACTGATCAGGTGGGGAGGGTGTAAAACAGAGATACTATGATATGCATTCACTGATCAGGTGGGGAAGGGTGTAAAGCAGAGATACTATGGTATGCATTCACTCATCAGGTGGGGAGGGTGTAAAGCAGAGATACTACGTATGCATTCACTGATCAGGTGGGGGAGGGTGTACAGCAGAGATACTACGGTATGCATTCACTCATCAGGTGGGGGAGGGTGTAAAGCAGAGATACTATGGTATGCATTCACTCCATCAGGTGGGGAAGGGTGTAAAGCAGAGATACTATGGTATGCATTCACTGATCAGGTGGGGGATGGTGTAAAGCAGAGGTACTACAGTATGCATTCACTGATCAGGTGGGGAGAGTGTAAAGCAGAGATACTATGGTATGCATTCACTCCATCAGGTGGGGAAGGGTGTAAAGCAGAGATACTATGGTATGCATTCACTGATCAGGTGGGGAAGGGTGTAAAGCAGAGGTACTACGGTATGAATTCACTGATGAGGTGGGGAGGGTGTACAGCAGAGGTACTACGGTATGCATTCACTGATCAGGTGGGGAGGGTGTAAAACAGAGATACTATGATATGCATTCACTGATCAGGTGGGGAAGGGTGTAAAGCAGAGATACTATGGTATGCATTCACTCATCAGGTGGGGAAGGGTGTAAAGCAGAGATACTACGGTATGCATTCACTGATCAGGTGGGGGAGGGTGTACAGCAGAGATACTACGGTATGCATTCACTGATCAGGTGGGGAGGGTGTAAAGCAGAGATACTATGGTATGCATTCACTCCATCAGGTGGGGGATTGTGTAAAGCAGAGTACTACGGTATCCATTCACTGATCAGGTGGTGGAGGGTGTGAAGCAGAGGTACTCGGTATGCATTCACTGATCAGGTGGGGAAGGGTGTAAAGCAGAGATACTATGGTATGCATTCACTCATCAGGTCGGGAAGGGTGTAAAGCAGAGGTACTACGGTATGCATTCACTGATCAGGTGGGGAAGGGTGTAAAGCAGAGATACTACGGTATGCATTTACTGATCAGGTGGGGAAGGGTGTAAAGCAGAGATACTACGGTATGCATTCACTGATCAGGTGGGGAAGGGTGTAAAGCAGAGATACTAGGTATGCATTCACTCATCAGGTGGGGGAGGGTGTAAAGCAGAGGTACTACAGTATGCATACGTTGATCAGGTTGGGAAGGGTGTAAAGCAGAGATACTATGGTATGCATTCACTGATCAGGTGGGGAAGGGTGTAAAGCAGAGATACTAAAGGTATGCATTCACTGATCAGGTGGGGGAGGGTGTACAGCAGAGGTACCACGGTATGCATTCATCATCAGGTGGGGAAGGGTGTAAAGCAGAGATACTATGGTATGCATTCACTGATCAGGTGGGGGAGGGCGTAAAGCAGAGGTACTATGGTATGCATTCACTGATCAGGTGGGGAAGGGTGTAAAGCAGAGGTACTATGGTATGCATTCACTCATCAGGTGGGGGAGGGTGTAAAGCAGAGGTACTACGGTATGCATTCACTGATCAGGTGGGGAAGGGTGTAAAGCAGAGGTACTACGGTATGCATTCACTGATCAGGTGGGGAAGGGTGTAAAGCAGAGGTACTATGGTATGCATTCACTGATCAGGTGTTGGAGGGTGTAAAGCAGAGATACTATGGTATGCATTCACTCATCAGGTGGAGAAGGGTGCAGTACTGTGTTTTATAGTAGTAGTAATAATAATAATAATTATTATTATTATTATTATTATGATATTAATAATGATGATTACTTATTACGCTTAATCTTACATAAGCCCTAAGCGCTTACAAATACAGAAGAAAAAAAATAACGAAAAACATGAATGAAACCAATAAGAAGATAAATATTGCAATAAGTACCATGCACCTACAAACAAGAGTGTATATTCACACGCACACACACACACACACACACACACGCGCGCGCGCGCGTGCGGGCGCGATCGCACACACACTGTCTCACAACGACACACACAATAGCATGCGCGCGCGCGCACACACACACACAGACACACAGACACAGACACACACACACACACACACACACACACACACACACACACACACACACACACACATACACACACAGTCACACACACACACACACACGCGCGCGCGCGCGCGCGCGCGCGCGCGCGCGCGCAAGTCGCGGAATTAATTTGATGGTGAAGGGAAGGGGAAGAAAGAACTGC
>CM065739.1:6821160-6833660 GCA_033310375.1 Conus canariensis
AGAACTGGGCATGTCTGAGGTAAAGGCAGGGCATGTTTGTGTAAGAAAGAGCTGGGCATGTCTGAGGTAAAGACAGGGAATATTTGTGTAAGAAAGAGCTGGGCATGTCTGAGGTAAAAACAGGGAATATTTGTGCAAGAAAGAGCTGGACATGTCTGAGGTAAAGGCAGGGCATGTTTGTGTAAGAAAGAGCTGGGCATGTCGGAGGTAAAGGTAGGGCATGTTTGTGTAAGAAAGAACTGGGCATGTCTGAGGTAAAGGCAGGGCATGATTGTGTAAGAAAGAACTGGGCATGTCTGAGGTAAAGGCAGGGCATGTTGTGTAAGAAAGAGCTGGGCATGTCTGAGGTAAAGACAGGGAATATTTGTGTAAGAAAGAGCTGGGCATGTCTGAGGTAAAAACAGGGAATATTTGTGCAAGAAAGAGCTGGCATGTCTGAGGTAAAGGCAGGGCATGTTTGTGTAAGAAAGAGCTGGGCATGTCGGAGGTAAAGGTAGGCATGTTTTGTAGGAAGAACTGGCATGTCTGAGGTAAAGGCAGGCATGATGTGTAAGAAGAACTAGGCATGTCTGAGGTAAAGGCAAGGCATTTGTGTAAGAAAGAGCATGGGCATGTCTGAGGTAAAGACAGGGAATATTTGTGTAAGAAAGAGCTGGGCATGTCTGAGGTAAAAACAGGGAATATTTGTGCAAGAAAGAGCTGGCATGTCTGAGGTAAAGGCAGGGCATGTTTGTGTAAGAAAGAGCTGGGCATGTCGGAGGTAAAGGTAGGACATCTCTGAGGTAATGGTAGGACATGTTTGAGGTAAAGGTAGGACATCTCTGAGGTAAGGGTAGGACATGTCTGAGGTAAGGGAAGGACATCTCTGAGCTAAGGGTAAGACATGTCTGAGGTAAAGGTAGGACATGTCTGAGGTAAAGGTAGGACATCTCTGAGGTAAGGGTAGGACATGCCTGAAGTAAGGGAATGACATGCCTGAGTTAAGGGAAAGACATGCCTGAGGTAAGGGAAGGACAGGTCTGAAGTAAGGGAAGGAAAAGGTCTGAGGTAAAGGTAGGACAGGTTCTGAGGTAAAGGCAGGACATCTCTGAGGTAAGGGTAGGACATGTCTGAGATAAGGGAAGGCATCTCTGAGGTAAGGGAAGGACATGCCTGAAGTAAGGGAAGGACATGTCTGAGGTAAAGGTAGGACATCTCTGAGGTAAGGGTATGACATGTCTGAGGTAAATGTAGGACATGTCTGAGGTAAGGGAAGGACATGTCTGAGGTAATGGAAGGACATGTCTGAGGTGAGGAAGGACATGTCTGAGGTGAGGGAAGGACATGTCTGAGGTAAATGAAGGACATGTCTGAGGTAAGGGAAGGATATGTCTGAGGTGAGGGAAGGACATGTCTGAGGTAAGGTAGGACATGCCTGAGGTAAGGGAAGGACATGCCTGAGGTAAGGGAAGGACAAGTCTGAGATAAGGAAGGGCATCTCTGAGGTAAGGGAAGGACATGCCTGAGGTAAGAGTAGGACATCCTGAGGTAAGGGAAGGACATGTCTGAGGTAAGGGAAGGGCATCTCTGAGGTAGAGTAGGACATGCCTGAGGAAGGGAAGGACATGTCTGAGGTAAGGAAGGACATGCCTGAGGTAAGGGAAGAACATGTCTGAGATAAGGAAGGACATGTCTGAGGTAAGGGAAGGACATGTCTGAGATAAGGGAAGGGCATGCCAGAGGTAAGGGTAGGCACATGTCTGAGGTAGGAGCAAGGACATGTCTGAGGTAAGAGTACGACATGTCTGAGGTAAGGGAAGGACATGTCTGAGGTAAGGGAAGGACATGCTGGGGTAAGGGAAGGACATGTCTCAGGTAAAGTTAGGACATCTCTGAGGTAAGGGTAGGACATGCCTGAGGAAGGGAAGGACATGTCTGAGGTAAGGGAAGGACACGTCTGAGGTAAGGGAAGGACATGCCTGAGGTAAGGGAAGGACATGCCTGAGGTAAGGGAAGTACATGTCTGATGGTAAGAGTAGGGCATGCCTGAGGTAAGGGCAGTACATGTCTTGAGGTAAGGGAAGGGCATCTCTGAGGTAAGAGTAGGACATGCCTGAGGAAGGGAAGGACATGTCTGAGGTGAGGGAAGGACATGCTGAGGTAAGGGAAGGACATCTGTGAGGTAAGAGTAGGACATGCCTGAGAGAAGGGAAGGACATGTCTGAGGTAAGGAGGACATGTTTGAGGAAAGGGAAGAACATGTCTGATGTAAGAGTAGGACATGTCTGAGGTAAAAGTAGGACATGTCTGAGGTAAGGGAAGGACATCTGTGAGGTTAGAGTAGGACATGCCTGAGGAAAGGGAAGGACATGTCTGAGGTAAGGGAAGGACATGCCTGGGGAAGGGAAGGACATTTCTGAGGTAAGGTAGCACATCTCTGAGGTAAGGGAAGGAAATGCCTGAGGTAAGGGTAGGACATGCCTGAGGTAAGGGAAAGACATGCCTGAGGTAAGGGTAGGGCATCTCTGAGGTAAGGGTAGGACGTGTCTGAGGTAAAGGTAGGACATCTCTGAGTAAGGGTAGGACATGCCTGAGGTAAGGGAAGGACATGTCTGAGGTAAAGGTAGGACATCTCTGAGGTAAGGGTAGGACGTGTCTGAGGTAAAGGTAGGACATCTCTGAGGTAAGGGTAGGACATGCCTGAGGTAAGGGAAGGACATGTCTGAGGTAAAGGTAGGACATCTCTGAGGTAAAGGTAGGACATCTCTGAGATAAAGGTAGGACATGTCTGAGGTAAAGGTAGACACTCCTGATGTAAAGGTAGGACATGTCTGAGGTAAATGTAGGACATCTCTGAGGTAAAGGTTAAGACATGTCTGAGTAAATGTAGGACATCTCTGAGGTAAAGGTAGGACATCTCTGAGGTAAAGGTAGGATATGCCTGAGGTAAGGTAAGGGCATGTCTCAGGTAAGGGAAGGACATGTCTCAGGTAAGGGAAGCACATGTCTCAGGTAAGGGAAGGCATGCCGAGGTAAGGTAGGCACATGTCTGAGGTAGGAGCAGGACATGTCTGAGGTAAGAGAACGACATGTCTGAGGTAAGGGAAGGACATGTCTGAGGTAAGGGAAGGACATCTGTGAGGTAAGAGTAGGACATGCCTGAGGAAAGGAAGGGCATGTCTGAGGTAAGGGAAGAATATGTCTGAGGTAAGGGAAGAACATTCTGAGGTAAGGGAAGGACATGCCTGAGGAAGGAAGCTCTGAGGAAGGGAGATATCTCTGAGGTAGGGAAGAACATGTCTGAGTAGGGAAGGACATGCCTGAGGTAAGGGAAGGACATCTCTGAGCAAGGTAGGATATCTCTGAGGTAAGGGAAGGACATGCCTGAGGTAAGGGAAGGACATGCCTGAGGTAAGGGAAAGACATGCCTGAGATAAGGGAAGACATGTCTGAGGTAAAGGTAGGACATCTCTGAGGTAAGGGTAGGACATCTCTGAGGTAAATGTAGGACATCTCTGAGGTAAGGGTAGGACATGTCTGAGGTAAAGGTAGGATATCTCTGAGGTAAAGGTAGGACATTTCTGAGGTAAAGGTAGGATATGCCTGAGGTAAGGGAAGGACATGTCTCAGGTAAGGGAAGGACATGTCTCAGGTAAGGGAAGGACATGTCTCAGGTAAAGGCATACATGTCTCAGGCAAAGGCAGGCATGTTTTGTGTAAAGGCAGGGCAGGTTTTTTTTTAGGTCAAGGCTGAATATGGTTTTAGGTAAAGGCAGGATATGTTTGAGGTAAAGACAAGGGGCCGTACATACATATCGTGGGTGACGGGGAAGTGACCTCCGTACCTCGTTGTAAGCTCGAAGGGCCGTTACTTGGGGATCCATATTTCGAGAGTAACCTTTAACCTCGTGTTTAACAGTGGGTGAGGGGTGGGTAACGTACAACGAGAACAGGGCATGAGTTCGCCGTGGGTTAGATCAAAACAAAGCCATTGGACACGTTCAATGATCACGAACTTCACGCAAAGTTAAGATTTCGTCGTCACAACATCTTCCAGCTGACAGACACTCTCCGAGAAAACATTGAATTTGATTTGCACAGACTGAGACACGGAACTCGGCCTCCTGCTCTACAAGTGTGTCTGTAGCTCCCAAGTTCGTCTGCTACGATAGCTGGCTTAGCTCTTGTGTGTGTGTGTGTGTGTGTGTGTGTGTGTGTGTGTGTGTGTGTGTGTGTGTAGGCTAAATCAGTCTTCGTGCCTTTGTGTGTCACTGTTACTTTGTGTCAGTGTGTGTATGTGTGTGTGCGTGTGAGCGTGACTTCATCATGTTTATGGCCTTTTAATAGTTTTATCAAACTTGTTTTAGTTCAGCTGCTTTTTCAGTCTTTGTGTGTGTATGTGTCAGCGTGTTTGCGGGCATACGCAGAAGGTTGGGGGTTATTCTAGACATGCGCAGAAGGAGGGAATCCCTCTTTTTATCTGACCTTCACCCTTTGATTTCTGGACACTTCGTAGGAAGAAACCGAGACAAAACCCAGAGAATATAGATACGAAAGTAGATTGCGCTGAACCCCACACGGTTTGTACCCAGGAGGTCATCTCGTTGTCGAAGTAAGTTTACCGACGACATGTAACTACGGCTCAAGATCTGTCCAGGGTAAAATACAGGATATGTTTGAAGCAAAGACAAGATTTGTCCAGGACAAAAGCAGGATATGTTTGTGGTAAGGCCAATACTTGTCCAATTAAAGACAGGTTTTTGTCCAAGGTAGAGGCAGGACACATCCAAGGTAAAGGCAGGATATATTCATGGTAAGTGCAAAAATGTCCGAGGTAAGAGTAGGACCTGTCAGAGGTAACTATACGTATGTTCAACGTATCTGTTGAAGCGCTGAGCGACGAAATGAACGTAACAAACACTGAAGTACCGAGCCTCGACCTATCGCCGTCTTAGGCAGGACAAAAACAATCGTTTCTTTTATAAGCATTCAGACAGTCTAACAGGATAATACCATATTTTTCTTAAATCTTACGTTTTGTTTCAACATTCTCAACATTTTTATGATTCAAATACACATCGTGTGTGTGTGTGTGTGTGTGTGTGTGTGTGTGTGTGTGTGTGTGTGTGTGTGTGTGTGTGTGTTGTGCGCGCGCGCGTGTGAGTGCGTGCGCGCCTGCTTGTGTGTGTGTGTGCGTGTACGTGCGTGCGTGCGTGCGTGCGTGTTTGTGTGTGTGTGTGCGCGCACGCGTGTATGTGTGTGTGCAAGCAAGCAAGCAAGCAAGCAAGCAAGCAAGCGTTGTGTGTGTGTGTGTGTGTGTGTGTGTGTGTGTGTGTGTGTGTGTGTGTGTGTGTGTTGTGTGTGTGTGCAAGCGCGCGCGCGCCCTTTGAACGTGGTTTTGTGAGGTGGATGCTGTACAGACCCGTCTATCAACCACAAAAAAACCCAAGACTGTTCAACATATTTCGCACAACTTGAAGGAACGCAGCTTTGATGATTTCTCCATTAATCGATTGCAGCAAACATCTACATTGTGACGCTTGACACTGTATCTGATAATTAAGCTTAGAACAGTAACATTCAAAATACGCACACGTACGACTGTAAGAGTTTTCCATCCCGTCTTCTCCTCTCCTGTGCCACTTCAGTGACAATACATCTAACGCCGCTCATTCTGGGCTCTTCCTGTCCACAGCTACACCCAGACCGTGTCCCGTCGCAGCCCTAACACCAGCAATCCACAGGCAGCAGTCAGTATCAACTCGTCATAAGACAACCCTTTAGAGACGACTACTGAAATGTTGGAATGAATATCTGCGGCCACCTGTTGAAAAGGTCAGCTATGCTGCTTGCAGACAATATCAATCAACGTGTGTGTACGCGTTTGTGCTTGCACAGTGTCTTCTTCTCGCTGATTTCCGTTCAGAACAACCAACCCATCCTCAAAACAGCCTCACGAAGTCTATCCCAACGCTCAGTTTCCTGTGATGACGACTTAGCAGAATGCTTTTTTTTTTTTTTTCTTTTTTCTTTGTTTTAGAATAACGGGGCTATTGGCTATAAGCAGCACTACCTACCTACCTACCTATTGCTTTTTTTCTCCCCTGAATAACACACTGGCTTCCACGAAGAGTGCTACGGGTCTTTGGGCATTGTGGCGCGCACAGTATTGATTGGATCGTCGACAGACTAGGGTAACTAGGGTAGGGGTTCCTTCCTTCTGACGGCGTCACATGTCTGTGACGGTCTGTGATCCTTCGCGCGGTCCTGACAATGTTTGACAAGATGACAGACAGCTTGGCCTCTCTGTGGCACTGTCGTGGTCCTGGCAATGTTTGACAAGATGACAGACAGCTTGGTCTCTCTGTGGCACTGTCGCTGAACTGACAATGTTTGACAAGATGACAGACAGCTTGGCCTCTCTGTGGCACTGTCGCTGAACTGACAATGTTTGACAAGATGACAGACAGCTTGGCCTCTCTGTGGCACTGTCGCTGAACTGACAATGTTTGACAAGATGACAGACAGCTTGGCCTCTCTGTGGCACTGTCGCTGAACTGACAATGTTTGACAAGATGACAGACAGCTTTGGCCTCTCTGTGGCACTGTCGCTGAACTGACAATGTTTGACAAGATGACAGACAGCTTGGCCTCTCTGTGGCACTGTCGTGATCCTGACAATGTTTGACAAGATGACAGACAGTTTGGCCTCTCTGTGGCACTGTCGCTGAACTGACAATGTTTGACAAGATGACAGACAGCTTGGCCTCTCTGTGGCACTGTCGCTGAACTGACAATGTTTGACAAGATGACAGACAGTTTGGCCTCTCTGTGGCACTGTCGCTGAACTGACAATGTTTGACAAGATGACAGACAGCCTGGCTTCTCTGTGGCACTGTCGCTGAACTGACAATGTTTGACAAGATGACAGACAGCTTGGCCTCTCTGTGGCACTGTCGCTGAACTGACAATGTTTGACAAGATGACAGACAGCTTGGCCTCTCTGTGGCACTGTCGTGATCCTGACAATGTTGACAAGATGACAGACAGCTTGGCCTCTCTGTGGCACTGTCGCTGAACTGACAATGTTTGACAAGATGACAGACAGCTTGGCCTCTCTGTGGCACTGTCGCTGAACTGACAACGTTTGACAAGATGACAGACAGCTTGGCCTCTCTGTGGCACTGTCGCTGAATTGACAATGTTTGACAAGATGACAGACAGCCTGGCCTCTCTGTGGCACTGTCGCTGAACTGACAATGTTTGACAAGATGACAGACAGCTTGGCCTCTCTGTGGCACTGTCGCTGAACTGACAATGTTTGACAAGATGACAGACAGTTTGGCCTCTCTGGGGCACTGTCGCTGAACTGACAATGTTTGACAAGATGACAGACAGCTTGGCCTCTCTGGGGCACTGTCGCTGAACTTACAATGTTTGACAAGATGACAGACAGCTTGGCCTCTCTGTGGCACTGTCGCTGAACTGACAATGTTTGACAAGATGACAGACAGCTTGGCCTCTCTGTGGCACTGTCGCTGAACTTACAATGTTTGACAAGATGACAGACAGCTTGGCCTCTCTGTGGCACTGTCGCTGAACCGACAATGTTTGACAAGATGACAGACAGCTTGGCCTCTCTGGGCACTGTCGCTGTCCTGACAATGTTTGACAAGATGACAGATAGCTTGGCCTCTCTGTGGCACTGTCGCTGAACTGGCGGAAGGCTGAAAGTTGGCACTGTTTGGGTTAGTGGACTTTTTTTGCACACACACACACACACACACACACACACACACACACACACCATACACACACACACGCACACACACCACTCCTCTCACTCTCTCTCTCTCTGTCTCTCTCCACACACACACGCACACACACACACTCGCACACACACGCACACACACACACCACAACACACACACGCATACACACACGCACGCGCCCGCACGCGCACACGCACGCACACACACACACACACACACACACACACACACACACACTCCTCACATCTCTCTCTCTCTCTCTCCTCACTCCACACACACACACACACACACACACACACACACACACACACACTAACTACACTACACAATACACACACAAGAATACGTTGTTGAAGGGTCTCTGACGCGGATGAGACGCAGTCAGACTGCCGTTGGAGTGGACGTCAGTGTTGTGTTGAGGACTTTCAGTTGCCCAACAAACAATGAGACTGCTTCCAAGTAGATTTGCCGGTTTAGGGGCGGGGAGGGCAGGGCCGTTGCAGGGACGAAGCAGGCAGGGTGAGTGAGGGGTAGGGGGGGATATGAACGTGTGACGTGCAAGGCGAGGCGAGATAGAAGAATGAGACGTGAAGAGAGAAGAGAGAAGAGAGAGAGAGTGAGAAGAGACAGACAGACGAGACAGAAGAGAAGAGAGACGAGACAGAGCAGACAGACAGACAGACAGACAGACGGACGGGACAAAAGACAGACAGACAGAGGAGACAGAGAGAAGACAGACAGACAGACAGACAGAGGAGAGAGAGAAGACAGACAGAAGACGAGAAGACAGCAGAGAGAGAGAGACAGAGAGAGACACAGAGAGGAGAGAGACAGAAGACACAGAGAGAGAGAGAGAGAACAGAAGAGACAGAGAGAGACAGAGAAGAGAGAGAGAGACAGAGAGAGAAGAGAGGACAGAGAGAGAGAAGACAGAGAGAGACAGACAGAGAGAGAGACAGAGAGAGAGAGAGAAAGAGACAGAGAGAGAGACAGAGAGAGTGAGACAGAGACCTAAGCAGTAAAACTAGTCAATGCATGCCGTTCATAGCAAAGCCGACCACGTGAAGTCGCATTCGGGTTCATCTCAATGCCAGCGACCAGTCAATAGTCAGATCCACTGCGACATACTTAATAAGATTGTGTGTGTGTGTGGTGTGTGTGTGTGTGTGTGTGTGTGTGTGTGTGTGTGTGTGTGTGTGTGTTGTTTGTTGTTGTTGTTGTTGTTGTTGTTGTTGTTGATGTTGTTGTTCTTTAATTTAACATCTTTCCACTTAAAGTGATTCCAGACGGATACCATCTAAACCCACCGATGTTTTTTTGGTTCCCAGATTAGCAAGACGTTCTTCTACTTCTTGGACTGTTATGGGAGCATTCAGATAGTGGTTTATTTCAGGGTCTGGATCGTTCTCGGTGAACTTCTCTTCTTCTTGCTCACTGTGCAGTCTATCTTCTGTTGATAAACTATGTTTGCTGCCATTTTTGGGGAACATGTTAACAAAAGCTTCGGCCTTTTCTAGATTATAAGGGAAATCAGAGTTTGGGAGCTTGGCAGGACATTTTGGCAAGTTTACTCCATTTTTCAGTGTTCTTAACTTTTCCCACACTTTTTGAAAATCTTTATAATTTGTTATTTCATTCTTACAAACGTTAGACCAATATTGCCGTTTTGCTTGTGCTGTGATGTGATTAAAATCATTTTTTGCTCTTTTTTTTTCCTCTTTAGCCGCTCTTCTCCTTTGCTTCATAAATATTCTCTCAATTTGATGTGTTTCTCCTTTTTCTCTTTTTCACATGTCTCATTCCACCAGACATTACCTGTGTGCTTTTTTTTTAACTTGATTTGACAGGTTTCATCATAAGTATTGACTGATTCGCGGCAGAAAGCATATAATTCTGAAACTGATCGTATAGGTCGTCAATAGTTTGAGTATCAAGTTCTTTTGTGTCGACATAGGAAGTTTTGTAATTCCGTGAATTTACCCCAGTTAGCTGTTTCATATTTATATTTTGCAACTTTTTCCTTTGTCGAATCTGTTGGTTCAAGCCTTTAAGTTTCAAAGGTAGTAATGATAGCAATACGATCACTATCGAGTGTGTCATCGAGGGTTTGCCAATCACAAAGTGGTGCTAGATCTGGAGATATCAAAGTTAGATCAGTTGCACTTGGCTTGTGCTTAGGGTTGTCAGGTACATGTCTTATTCTCCCGTCATTCAAAAGATATAAGGACGAGTAGACTAGATTTTCAACGAAACGAATCAACTGGCAAATCCTTTTCCCAAAACGGGAAATGAGCATTAAAATCTCCAGTTACAAGGTAAGGTAAGGTAATGTTGCTTATAGCCCAGTCTTAAATGAAATGATCGTCACCATTCAGAATTAAGCGAGTTATGTCCCCGTGGTAGATAGACTGACGCAAAAGTTAATACGATGTTAGTGTTTACCTGAACCCTGACTGCGCAGGAATAGAAATCAGGTGTGTCTGGTGGAACGGGACTTGCACAGAAGGTGTAGTTCTCTCCTTCCTTGATGTAAATGGCTGCGTTGATTTTATCGTTAGCGTTCTCCCGTTGAGCTATTCGGAGAGGGGGGGGGGGGGGGGGGGGGGGGGGGGGGGGGGGGATAAATAGCCAGTGAGTTTAGGTAACTTATTTTTATGTGTGTTTACGGATTGAAAGGCCAATACATTGTAGCTTTCTTCTGCAAGTTTTTTGTTTTAGTTGGTCAACAAAAATCATAATAGATCGACAGTTCCACTAAAATACGTTAAAAGGACCGTCTTTTAACATCAGAATTTTAACTTATGACCAGAATTTTATCTTATTTGTAAATTAGTACAAACGATATTTAGATAAAGCAAACAACAAATACCCATTAATGAATGTGTATATCAATAAAAAAAAAAAAAAAAAAAAAACTGATGGTGATTTTTGTATGCTGCAATTTAAATATTAGCGTGAGTTACGCTACAGTCACAAGTGGTGCTGGAATTTGACAAAGTTCCACTTTCACCAGTCGCCCAGCAAGCTGAACCTGTTGCTCCAGGGGCCCAGGCTGTAGAGCAGAGGATCCGGGTAGGGCTGGTAGTACCAGGATGGCTGGTGCCGCGATCGTCGGGTCTTCCTGGGTCGGCTCCACAGCAGGTCTCTCACGTGACGCCCGATGTTCCTGGCCAGGACGCTGGCACCACTGTGGGTGGGGTGGAGGCCGTCACGGAGATGCCAGGCGCTAGCTCGCAGGTTATTGTGGCTGATCAGGCTGATGTCCTTGTCTTCATTTAGCTCTGATGTCAGGAGGGCGTTGAACAGATTTTTCTTGATGTTCAGTTGAGTATCTGTGACTGGTGCTACTTTACTGACAATGATTTTGAGACCAGGGTTTTCTTTCTTGATGCGTCTGACACATTGTACCAGATCTTTACTGCAGTCCGTAGGAGATGTTGATTTTAAAGCATTTACACCACAGTGGCCAAGGACTCCAACACCCGGCTGTTCGCTGATGAAGCTCTCCTCTACAGGAATGTCTGCAGTGCCAAGGATCAGTCCTTGCTGCAAGCTGATCTTGACCGCCTGGCAGATTGGGAAGACACTTGGCAGATGAGATTCAATGCAGGAAAGTGTCACACACTCCACATCTCGCCAGGCAGACACCTTTCCTTCCACTCTGCATATACTCTTCATGAACAAACCCTGGAAGCAGTATCCTCAGCCAAGTACTTAGGAGTAACCATGACAAAGGATATATCCTGGACCACGCACGTTGAAACGGTGGCAGCCAAAGGGAACAGAGCAGTGGGTTTTCTCCGCAGAAACTTAAAAGACTGCACTGCTGAGGTCCGCAAAGCCACCTACATGACCATGGTTCGTCCTACACTGGAATACGCTTCCACTGTCTGGGTCCCTCACAAGAGACAAGACATCGACCTCCTGGAAAAGGTCCAGAGAAGAGCAGCTCGCTATGCCTGCAACTGCTATTCTGAACGCGCACCAGGCACTGTCACTGATCTTCTCCGGAAACTCCAGTGGGACAGCCTCGAGACCAGAAGGCACCACAACAGACTGGGAATGCTGTATCGCATCGAGAATGGGCTGGTAGATATTCCACCCTCCACGCTCTACCGTCCTTCTCACTCCAGGGCCCGCGGAAGGAATAGTGCTCGCATCTTCCAGGAGCACTCAAAACACCCAGCTCTGCACAACTCCTTCGTCCCCCGAACAGTGAGGGAGTGGAACAAACTTTCCAGTGAGACCACTACAGCTCCAACAGTAGTGGCATTCTTCAGCCGCCTGCGCTGCAGCTCCAGTGACCTGCAGCCCCCCAAGGCTGGCCACTAGTGGAAATCCACACTAGATTTGTACATGTATATAGTTTTAATCCTGTTTTACCCAATAAGCCATCCAACCAGCTGGCACTCAGCTAAACAGCAGAGCCTTCAACGCCAATTTGGCCCGGCTCTTGACAAGGAAGAAGAAGAAGAAGGATCAGGAGCGCGTTGTGTCTTTGGTATGCCGATTCAAATGTTTTTTGGGATATCCTTAACCTTGAATGTTTTCCACGATTCCGCTTGGAATCCAAAGGAATCCCCAAGTCTCTCATCGTTGACTTTGCTTGTCACAGAATGGTTAAGACATGCAGATTGGGGAGATCAGACTCAGTTCTTTCTTCTTTCCTCCAGATGCAGAAGCATGACGTCTTTTTGACGTAATGTTTTTTTTTTCTTTTTACGTCGTTTCGCTGTTTTTGTTGCATTC
>CM065739.1:6838660-6848660 GCA_033310375.1 Conus canariensis
CGGAAGTCTTGAAAATGGAACAGTGAGAGTGTTTTCATTTTGGTGGGGAGGGGAGGGAGATAGGGGAGGGAAGTGCAGTCGAAGAGGGGGTAGGTAGGAGGATCTTCAGTTCTTGTTCTTGCCCACAAACCTCACATGTCAATCTTTAATCAACCTAATGGAGAGTTGACAAGCACGCAAAAAGGACACTGCGCAAAGACATTGGCGTATAGTAGTACTTCTCTAAATTGCTCTTATAACCTCCTCCATGCTCAAGATTCGAGCAAATTTCCATCTTCCTTCCATCTCAGACTTATGTTCTTTAGTTTTTTTGGTTTTTGTTTTTTCTGGGTCTTCGGAACATCGCCAGTTTTACACCTTGACAAGGCAAGCTTTGTTTGTTTTGTTACAAGAGCAAAGAGAGAAATCACTGCGCCGCAAAACGAAAGAGCAAACTTCAAAACAACATAATGCGTTTCGACCAACCTGGAGTTCTTCAGGCAAGACAACATTCAAGACAAGGGAGACAAAAGACGTACAAACAAGTCTCTTATCTTTTCGAACTGGGTGAAAAAAAAAGAGAAAAAAAAAAGAAAAAAAGCAAGAGAATGGAAACGAGGCTGAAGGGGAGACAATAAGGATGATACTGATAATGACAATTATGATAGGATGAAGAAACTACTACTACTACTACTACTGATAATAACAGTAATGTTGGTATAATCATGTGATCATAATACTACTAATAATGATGATACTAATTGGAGTAATAATAATAACAATACTTGGAAGGCGAAAGAGAGAGATCACACGATAGAGTCAGTAATAATCATGATTGTGGTAACACTTGTGATAATTTATGACATGCAGTGGGCATGGTGTTATACTGTAATCATTCCTGTTAGTAGTAGTAGTAGTAGTAGTAGTAGCACCACTAATTCCAGGACCACAACCACCACTAGTAGTAGTAGTAGTAGTAGTGGAAGCAGCAGTAATTGTTGTCGTAATGGTGGTTATGATGGTGGTGGTGGTGGTGGTAATGTTTTCTTTTCGTACTCCTAGTTCTTATAGAACAGGGAGTACTTTACAATGGGAACGAAGAAATGCTGTCTGTGTGTGTGTGTGTGTGCCTGTCTGTCTGTCTGTCCGTCCGTGGTCAAAATGTGTTCCACTCGCTCCAGACAAAACTTCTGGGCCGATCTTTCTGAAAATTTGTAAGTATGTTCATTATGGGTCACGGATGATTCCCGATGTTTTATTTTACCAGAATAGCTGTTACTAACGGCTATAAAGGATAATTTTAAAAAATCAAGTCCGATGTGGGAAATAACCACCGCACTGTCGAGGTTTTTTTTTGTTTTTTGTTTTTTCTTCCACTAACTAGAAATTGTCTCCCCTGTCTGTCACTGTACTGGGAGTAGGTTCATACGCTTTACATCTTGTTTTTTGTTTGTTTGTTGTTGTTTGTTTGTTTTTAGCAGGCGATGAACTGTCTGTAGACTTTCTGGTCATTCATATATTCCATCAATATTGGCATTGGTTCAATGTCGTAGTAGTTAAGTGCATTTTACACACAACTCCTCTCATATGATAACTGAACTTTTTTTTTTAATCTGCAAACATGTTTGTAACACTGACCGGAAAACTTTTCAGTGTGACAGTGCATTCTTTTTAATCTGAGGGAGAGATTTCCAGATATGTACACATCTGTGGCCTCGTTCCTAAGTGAGGCTTGCAACTGTGATCTGGTCATACAGGCTCATGTAGATATTGACCTGGCTATGGAGGCTCTGAGTATTGTCGCTTCAGCTAGGCATGCAGTTATCTCCTCTGCCTCGGCTCATGTAACTTGGTGACGTGGTCGTGGAGGCTGGTGACGTGGACATGGAGGTTCATGTAACTGATGACGTGGTCATGGAGGCTCCTGTAACTGATGACGTGGTCATGGAGGCTCATGTAGCTGGTGACGTGGTCATGGAGGCTCATGTAGCTGATAACGTGGTCGTGAAGGCTTTTGTAGCTGGTGACGTGGTCATGGAGGCTCATGTAGCTGGTGACGTGGTCATGGAGGCTCATGTAGCTGGTGACGTGGTCATGAAGGCTTTTGTAGCTGGTGACGTGGTCATGGAGGCTCATGTAGCTGGTGACGTGGTCATGGAGGCTCATATAACTGGTGACGTGGTCATGGAGGCTCATATAACTGGTGACGTGGTCATGGAGGCTCATGTAACTGGTGACGTGATCATGGAGGCTCATATAACTGGTGACGTGGTCATGGAGGCTCATATAACTGGTGACGTGGTCATGGAGGCTCATATAACTGGTGACGTGGTCATGGAGGCTCATGTAACTGGTGACGTGGTCATAGAGGCTCATATAACTGGTGACGTGGTCATGGAGGCTCATATAACTGGTGACGTGGTCATGGAGGCTCATATAACTGGTGACATGGACATGGAGGCTCATGTAACTTGTTGACGTGGTCATGGAGGCTCATGTAGCTGATGACGTGGTCATGGAGGCTCATGTAGCTGATGACGTGGTCATGGAGGCTCATGTAAATTGGTGACGTGGACATGGAGGCTCATGTAACTTGGTGACGTGGTCATGGAGGCTCAGGTACCTGGTGACCTGATCATGGAGGCATCTGTAGATGTTGACGTGGTCATGGAGGCTTATGTATCTGATGATGTGGTCATCAAGGCTTACATAGCTGGTGACGTGGTCATGGACGCTGATGACGTGGACATGGAAGCTCATGTAGATGGTGACGGGGTCGTGAAGGCTTATGTAGCTGGTGACGTGGTCATGGAGGCTCATGTAGCTGGTGACATGGTCATGGAGGCTCACGTAGCTCGTGACGTGGTCATGGAGGCTCATGTCGCTGGTGACGTGGTCATGGAGGCTCATGTAGATGATGATGTGGTCATGGAGGCTTATGTAGCTGATGGCATGGTCATGGAGGCTCACGTAGCTCGTGACGTGGTCATGGAGGCTCATGTCGTTGGTGACGTGGTCATGGAGGCTCATGTAGCTGATGATGTGGTCATGGAGGCTCATGTAGTTGATGACGTGGTCATGGAGGCTCACGTAGCTCGTGACGTGGTCATGGAGGCTCATGTCGCTGGTGACGTGGTCATGGAGGCTTATGTAGCTGATGATGTGGTCATGGAGGCTTATGTAGCTGATGATGTGGTCATGGAGGCTTATGTAGTTGATGACGTGGTCATGGAGGCTCATGTAGATGATGATGTGGTCATGGAGGCTTATGTAGCTGATGACGTGGTCATGGAGGCTCTTGTAGCTGGTGACGTGGTCATGGAGGCTCATGTCGTTGGTGACGTGGTCATGGAGGCTCATGTAGCTGATGATGTGGTCATGGAGGCTCATGTAGTTGATGACGTGGTCATGGAGGCTCACGTAGCTCGTGACGTGGTCATGGAGGCTCATGTCGCTGGTGACGTGGTCATGGAGGCTTATGTAGCTGATGATGTGGTCATGGAGGCTTATGTAGCTGATGATGTGGTCATGGAGGCTTATGTAGTTGATGACGTGGTCATGGAGGCTCATGTAGATGATGATGTGGTCATGGAGGCTTATGTAGTTGATGACGTGGTCATGGAGGCTCTTGTAGCTGGTGACGTGGTCATGGAAGCTGATGACGTGGTCATGGAGGCTCATGTAGCTCGTGACGTGGTCATGGAGGCTTATGTAGGTGGTGACGTGGTTATTGAGGCTTATGTAGGTGGTGACGTGGTTATTGAGGCTTATGTAGGTGGTGACGTGGTCATGGAGGCTGATGACGTGGTCATGGAGGCTTATGTAGGTGGTGACGTGGTCATGGAGGCTTATGTAGGTGGTGACGTGGTCATGGAGGCTGATGACGTGGTCATGGAGGCTTATATAGGTGGTGACGTGGTCATGGAGGCTTATGTAGGTGGTGACGTGGTCATGGAGGCTGATGACGTGGTCATGGAGGCTCATGTAGCTGATGACGTGGTCATGAAGGCTTATGTAGGTGGTGACGTGATCATTGGAGGCTGATGACGTGGTCATGGAGGCTCATGTAGCTGGTGACGTGGTCATGGAGGCTCATGTAGCTGGTGATGTGGTTATAGAGGCTTTAGTCCAATCATTTCGTTATGCTTGATCGAATATGACTTTGTTAGTTATTGTCATGTTCATAAGTGTTTGTGATTTGATGTACAAACAACCATGATTACTTCTCAATGAATCATGTCCAATCATTTCGTTGTACTTAATCGAATATGCATTTGCATTTGTATTGATTATCTCTGGTTTGCACTCTCTGAATTTGGAAATAAACCCTTTCTTCATTAAAAAAAAAAAAAAAGAGTGGGTAGTTACAGGACTTGGCTCAGGTGGGCAGGAGCAGTTGATGATGTTGATTTCTCTTCTTGAGAAAACTGCGAACAGTTCTGCGTTATCCAGTGAGTTCCCCATTTCTTTGGCGGGTATGGTGTGGCTAACACGACTGGGGATCCCTCCATTCGGGTGGATGGCAACGGCATGTCGGAACGTTTTTTAAAACCTCATGCGGAGAACTGGTGAGCATCTGCCAGGTGTGTCTCCTGAATGCAGATGATGCTGATTTTCGCTCTTTTCTGATGAATTCTTGGAGTGACGAGTATTTTTGACTGCGACGTCAGCTGGCTCGACGTTGATTGCCATTGTGGCCATCTTTTATCTGCCTCTCGATGATTGATGATGATGTGATGATGATGATGACGGCAACGACGTTGATGATGACGACGACGATGACGACGACGACGACGACGACGACGACGATGATGATGATGATGATGATGATGATGATGATGATGATGACGACGACGACGACGATTGTTCGTGTTGTTAAGTGGTTGATGATGATGATGAAGATGATGATGATGATGATGATGATGATGATGACGACTACGACGACAACAATGATGACGATGACCGCCGGCTCCGCGACTAAGCAATTATTGTCGTCAGTAGGGGGCTTAGTAGGTGGTGTCCTGCGTATGTTAGATCAGAACAGGCGTCACTGAACACCACCGAAGTGACTCGGCAGCAGTGCAGTGTCTCCTCCGGTGGCTTGCCTCTTGACGACTTGACATTGACTGCTCCCTGTGGATTGCCGGTGCCGGGGCTGCGGCGGGGCCTGATCGGGCTGCGGCTGTGGACGGGGTGTCGGAATGAGCGGCGTGGGTGCACTGCCTCTGAGGTAGCGCAGAGGTTGGGACAGCAAAAAAAAAAAAAAAAATGATGACGATGACGACGACGAAGACGACGACGATGACGACGACGACGACGACGACGACGACGACGACGATGATGATGATGATGATGATGATGATGATGATGATGATCCTCCTCCTCCTCCTCCATCTCCTCCTCTTTGTCCTCCTCCTCCTCCTTGTCCTCCTGCTCCTCTTTCTCCTTCTCCTCCTCCTTAACATCAAAACGCAACATAAACTGACATCTCCACGACAACACCACCAGCAGCCCGTCAACTTATCTCAGTCTGAGGGTAGGAACGAGAAGAAAGACGACAATGTACAGAAAGACGAAGACCTCCTCCTCCTGCTAGCATTTCAGACAGCCGAGGAGCCGAGAGAACTGAGGCCCGCACAGAAATAGCAGCACTCCATGCCGGGGTCAAGGCACTGGTGAGGGTGTGTCACTCCGATGACTCGCTTCTATTTCTGTAGCCAGAGAACCACAGAATCAATGGTCACTTGCACTTTCCTAGCGTTCATCCGTGTGTGTGTGTGTGTATGTGTGTGTGTGTGTGTGTGTGTGTGTGTGTGTGTGTGTGAGAGAGAGAGAGAGAGAGAGAGAGAGAGAGGGAGAGAGAGAGGAATCTTATTTTGATAGGGTAATGGATTAAGCATAAATACTTTTCTTTTACATCCAGCCCTCTGGGCAAGATCAAGAATACATATGTAGTTAAAAAACAAAATAAAACTATATATATATATATATATATATATATATATATGGGGTGAAAATGCAACAATCAATGCATGAGTACATCTGAAGAAGAAAAAATCCAATTAACAAAAAATGAAGAGAGAGAGAGAGAGAGAGAGAGAGAGAGAGAGAGAGAGAGACAGACAGACAGACAGACAGACAGACAGACAGCGCACGCACGCACGCGAACACGCACGCACGCACGCACACAGACACATAGAGACACACACAGAGGCTCAGCTGGGAACACTAGGACCACACAATCGAGTTTTATGGATGCGTTTTTGAGAGTGTTGCTCAAATTCCCAGACCAACACTGCAGGTGTCTTCCGGACCTGGTGTATGCCGGGATATATCATGGAAGCAAGCGTAGAGTACAAACCCTGTCATGCAGTCTCGGACCGGAATAGAAATCCGTAACACCATCTCCATCATCCTCATTCTCGCTGATCAGCATTAAAAGAGAAAAGTATCAAATTCTATGGCTCTCTGCCCTGCCCTGCTCTCATGGTGACCTCAACTTCAATATCCTCTCCACGTTTATGGCCTTGGTCTGATTCTGACGGGGTCATCGGCATCTGCAAATCCATCGGGGGGGGGGGGGGGGGGGGGGGGGGGGGGCTGTCGCTTGACGGACATGGTGGCGCCCTCCGGAGGGAGAGCTCACTCACGCCGACTCCGCGAGCAAGCTATTATTGTCGTCAGTAGCGGGCTTAGTAGGTGGTGTCCTGCGTGCGTTGGATCAGAACAGGCGCCACTGAACACCACCGAAGTGACTCGGCAGCAGTGCAGTGTCACCTCCGGTGGGTTGCCTCTTGACGACTTGATAGTGACCGTTCCCTGGGGATTGCCTGTGCCGGGGCTGCAGCGGGACTGACCGGGCTGTGACTGTGGACGGGGGGGGGGGGGGGGGGGGGGGGGGGGGGGGGGAGGGAAGGGGGGGGGTGTCGGAATGAGCGGCGAGGGTGCACTGCCACTGAGGTAGCACAGAAGATGGGACAGTAAAAAAAAAAAAAAATTAAATCACTCACTGGGGGGAACCTTTGGAGTGTGGTGTTGTGTAGTGTAGCGTAACGTAGCGTAGTGTAGTGTACTGTAGTGTGCTGTACTATAAGCGGAACTGTGTAGTGTAGTGTAGTGTAGTGTAGTGTAGTGTAGTGTAGTGTAGTGTACTGTACTGTACTGTACTATAATTGGAACTGTGCGGTGTAGTGTAGTGTAGTGTAGTGCAGTGTAGTGTAGTGTAGTGTAGTGTAGTGTACTGTACTGTACTGTATTGTACTGTACTGTACTGTACTGTATTGTCCTGTTCTGTAGTGTGCTGTACTATAAGCGGAACTGTGCGTGTGTTGTGTAGTGTAGTGTAGTGTAATGTAGTGTAGTGTACTATAAGCGGAACTGTGCAGTGTAGTGTAGTGTAGTGTAGTGTCGTGTCGTGTCGTGTCGTGTCGTGTCGTGTCGTGTCGGGTAGTATCGGTAGTGTCGTGTATTGTGGTGTAGTGTAGTGAGGTGTAGTGTGGTGTGGTGTAGTGTGGTGTAGTGTAGTGTAGCGTAATACGGAATTGTGCGGTGTGTGTAGTGTATGTAGTGTAGTGTAGTGTAATGTAGTGCAGTTGTGTACTGGAAGCGGAACTGTGCGGTGTAGTGTAGTGTAGTGTAGTGTAGTGTAGTGTAGTGTAGTGTAGTGTAGTGTAGTGTAGTGTAGTGTAGTGTAGTGGAAGCGGAACTGTGCGGTATAGTGTAGTGTAGTGTAGTGTAGTGTAGTGTAGTGTAGTGTAGTGTAGTGTAGTGTAGTATTGTGTAGTGCAGTGTAGTGCAGTGTAGTGCAGTGTAGTGCAGTGTAGCATTGTGTAATACAGAACTGTGCGGTGTAGTGCAGTGTAATGCATTGCAGTGTAGTGCAGTGTAGTGCAGTGCAATACAGCGTAGCGTAGCATAGTGTAGCGTGCATAAGGCTGATTCAATTCAAAGGTTAAATTCCACAACCTATCAGCCAAAAAGCAGTGACATGATTGATTCAATTCAAAGGTTAAATTCCACAACCTATCAGCCAAAAAGCAGTGACATGATTGATTAAATTCAAAGGTTAAATTCCACAACCTATCAGCCAAAAAGCAGTGACATGATTGATTCAATTCAAAGGTTAAATTCCACAACCTATCAGCCAAAAAGCAGTGACATGATTGATTCAATTTAAAGGTTAAATTCCACAACCTATCAGCCAAAAAGCAGTGACATGCTACAAACTTCACCCGTGTCGGGGGCCACGGCAACCGAACCAATTAACTCCATATTTTGTAACTTATGAATCATCTCGCTGCTGACGTTTACTATACCAGCCCTAGTCTCCAGAGGTGAGACAGTCGATCTGGAACCGCCGTGATAAGAAGACACCAGAGCCTGCAAGACTGGAGACCACTGGCACCCGAGAAAACAGAGATGACACAGGATGGTTTCTGGCCACCAGGCAGTCAGAAGCCGTGGAATAAATCGATGACAGTGTGGTTGGTGATTGAAGCTCTGTTAGTGTTCATTAGTTTGGCGGAGGGGGGGGGGGGGGGGGTCCAGCTGCAGTCTTGATGCCAGATGGGAATTGAACACAGTTCTCTCTCTCTCTCTCTCTTCCTTTGACACTTTCTGTATCGGTCTGGCATCTGTCTGTCTCTTTCTCTGCCTCATACCCCCAGCCCCCCACCCCTAATCTCTCTCCATCGCTCTCTCTATCTCTGTCTCTGTACATATCTTCCTTTCTCTCTGTCTCTGTCTGTCTGTCTGTCTGTCTGTCTGTCTCTCTCTCTCTCTTCTCTCTCTCTCTCTCTCTCTCTTTCTGTCTCTGTCTGTATGTCTGTCTGTCTGTCTGTCCCTCTCGCTCTCTGTTTCTGTCTCTGTCTCTCTCGCTGTGTCTCTGTCTCTCTCTCTCTATCTCTCTCTGTCTGTTTGTCTTTCTGCCTCTCTGTCTCTGTATGTCTGTCTGTCTGTCTGTCTCTGTCTGTCTCTGTCTGTCTGTCTGTCTGTTTTCTCTCTCTCTCTCTCTCTCTCTCTCTCTCTCTCTCTCTCTCTCATTTCTTTCATTTTGTTCTCATAATCACAGGTTTCCTTGTGTTTATGTTAAATTACATTTTGATGTCGTGTTTCCTTAGCTACCCTTTTCCTTTGTACTTCATGCTTCTCTTCTGTGTTTTCTTCTTTCTTTCTCTCTTTGCCTATTTTCTTTTGTTCATTCGGACATTTATACATTCTTCCGTTCATCGTCCCGTCATAGATGACTTCCTTTCCTTCCTTCCTTCCTCATTCCTGGCTCTTCTTCCCACTATTTGTCTTTTATTCTTTCTTTTTTCTCTCTCTCTGTTCGTTTCCTGGCGCCGAGATTCTACTGCCCTTTGATGTCGGCAGAGCACCATACCACCCGCAGAGCTCAAGGAGTCGATCAAGGAATGTCTGTTGGATGAAAGGTCGATAACTTTGAAAGCGGAGACTGTTGGAACTGTGAAGAGAGGAGCAGACGACACTGACTGCCTTCAGGCCAGACAGAAGCCGCAGGGGGTTGGCTTCTGATGATGATCTTCACGTGGCTCTGTCATGTTCATCGCAGTTCATCATATAGAGCTACTACCATGGTGACACTATGTTTCTTCGTGTAGCTCTGTCATGCTGATAGTGTTCTTCATCTAAATCTACCATAATGATAATGTTCTTCCTATAGTTGATTTCGTTCTTCGTGTAAAACTGCTATGAAATTGTTTCTCATATTGCCATGATGTTGTTTCTCCTAGATCTCGATCATGATTAGAGTTTTATTCATATAGTAAGACCATTATGATGAAAGCGCTCTTAATATATCGCTGCCATTATGATAGAGTTCTTTACATTACATAATCGCATGCGTAGGTCAGACATCTGCTAATTTGTATTCATGAGACTCTCTTTTAGTTATAGTGCACTACGTAGTGCATTACCGTGATGATGTAGTTCTTTATATACCAAAACCATGATGATGATGCTCGTCATATTGCACTGCAATGATGACAGACTTCTTCTTATG
>CM065739.1:6853660-6856160 GCA_033310375.1 Conus canariensis
GAATGATCTACCACTGCAGATATGAATGCTTATCTCCCCCTATTTCTTCAATCTAAGACATAAGAGCAAGCTTTGTTTATAATTGAATATTTCTTGCAGTCATTGCAACACCTAGCTGCTCTGTAAGTTGCTGGAATGGTGCTCGGTACTTATCCTTGGAATTGATTAGTTTAGTATATATATATATATATATATATATATATATATATATATATATTATAAGTAATGAAACAATGAGGTAAACAACAAATCTGTTATCCAAAATATTTCGGCTACTTAGCCTTCTTCAGCAGGAGTTCTTCGTTTGTAAACAAACGCAACGTCATTATGTCTTTTCGATTAGTTTTACGTCAATTCATGACGTCACTGTGTTCCTTGTCACATCCAAACATTGAGCCCACGTGGTGCCAGAGTTTTTAGCTTGAAGATCCAGAATCGTTCACGCTGTTTTCTTCTGTCTGTATTGTTTGTGTGAATCCTTTCTATGGGAATGCACCGGAGGTTCTGCAGTGTGTGGTTCGGTTTGTTAAAGTGCTGAGCGACTAGCGTGTTTGCCTTTTTGTTGATGTTTGATCTGTGTAGGTAGAACCTCATCTTCAGAGTGTTCTTAGTTTCCCCGACATACTGTGTGTTGTTGCATGTGTTGCAGAAGAGGATGTAGATGATGTTGGAGCTGTTGCATGTGAGTCTGTATCTTATGTGGAATGTCTCTTTTGTTTGCTGGTTTTGGAATGTGGTTGTCTCTACAAGGTGTTCCTGGCAGATAATGCATTGTGAACTCAGGCACTTGAATGAGCCAGCATCAGGGTCTGTTGGCACTGGTAGACTGGATGGCATAAGAAGACTCCGCAGTGAATAGCATTTGCGTTCACCAAGTAGAGGTGGTTCTGGAATTGCCCTACTCATGTGTTCACTGTTCTGTATCATTTCACTGTGGAGCTATCGCAGCCAGTTCCGGAGGGGAGGGTTGCTGGGATGGTGTGTCACTACAAAAGGGACTCGTTGGTTCTTCTTTTTAGGTTTGTATGCGAGGCAGGCCGAGCGAGGCATCCTCGTGGCTTTAAGTCTGGCATTTCTGATGGTAGTGTCTTTAAGGCCTCTGTTTTTCAGTTGTTCTTCCAGTTGTTCTTTTAATACTTGTCTTATCTATCTATCTATCTATCTATCTATCTATCTATCTATCTGAGATAGATAGATATATAGATAAGACAAGTATTAAAAGAGGTATTAAAATTACCTACAAATTTGTTTCTAGCGCTTGGCTATCGTATCCTGACGATAGCCAAGCGCTAGAAACAAATTTGTAGATAATTTTAATACCTCTTTTAATACTTGTCTTATCTCATGTTGCTCCCCAAGGGGTTGAGCACTTGTAGAATTACTCTAGGCTTTTTAACCACACTGATCTATATATATATATATATATATATATATATATATATATATATAATGAGTACACGCACAGACGCATTCATACATCAATCAACACATAGAAGAATAGAAATGCATGTAAAGCAAACACACAGAAACGCATGCTGGAGCGCTCTCTCTCTCTCTCTCTCTCTCTCTCTCTCTCTCTCTCTCTCTCTCTCTCTCTCTCTCTCTCTCTCTCTGGTAGTGACCAGGGATGGAGCGGACAAAGGCACTGGCCCGGTTCTCACTGAACGTGTGTAAAGCAGACAATACTATAGTTTGCATTCCTTCTTCAGGTGGGGGGAGGGTGGGTTTCTGTGCTTCATTACGGAAAACGTATTTTCGTTTAAAATATCCTCTATGTGCGGTAAATCAACTTTTCTTCTTCTTCGTCGTCGTTCGCTCAGACAAGAACCCCCGATGCACTGACGAAGGCTGTCGTCCGGCGAAAGCCCTCCAGAGATACGTAGTTTCTCCCTCATCGGTTGGTCAGCAGGCCAGGTCTCTGCTCTCAGGTTATGGTGTGTTGGACAGTCAAGTAGGAAGTGTTCCACTGTCATTGGGGCTGTACCGCAGGGGCACACTGCAGACTCGCCAATGCGGAACCTTGTGAACATGTGATGGTGTAGCCTGGAGTAGTCCGTCCTCAGCCTCACAATGTTTACTTGGTCTGGTCTGGGTAGGAGGTAGTAGGCATCTGTCCGGTTATAATCTGGATGTAGCTGAAGCCATCTTTTCCTCTGCTTCTCCGTGTTGATTGTCTTGGCCTCTTCATAGGAGATTTCCTGTTCCTCTTGTGGCTGCTGTCCTCCTTCCTTCGCCAGTCGGTCTGCCTCCTCATTGCCTGCTATGTTGCAGTGTGAGGGTATCCACTGAATGACGGTTAGTTCAGTGGCCTGCTGCAGTCTGGCAAGGGCAGAGACAAGGGGGTTGAGGTCCTTGTTCTTTGGGTTCTGTACAGCCTGCAGTACTGACAGTGCATCAGAGAAGATGACAACTTTGGGATGTATGGCGGTTAATAAAAAAAGTATGCCAAACACACAATACTCTGTTTAGGACTGCTGTGAGGATACGCTAATATGGCACT
>CM065739.1:6863660-6878660 GCA_033310375.1 Conus canariensis
ACTGCTTTCGTTCTTTCTTCAGCATTCTTTGGTGTTTTGTAGATCAGGCCGTCATCTACAAATGTCATCTCTCGAGCAATTCCGTTTCTGTTGAGGTCTGCTAGATCTGCTCTACAGAGCGCATCGCTTAAATTTGATTAGCTTTCACACGTTTTCTAATGACGTAGTCAACAGAAACAGTTAAACATGTTTAACAAATATTTTGTTTAGAACTGTGGAAGAAAATCTTAACTATGGCAGAGAAGTGTGTGTAAAACAGTAAATAATTTTTTGTTTTAAAGTAGAGTAACTCTTCTCCCACGATGAAATTAATTACACGCGCAGAGCTCCAGACGAATGTTGCTTATCATAGCAAATTTCCTCACAGGAATGTCAACTCAGAGCACACAGAACAAACAAGGAGACGTCCACAAAAAAGGACGTTCCACTATGTATATGTGTCTGGTACAGGATATATGGGCGGGCTTGGAACATACCTTTTGGGGGGGGATATTTCCTTGTTTGTTCTGTGTGGTCTGTGCCGGCATTTTTTTTTCCCGACGATTTGGTACGGCAAGCAACCTTCGTTTGGAGCTAAGGGCGTGTCATTAATTTCGTCGTGGGAGAAAGAGTTACTCTACTTGTTCGTTATTCACTGTTTACTCTTCCCTGTTTCGTTAAACGTTTTCTTTCCTACCAACCAAACCGAGGTGGCTTGAATTTGTTACCGTTCGTCGCTGTGTGCGCTGGACTGTATTCAAGATTGAAAAAGATGTACCAGTTTGGAACAAGTGTTAGTTTGCGTTGGCTCACTTCTCAAGCTGGTGAGCTTGGAAGGTTTTGTTTTTTTTATTAGGAAGATGTCTCCTTGTTTGTTGTGTGTGCTCTGTGGTAACATTTCTGTTAGGCGATTTGTTGTCGTAAAAAGCATTCTGTTGGACTTCTGAGCATGTAATTAATTTCATCGTTTGAGAACCAGTTGTCCTATTTGTTCGTTATATACAACTGTTGAGTTTTCGTTAAGTTTAAATATCTTTATGAAATAAAAGCTCTTCTGAGTGCACTAGTGAATGTCTTCATAAACATATGTTGTTCATATAAGAGCCATATAACATGGCACACACACACACACACACACACACACACACACACACACACACACACACACACACACACACACACATGGATATGGGAAAGACAAAAAGCACACACAAAAGATTCTCTCTCTCTCTCTCTCTCTCTCTCTCTCTCTGTCTGTCTGTCTGTCTGTCTGTCTGTCTCTCTCTCTCTCTCTCTCTCTCTCTCTCTCTCTCTCTCTCTCTCTCCATAATGCCCGCACTCGCAACGCAAGCACCCTCCCTCCACATGCACTCGGGAGTCTTCATGTTTTTTTTTTTCTGTTTCTTTTAATGAGTCGCTCATCATGGAGGCCCATTATCACACATCAAAACAACCCTCACACAGAAATGACGGACAGCGGTCAGTCATACGGCTCCGTAGGTCATCATTGCACCAACATTTTACAGGCTAAAAAAAAAAAAAGAAAGAAAGAAACATTCTGTTATTCTCTTTTCGGTTACTAGATAAAAGGCAATAACGGAAAATGGAAAAGCGGGGAAGAATATTGTGGTAGCTTGCTTGATTAACGAGGATGACAGCGCCTCAGCACTTGTGTTTTTACATTTGGGACTAAATGACAAGGAGAAGGGAGACGTTAAATCAACACGGCCCCCACTGAAACTGAGCTCTCCATCTTCTTATTAGAAAGGAGTTAATAACGGAATTTGGACGAATGATGAATCCAGACAGACACAACAATATATGTGAATAAAAGACAGACAGAAAAAGAAAAAGCAAAAACAAAACAAAACAAAACGAAACAAAAAACGAAGTTCAAATGATGCAGAGTCCATAACAACCAAGTAGGGTAACTCTAGTTCCCACATGATGAAAGAATTGCTACAGGCCTATTAACTCTCAGCGAATGCTGCTTACGCCATACCAAATCGCGAACCAGAAAAGCCGCCGACACAGTGCGTGTTAATAAGGGCGTGTAATGGATCATTTCAGCATGGGAGCAAGAGTTAGACAACTTGTTTCGTTATTTACTGTTTGCGATTCCTAGCCTCACTGAAGATTTCGTTTCAGTACAGAGTCTAATTCAGCGTTCTTCCGTTAAAAATCAAATACAATAAATAAGTAGATAAGTAAATGAACACGTAAATAAGCAAATACATAAATGAATAAAACTCCATCTCTAATATGAACAAGATCAATGTTGTCTTAAAACGCTAGAGACCAAAAGGATTTTTTTTTTCGAATGATGTGCAACCAATCCTTTTTGTCCCCATTCAACTAAAAATAGCAAAGTTCTCTAATTGGTAGATGAAGACTTCGGCATTTTTGTTCTCCAACCGCAAGAAAGTAATTGACCGGGGCTAAAACTCAAATCAAATCAAATCTTCTCAGATGAACTGTAAACGGCCAGGTTTTGGTGAACAGGAAAAAGCATCGGGTCAGAGGATTCTGGCCGGGGTCAGTTTTGAAGAGGGAGGGGCACTGCCTGGCGAACTTTGACCCAAGATTCACTGCATGACGAGGAACACAAATAATGATAATAATAATGATAAGAAAGATGATGATAATAATGATAATACAATAATAATAATAATGAATAATAATAATAATAATGATAATATAATAATAGTAATAGTAATAATAATAATAATACATAGGATTCAAAATGATCATGGGAAAATGTGTTAAAATATACCTCAATCGTCTAACAATAGATATCAGCACACATCTGAAATAAACGTAAAAAATAAAATGACCATGTCATTCATACTGAATGGTAAAAGATACCCGGCAAATTAACTACATCGGTGAAAATAACGCCCGTAGTAATTTAAATATGGTGAAAGTGGCAGATGACATATATATATATATATATATATATATATATTATATATATATATATATATATGCCACTGAGGAGAAACAATCAGGTTTTGAAATACCAGTATCTGACCAGAAGTTATGATATGTTAGTGAGTGTCCTCCCCTTTGGAGATTGTCTCCCCCTTGGAGACTATAAGCTTGCTGAAGGCTCATTTTGAGAAGCATTTATTATTCCATATATATATATATATATATATATATATATATATATATATAATATATATAACATAGTCGTCGCAGATGCAGAATCATCCTATGTCTGTCGTTCGTTTCTCGTACAGATACGGTCTTGGTTGTTCCCCGAATTCATAAGATTTTAAGCGGCGGCTAAGTCCAAACTTCTTTTTTCCTTTTATTTTTAGGTGAAACCATCAATCGCGGTCCCGCGCACAATATGAAGCTAAAATGAAAGCTTTAGGGCCGGTCAGACATTCACACTGTCACGGGATCGCCATGATCGAAGGCTGCGCCCGTTCATCTCCCCACTGAACTACTGGACGGGACGAGAGAGAATTTTCAAGATATCTCTACTGATAGTTCCAACTCTGGACTCTCAGCCCTGTACCATAGCCGAAACCTCCATGTTAAAAACTGGATTGCAGGCCCCTCATGCGAAAGAGGCCAAATACACCGACGCCCATCGTTGGCCGACCAACACCCGAAATGGAACTAAATTTCTAAAGGAAACAGAGCTCAGAGAGCAGCAGAGGAGGGCCCCCACACGGAATTCGCCCACTAGACTACTGCTAGTGACGACAGTTGCCACAGAATATGCAGACATAGGTCTGTACCTTGTCTTTAAGGGCCTCCGGCCAGTAGGACGTTAATCTCACCCATGTCATGTCTGCACTCTTCGCGATAAAAAAGAACCGCCGGCAACTAAAGAAATTGTAGCCTGTTCAGATTATGTTGGAAAATGAACAAAAACAAAGGTAGACCCCCCCCCCTCTTAAATACGGCTACTGGGGAGGAGACATAATCTCCTCGGAGACAGCAACCTAACTTGACACAGAAAAAAATACAGAAATTTTGAACGATTCAGCATGCTAGTTTCGAGAGGGAGGGAGGGAGAGGGGGTGGGGAGGGGGAGGGGACAGGAGGGGGAATCAGAGGAAATTATCACCTGTCTTTCTATTGCAGAGTATTTTTTCTCCATGTATGGGTCAGGTTCATGTCGTAATTTGTACATGCATTAAGTTGATAAATAAACGCAATCGAGATCATCACGTAATTTGTGCATGCGTTATATGGGATACAAATGCATCAGTTCAAACCCAAGACATGCAGATATGAATTGATCGATGACGAGAAATGACGTCGATTTGTTTGTGACAAAGCCGCACCAGTTCATACCCACCTTTTGGCAGTTACTCTCTTTTTGATCTCTCAACCTGACTGATGGGGCAATATTAGCATGTTCCAGGGGGAAAAAAACTCAGGGAAAGATAACGCATGTTTTTCCATTGCACATGAAGTTATTGTCTCTCTGTTTATGGGTCAAGCAAATGGCCCTAGAGAGCCAACTATCTGTTTTGAAGTGCAGACTAGGAGAACGATCGGAATATTGACTGTCTGCGTTTGAAGCGCACTATATCACACCTATGTTTTGACGTTCTCTCTCTCTCTCTCTCTCTCTCTCTCTCTCTCTCTCTCTCTCTCTGATTGAACTCTAAAGCATACTGATGGAGCACCATTGCCTTGGGCGTGCCCACCAATGACGTGTCCCATGAAAAAGGCGGGATCACTTTGCTGCTGAACGTGAACTCTTGCACAAATTACCCCCTTTAGCAGATTCCCGAGTATCATCTATTCAATAAATAATGAAATAAATGACTAATGACTGGTAGGACAAAAGAATCAGAGAATGAAAGAAGGTATTAAAAGTAAATGGACAACCTCAACTTTCAGTCTTTGATATAACATTATTCATTACAAAATGCACATAATATATACATAAGAAACTGTTCACACAATGTCAACAAACGGGATTTTTCTAAACGCACTGCGCTTTAGGGGAAAAAACGACTGGACATCCAGCAATGTAAGCCTGTGTCTACACACATGAAGTCACTTCCAAATAATTTAAGCAACAACTAATTACAGATCTATATATTGCACTTTTCATTTTTTTTTTTAAATTTACAAGCCCTCCACACTGTTTGATACAGTTTCATATTGCACTTCAAATCCTCGAATATGTCCATACGTGTTCACATTGATATGAGAGAGAGAGAGAGAGAGAGAGAGAGAGAGAGAGAGAGAGAGAGAGAGAGAGAGAGAGAGTGGTGCGATGGATCAGGCTTTCTTATGGAAGTGAGATGAACCCCACATCCAGACCAACATCAGATTTGAAGGACGACATGAAACAAAATATATACACAAGCTACAGGGGCTTTCTGGCCGAACATCAAGGCCACACCAACAATCAAAGCAACACGTACAGATCTATACATTGACATGATTATAAATACAAACAAACTCGCCGGACATAGTCAGCAACGCAGATACACATTATTTTTTAGTTCATGACAAAACACATTCTTTGAGCTGCCAGATGCGTGGTTGTGGTAAATATCTCGCCCTCAATCCCAACCTTTCCTTCTATCACTCCCTCCCTCCCTCCCACCCCAATTCCTTATAAAACTTTTAACCCCCCCCCCCCCAACTCTTTTTCAGAAGAGACATCTGTTTGGGGTTGGGGAGAGGGAGGGGGAGGTTCTGCTGGCAAGAACATGGTGGCTGGTAATGCTTCATCAATTAAAAGAAAAATCGAAAGGCGTAATTATTCATTTTATATTCTGTGGCATTGGTGATAATAATGCTAAGGTTTTATTTGGGGGGGGGGGGTGGGGGGGGGGGTTAGCGAGTGAGATGCAACCTCTTTGGCAGTTCAAAGCAAGAAAGCTAGGAATAGCGATGGAAGGAATGCCGCGATTCCTCCGGTTCTCCAACCGGTGCCAGACGTACGCACAACAAATACGGACCAACGTAGTGGTTATCCACCAGGTTTAAATGACAGAGGATAGGTCATCTCACGTGTGCACTGAAATGAAATGCTTAATCTCTCACCTATACCGCCCCCATCCCCCCCCCCCCCCCCCCCCGCACCCCCTCTCCTCTGCTCCACCACCACCACCATTTTTTTTTCTACTTATTCAAAATATGAAATCAAACAGATTTACATTAAATTAGCGATTCGGTCTATATTTGAAACCCCCCCTCCCCCCTCCCAATACACATATACCTATCCCCTCCCCCTCCGCCCCCCGAGCCCAAGAAAAAAAGAATCAACACTGATAGGGTTAACTTTGCAAGAGAGAGAGAGAGGGGGGGTGGGGTGGGAGAGAGAGAGTAAGAGAAGGAGGGGGGAGGGGGAGACGCAAAACAACGTTTTGTGGCCAAAACAAGCGTGCTTCCTATGATTCCCCGTCTGGCATACTTTTACAAGATGGGTTTTGATGCTGGAATCAAAATAAGCAGCGTAGAAGCAATGCTCCTTGGGGCAGCAAGAAAACTGGGGAACAAAAAGAGTGTTGAAGCGATTTCACGCGTGCCTGCCCGCATTTCCCGACATGCTTTTGAGTTTGGTGAAATAAAGTGTCTCGGGTTTCTCATCATCTTCAACGCCCTCAACATCCCTCCACTTTTATTTTCTGGACAGTCGCCAATGATGAAACGTAAACCACATCTTGATACGTGTTATGTCTTCAACTGTAACGACAGATTCATCCAACGTCTCGTGCAACAAGCAGCAACTTAACAATCAGCCAATTTTAAGGGGAAAAAAAACGAAAAAAACGAAAAAGGCCGTCATCGATGGATGAGAGACTGCAACAAGTTAACGGCGCTGAGAGTATTGACCAATCACTAGAAACTTGACAGTGCTCAGCAAATAGCGCAGCCCAACGTACACAAAGTAAATGTGGCTACGTTTCTTTTCATTTACAATCGCTTTGATCTTTGAGGCCAAAACAAGATAGATGCTGTCTTTGTAATGGTTTAAGGGTCATGTATAAACAACACACTAGAAAGACAACGCATTGCGATTGGCTACATCCAGTGTGAACTGTTTTCTGATTGGTACACATTCTCCGTGCCATTTGGACACCACCCCCTCAAACACTCGCGCGGTAACTGAGTCAAAAGGGTATGTTGCACGAGCTGTTACAACACAGAAATTTTTGATGAAGATAGTTCGAACACAGCGAACAAGTTCATACGCCATTATAGTCACACGTTCATGTCCTTAAAAACGGAAATATTACATTAAACTGCTTTAAAAGTCCGAATTGAAGGCTGTCTAGTAATAACTGAAAAAAAATTGTGTATGTGTTTGTTTTGCTTTGCTATTTTTCCAACTGGAAGCATTCTCGAACATGTGGTGATCTTTGTTTAGCATTTTGGGGGATGCTTCATCTACAACTGATTCTTTCTTCCTGGTAAACTGAGCATGGTGATAAGTCTGAAGTCACTGCAGTGTGAGGCCAAATTCTCCGAATTTGATACGAAAAGTATAATGTGTCTTGAATTCGTCACGAGTGACGTGTAACGTTTCTGTTCATATGCGTGCATGTATCTTGGTGGTTATCGTAAAGATGGATATAAGAAAAAACAAACCAAATGAATTAACGAATGAATAAGTAACAGGAGCGCAACCGCTCAAAAACAGTAAAAGACTGAATCTGTCTCGTAAGAATTATTTGTGCCTGAATAAATAAACAAATATGCAAGTATATACATACACAAAGAAACACACAGGTACCTACATAAATTAATAAAACAATGAAACAAGCATAAAAATACATACATTCTGGAGGTACGTTTGCTCAGAGAGGAAAGTCTGAGTCTGGTTGAGTTTGGTCTGAATAAATGAATGAATGAATAAATGAATGAATGAATGAATGAATGAATGAATGAATGAATGAATGAATGAATGAATGAATGAACTGATATGAAATCTAGTGAAGAAATGGTGCAGCAAATCAATGAATCCATATTTCGGTCCATGGGTAGCCTGTTCCATTCCAAGAGGTTCCATCTAATGGGACGTAAATCTCGCTATTCAGCATACATTCATACATTCTCTGCGGGGGTGAGTAGAAGGGGGGGGGGGGGGGGGGGACCGAGCTGGTGGGTTCCGGTTTTTTTTTCTTCTTTCTTGTTTTTTCCAATTCCCTGAGATTCTGGACTTTTTGCTGTCAATGTTCATATCTTACAGTCCAGCCCAAGAATCGGGACACATCATTTAGTCAAATTTGTCCCAGAGTAAAGCTATTCGATGTTTGTCCCCCCCCCCCCCCCCCCCCCCCTTTTTTTCTTGTTCGTTTATTATCCATTTGAAAAAAAAAAAACGTACATTCATTCGTACACATCATTGTGGTGATTTTCTGTGCTGCATTAAAAGAAATCTGATGATTATACTAAAAGATTAAAAATGATCGAGAGTTTTGCAGTTCATGATATTGATGAATACGCATGAAATCAAGGTATCCACCGGCCACCCTATACTGTGAACGGTATCAACAGTCTCCCTCGTGATCGGTGACTGAATATCTTTGAAAAAAAAAGAAAGCAATATGTTCGTTCAAAGCGCAGAAGTACCCGTTTCATCCACAAAGGACGTGTGTCAATCGATCTAACCTTGGATGGATTTGTCCGACACATCATGAGGTGAACACGAGCAAAGGACGCATTCAAAACGAGCGAAGGACGCAAAGCTTGTAACAAGTGTCCCTGGGAGGATATCGAGGTCAACACGTTGAACTTTCCCCTCTTTCACTCAGAACTCTGGACGACTGTGATCTTCTTGGTAGAACATTTCCTTCTAGTATGACCACGTCACTTCAACGTCTTTGAATGGTGTTAAGGAGCCAGCATACGGCAGCGAGCCTGATGCGTTCTTCACATGGGGCGAAACGGCTACCACCTGCTGGTCTGGTCTGTTCACCTCCTTCCTGACTGAAGGAACAACTGACTTACTGAGCATTCAACCCCTTTCCAACTACCGGCTTCTTCAGCACAATTCTGGTATTTAAAGTAAAGCCAAGGGTGGGGGGAAGGGGGGGGGGGGAGAGGGGATGGCATTGGTTCCACTTTGCCTTGACGTATCGGAGGGATTTACAATGATCTTTACTATGATCTTTTACTATGGTCTTTACTGTGATCTTTACTATGGTCTTTACTGTTATCTTTACTGTGATCTTTACTGTGATTTTGCATTAGTCGCAAAGTGAGGCGACTGCAGGCGGAAATCTGAACACATCTGAAAATGTTTGAGTAAAACATCCACCAAACATGAACAAACGAATGGCAAGACAAGACATGACTTGTTTCGGCCTTTTAGGTCTCTTTCAGTCAAGAAACACAACACTCAGGACAACGAAAATAAAGAACGAGCAATCACTTATCTGGTCAAACTGGTGCCAGATGGGCACTGGATGAAAACCTTGTTTTATCTTGCCTGAAGAAGACCTAAGAAGTTGAAACACTTCGTGTTTTGTCTTGTGATTCGTTTGTTCATGTTTGGTGGATGTATTATTTAAACTTTTCACGGTTTGTGATCTTGTTTGTCACGCATCAACATAGTGATTCCATTTGGTGTGTGCTGTTTGTCTAGGGATTCACCGACATGAATTAATGTTCATGGTAATTTCTTCCCTGCCGCTGACGTCAGGACGTCGTTTCTTCCCACCATCTGTTTTGGTCTGTTAACGATGAGAATTACTGAGCAACAAATTACGCGTTTCGACCTACTGGGTTGTCTTCAGACAGGACGACCAACTTTCAAAACAACGGCAACAAAGGAAAAAAAAAAAAACTTTTTTTTTTCTTATTCAACCTTTGTTTCCATTGTTCTGAATGTTGTTTGTCCTGTCTGAAGACGACCCAGTAGGTCGAAACGCATTTTGTCTGTTTTGTAATTTGTTTCTTTCTTCGTTTGGCGGGCTCTGTAATTGTAATCAGTGACAGACCGGGTCAGTTTCTGCCTACATGCACTCCACTTTGAAATCTGTTATCCGTTGTTGATTCAAAATTCCTTCTTTTGTCATTGCAGGTTTCAAGTTTCATGTGTGTGTGTGTGTGTGTGTGTGTGTGTGTGTGTGTGTGTGTGTGTGTGTGTGTGTGTGTGTGTGTGTTCGTGCGTGTGGTGTGTGTGTGTGTGTGTGTGTGTGTGTGTGTGTGTGTGTGTGTGTGTGTGTGTGTGTGCTCGTTTGTTTTTCTTAGGGTGGGGATGGGGGTCTATATGTAACGTAGGAGCCAGAGGGTTTGGCAGACATACTCAAAGTTCCTGTTACCAACAGATCACTCATAAAAGAAGACCTTGAACTGCCGATGATGACTGCTCTATAGGATATAACTTATCTGTGTTTATCTTCGAAATTGCACAAGACAAACGTAATAAACCCTAATTTCTGGTCGTTCGAGTCAGCATCTTCTTCACTTATACCTTAATTGAAGCCAATTGATACGTCTCTGCAGATGTCATGTGTAATGGTTGAAGAAATGAAGTACGTCTTAGTTTAAGAAATCCCATACGTTCTGGTGGAAGAAATCCAACATATGTAGGAGGAAGACTTTTCAATCTATTGAAGTCGGAAAAATTTTGTTGTAGACATAAGAGGAGCTTGTTCTAGTCCATGAACCATGAAATCTTATGTTGAAAAAAAATCCAAAGTATTCTGTTCGGTAACAAAAAAGAGAAAAAATACAGTGTTACGTATCGAGAAAAATCGAACGTGTTCTAATGATACAAGTTCAGCTAAGACTGCTAGTAGCATGTTTTTTGTGTCCAAACCACCGGGGTTAGTATTTCGTGTTTCTATCACATTCAAAGCGTTCCTTGTCAAGGTATTGCTACACACCTGCAGCAGTAACGCGAGCATTTAGTCTGTAACAAGATCTAACAGAGGATGATTGGAATAGATCAAAGCCCTGGCAGATAGGACACAACGAGCAACTCATCTCCTTGAGGCAAAGACAGTCTGGAAGATTCATCTTTCATTGGTGCATGCTTCCTAAATATAGATAAAGATAGACAGTGTGTTATATTATCATCAAGTTAGATAATTACATAATTAGACAGACGAGCGGGCAGACAGAGAGACAGACAGACAGATAGATAGATAGATAGATAGATAGATAGATAGATAGATAGATAGATAGATAGACAGATAGATAGACAGATAGATAGATAGATAGATAGATAGATAGATAGATAGATAGAAAGACATATTTATAGATAGATAGATAGATAGATAGATAGATAGATAGACAGATAGATAGACCGATTAACTGATTGATCGATTGATTGATCGATTCATCGATTGGTTGATTGACTGACAGAGTGAGAGATGAATAGATAGATTGGTAGGTATACACACACACACACACACACACACACACACACACACACACACACACACACACACACAACACACACACTACATACATAATAGTACTGAAGGCAGAGAAAAGGACGTGTCTGTAACGCATAACTAACTAATGAGACACCTTATGCATTTGAGAGAGAGAGAGAGAGAGAGAGAGAGAGAGAGAGAGGAGAGAGAGAGAGAGGAGAGAGAGAGAGAGAGAGAGAGAGTTAAAACCAAGGGACATAACTAAGAGCCTTGTACTCACTACGTTGGTAACTCTCCCATCCCAGTTGTCTTTCCTACACAAGATTCTTGTACATCTCCTGCACAAACTCCCCCATAACAACACCTTACCTGAATGTTCCCTTACCAACTAATTATGCGTGTGTTTCCGACAGTGGTGTGATCTGGATTCATCACCTGTTCCTCACCACCACCTCACCCCCCATCCTCCTAATCCCCCCCCCCCCCCCCCTTCTCCTTTCAATGCCGGAAGCAAAGTGTGACGACAATCACCATGAAAGTTCATTCCAGGACCCACACCTTCAACAGCAGACTGAGTCTCATGATCCTGACTGCCTCCTTCAACAGCAGACTGAGTCTCATGATCCTGACTGCCTCCTTCAACAGCAGACTGAGTCTCATGATCCTGACTGCCTCCTTCAACAGCAGACTGAGTCTCATGATCCTGACTGCCTCCTTCAACAGCAGACTGAGTCTCATGATCCTGACTGCCTCCTTCAACAGCAGACTGAGTCTCATGATCCTGACTGCCTCCTTCAACAGCAGACTGAGTCTCATGATCCTGACTGCCTCCTTCAACAGCGACTGAGTCTCATGATCCTGACTGCCTCCATTCTCTCAGACCGAACGGACGTACGTGTGTGGGCGCACTACGCTAACAGTAGCACTTATCCTTACAAAAGTCCCATACAGAGCATTAGGCGTTTATTTTCGGCACTTTTGTCAATTACTAACAAATATATGTATTGTAATTCACGCACTGAGTATGGAATCTACTGCGAAGAATGGATATTTAAAAAGAAAATACGATTTCTGTGGAAAAAAAACACACACGGTGATGCGCTCTTCCCCATCTGAGGATTGAACACATACTATAGTACCGTCTGCTTTACGCGAATTCAGTGAGAACCTGGTCAGTGCCTGTTCACACTATATCTGGCCAATGTAGAGAGAGAGAGAGAGAGAGAGAGAGAGAGAGAGAGAGAGAGAGAGAGAGAGAGAGAGAGGAGAGAAGAGGAGAGAGAGCGTATACGGGTAATGAACGATAAACGGTATCTTCCCAAACGTGGGAATTCTGCTGAAAATGCATGCTAGCTGGAACTGGCTGTGTGACGGACAACACGTGCCATGCAGCGCAGCTGTGGGAAAGAACGAGAGTAGGCTACATCCGCAAGGGAGTGTGTGCATTGCTGTTCGTTTACGGTCGGCTGTTAACCTAAGGGGCCTACAGACGTCGTAACTGTGTAAACAGAAGAAACAGACTCTCCCTTATCCCCCAAGTGTCACAGTCGCCGCTAAGGGTTTGTGTGTTCGTAATGCAGTGGACTCCCTCTCACAATAAACATTACACCGTCAGTAGCAAAACAGATCAGAAATATTCATGAACACCTTGATTGATCGTGGTCTCGGGAATTGGGCGTGTCTACCACATACCCAAACCTCTATCTGAAATTGACCAATAGTATTCATTGTGTATGGGTCAACGTTGTTATGTGCTTACGTGTACCTACGACAAAAAAAAGCCATAAGAACACCAGCACAAATCAGTAGTGTCAACGGTGTTTTGTGGTACGTCCACCCGACAACCTCAACCCCGCAGGACTATTAGTACAATGGAGCGCTTGGGTCAGGAATATTTTATATGACACTCTCCCTTCAGCCCAAACTCACCCCAACTGCACTGGTACAATCAGGTTATTTCATTCAACGGTATTCTGTGGTAACATCCGCCTTTACAACCTAGAACTTGCCAGAATTGCACTGGGGTCAGTACTACAATCGAGGATTGAGTCAACGAGTATTGTGTAGCTGATTCATCTCCAAATCACCACACTTGTGCCTGCCGTGAGCTTTCCAGCCCAATGAGCCCAGTACTGTTTCACAGAACCCGTCAGTGCGGTATCCATTGTCGTCTGTCTGCCTGTTTCACAGGACCCATCAGTGCAGTATCCATTGTCGTCTGTCTGCCTGTTTCACAGGACCCATCAGTGCAGTATCCATTGTCGTCTGTCTGCCTGTTTCACAGGACCCATCAGTGCAGTATCCATTGTCGTCTGTCTGCCTGTTTCACAGGACCCATCAGTGCGGTATCCATTGTCGTCTGTCTGCCTGTTTCACAGGACCCATCAGTGCGGTATCCACTGTCGTCTGTCTGCCTGTTTCACAGGACCCATCAGTGCAGTATCCATTGTCGTCTGTCTGCCTGTTTCACAGGACCCATCAGTGCCGTATCCATTGTTGTCTGTCTGCCTGTTTCACAGGACCCATCATGTGCAGTATCCATTGTCGTCTGCCTGTTTCACAGGACCCATCAGTGCGGTATCCATTGTCGTCTGCCTGTTTCACAGGACCCATCAGTGCGTATCCATTGTCGTCTGTCTGCCTGTTTCACAGGACCCATCAGTGCGGTATCCATTGTCGTCTGCCTGTTTCACAGGACCCATCAGTGCGGTATCCATTGTCGTCTGTCTGCCTGTTTCACAGGACCCATCAGTGCAGTATCCATTGTCGTCTGTCTGCCTGTTTCACAGGACCCATCAGTGCGGTATCCATTGTCGTCTGCCTGTTTCACAGGACCCATCAGTGCGGTATCCATTGTCGTCTGCCTGTTTCACAGGACCCATCAGTGCGGTATCCATTGTCGTCTGCCTGTTTCACAGGACCCATCAGTGCGGTATCCATTGTCGTCTGTCTGCCTGTTTCACAGGACCCATCAGTGCAGTATCCATTGTCGTCTGTCTGCCTGTTTCACAGGACCCATCAGTGCGGTATCCATTGTCGTCTGCCTGTTTCACAGGACCCATCAGTGCGGTATCCATTGTCGTCTGTCTGCCTGTTTCACAGGAACCCATCAGTGCAGTATCCATTGTCGTCTGCCTGTTTCACAGGACCCATCAGTGCGGTATCCATTGTCGTCGGCCTGCTTGCCGTGACGACAGGTCATGTATCTTCCGAGTCACAACACCACCGGTCACGCTGATGTGTGTGCCAGCACTACCATGAGCTTGTGGAAGGGGGTTGAGTGTGAATGCCATCGATCCACGTTCAAGTTCACCTCCACAACAACTAAAAATACCGCAACATAATTAACTGAGTTGTGATGCTTTCATATAAAAGCATATGCCCTGTAGTAGTAGTAGTAGTAGTAGTGTAGTAGTAGTTAGTAGTAGTAGTAGTAGTAGTGTGGTGCGGCTACCTTCTGGACATAGATATTGGTCTTGCGGAGTCTTCATCCTCGACCCAGAAAAAAAAGAACAAAAATATCAGCAGCACTCTTCTCTGTTGCAACCAGATGCCTGAGATAAGAGGGTGGCGGTGTATATTCAACCCACACTGCTTTTGACTTATTCTGCTGTCTTAATTAATGCTGAGGTATGTGTATATATTGTTGCTCAAACTTGAGCTGGGTAGTGAGGGTCTTATTTTTGTTTCAAGCGCAGCAGAT
>CM065739.1:6883660-6901160 GCA_033310375.1 Conus canariensis
AGCCAGCAGAGCAGGAGGGTGAGGGTGAGGAGGAGGAGGAGCTCCCTCGCTGCCTCGACGACCCCGAAGCAGGGCCGGGAGACTCCCCCCGTCGTAGAAGTCCACGGAGCCCGCCCTGACCTCACGGGCCGGCGGATCTCCTTTCACGCTGCAGTCCACGTTCTCCTTAGCGCAGCTGCCTCGACGACGTCGTCCGTGACGGTTGTGGGCGTGGTCGCGATGATGATGGCGATGATGATGATGATGGTGGTGGGGACTGCTGGAAGGATTGGCGCTGTCATGCCCTCCTCCTCCTCCTCCTCCTGCTCCTCCAGTACCGCTGCCGCTGCCGCCGCCGCCTCGCACGTGTCTGGCACCCCAGTTGCAGTTGAGGAAACACCAGGAGCCGTCGATGCAGACGGCGGTCCAGGAGTTCCGGAAGCGGTGGCCGTCCATCTTCATGCCGGGCTTGTAGCCTGCGCCCTTGGAGTAGCCCTCGATGACCTCACAGTGTAGCCCTGCGTAGCTGTGTGTGTTGGGGGGGGGGGGGGGGGAGGAAGAAGGGGGAAGAACAGAAGGAATGTCAGCTAGCTTCGTGTTGTGTGTTGTGTTCCATCGTTCTATGATTTCAGTGTTGTTTTTAGTTTTATTTTAATCGTCATTGTGTTTCGTACAGTTATCGTTGTCCCTGCCATCGTCATCGTCGTGTTCGTCGTCGTCATCGTCGTCATCATCTTAGTCGTCGTCGTCGTCGTCGTCATCATCATCATCATCATCACCATCATCGTCAACATCATCATCATTACCATATCATCAGCATCAGCATCAGCATCGTCGTCGTCGTCGTCGTCGTCGTCGTAACTATCATCGTCATCATCATCATCATAACTATCATCATCTTCATCATCATCAGTATAATGATAATAATCATAATGATCATTATTATTGGTATCATCATCATCATCACCATCATCACCATCATCATCATCATCATCATCATCATCGTCGTCGTCGTCGTCGTCGTCGTCGTCGTCGTCGTCATTGTTATTAATACATTACTACTACTACTACTACTACTACTACTACTACTACTACTACTACTACTATCATCATTTCATCCTTAGCATCACAGCTATTGCTATTTAATGGAACAAATACAATTGATTATTATTCTCATTATCAAGAGACCAACCCTCTAAGCACTTACAAAGCATAATATTCTATCAACGATCCAAATCGCTAACTGCAGACACGATCAAAGATCTTACACATTCCAGCATGTTTAAGTCCCCCGTCACCTTTCTTCTCTGTCTTTCTCAAACAATGTCGCTGTTCATGAACAGGGCCGTCAAACTGACCAGTTTGCTCATAGCTTCTCAACGTGTCCTCTTGGCCACATTCCACAATTAGGATTTTGCTCTAACACTGTTATGATATATTCCATGTAAGCGTTTTGAGGCCTGTCATAAATTTGAGCCAGCATTTGATGTTAAACTGATAATTGATCAAAAGAAAAACTAACTCCCTACCAATTCTTTCCCTTGTTTTGGTGGATCTTCAGCGATAAAATCACAATGTTCATGGGGGCCAGAATAGCTCGGTTGGTAGAGCGCCGGACTCGTAATCTTGGTGATCCTCGGATTGCGGGTTCGATTCTCCGCCGGGCCGTTTCGGTACAGGGAGATTTTTCCCTCAGAGTTAACATTGGTTCTGACTCCATTTCCCATACAGTCCTTCGAATGAGACTATAAACCGAGGTTCCGTGTGTGAACGCACGCTCTTGCACACACGTAAAATCCCATCACCAACTTTCGGAAGAGAAGGCCAGTTTGGCTTTTGGTATAGATAACACGTTACACATAGCATGCACCCTGCGTGAGAAATGGAAAGAATGAAGGAAGTAAAAAATTTGAGTGAACGATATTGAATGATATGGACTGGGTGACACGGGAAACGACTGAATGAAGCGCCAGCTGGCAGCTCTTCAGTCGGCACTACCCAGGTAGGCAGCCCGTTGTGTAAACGAGTGTGGATTGTAAAGCGCTTAGAGCTTGGTCTCTAGCCGAGGATAGGCGCTATATAAGTATTCCTTATAATAATAATAATAATAATAATAATATTATACATGACCTTCCTCCCAGTTGACACACATCTCAGACCTTTGCACTCACCCGTGACCTCTATCTTTGCTCCAGCGTCAAACGCACAAAATGATTCCATTCCTTTGATTCTAATCTATCTTTTCGGAACCACCTGGCTTGTACCTTGATGGCCATATGAAATAAAATGTGGAGAATCAACTTTCAGACACAATGAAAATTCAAAATAATGTACTTGCGCCAGTCTATAAATATTCGACGCCTACAGCAAGCCTCGGCGCATTCATTTATGGTGTGCAGCCTCTTCCTTACCTGCACAGTCTTCGGCAAAGATCGTGGTAGGTTTCTGTGCCGAACTTTATCCCTCGGAGCAGAGCCAGCGGGGACTCGGGACTTTCCGTCTCTGCGACCTCTAGTTCGTTTAAGTCCGTCAAGGTCACCCATCGGAAGATCGCCCTGAGAAAAGGAATCAATTATTTGCTATTGCGGTCGGCTGGGCTATAAGCAACATTACTTTACTTTACTCTTCTTCTCTCTCTCTCTCTCTCTCTCTCTCTCTCTCTCTCTCTCTCTCTCTCTCTCTCTCTCTCTCTCTCAGGCACAAACAGATACACACGTGCACCGAACCACCCATCCAACTACACACACACACACACACACACACACACACACACACACACACACACTCACACACACACAACACACACACACACACACACACACACACACGCACGCACGCACACACAACCCGCGTCTATCCCATATTACCTGACTCGATTAAATGAAAAAAAAAATCGCCATACTCTGAAGCATTCATGCGTGTTCAAAAATGATGCATTTATAGGCATGCCTAATGCATATACGAATCCGAATGCTAACACTGAATCATGTGCTTAACCTAAGATTTCGTTCTAGAAAAAAACGTCAGCGCCCATTGTGATATGGAATCATTTTAAAACTTATTATGCCCTATATTATATAAAACTAAGTCTCTCTCTCACATGTACACACAGTCTCTCTCTCTCTCTCTCTCTCTCTCTCTCTCTCTCACACACACACACACACACACACACATATATACACACACACACACACACTCTCTCTCTCTCTCTACCTCCCACCGTCCCTCTTCCTCTCCCTCTTTTCCTCACGTACACACAATCTCTCTCTCTCTCTCTCTCTCTCTCTCTCTCTCTCTCTCTCTCTCACGTACACACAATCTCTCTCTCTCTCTCTCTCTCTCTCTCTCTCTCTCTCTCTCTCACGTACACACAATCTCTCTCTCTCTCTCACGTACACACAATCTCTCTCTCTCTCTCTCTCTCTCTCTCTCTCTCTCTCTCTCTCTCTCTCTCTCTTTCACGTACACACAATCTCTCTCTCTCACGTACACACAATCTCTCTCTCTCTCACGTACACATAATCTCTCTCACGTACACATAATCTCTCTCTCTCCCTCTCTCTCTCTCTCTCTCTCTCCTCTCTCTCTCTCTCTCTCTCTGTGTCTCTCTGTCTGTCTGTCTGTCTGTCTGTCTGTCTGTCTCTCTCTCTCTCTCTCTCTCTCTCTCTCTCTCTCTCTCTGTGTCTCTGTCACGTACACACATTCTCTCTCTCTCTCTCTCTCTCTCTCTCTCTCTCTCTCTCTCTCTCTCTCACCCCTCCTCTCTCACTCCCCCAACGACCGACGATAATACGTCAGCCATGCATACACACGAGTACCTGGCCTTTTCCAAGTCAGTCTCGCAGTCGATGATGAGATCTTTGACCAGCTCTGTGAAAGTGGAGTAATGCTGCCGCGCCACCTGGAAGACACCAAACATTCAGCCCATGGATCCTAAGGTCACATCTAGGTCCACAACAACATCATCATGATCATTTCCAAAATGCTGACTGACAGGTCTAACCAAGCGTAGCATTTGCTGCTCAGATAAACATCCTGACCAACGCTGCAGGTGCCTGTATCTCCCAAGACAACCCAATGCTTTTCAATACAATACATTACAACAAAACGCAGCGTAATGCAATGTAAACGCAATGCAGAGCTATTCAATATAATATACTGCAATACGATACAATTCTATACCCCAAAACGACACAATACAATACAATATGATGCGATGAAGAGAATGTAAATATGTTTGTTCACGGCCGCCACATCTTATTTTGCACGAAAACCCCCCTTTTCACATACAAATCACGTCCTTCACATACTAGTTTTGGCCAAAATTAACACCCGTTTTCTAAACAAAATTAACACCCCAAAACCTCTAAAATTGACGTAATCAGTACATTAAAATGGGGGCTTGCATGCAAAATAAGATGCGGCGATCGTGAACCCCGCATACTTACATTCTCTCTCAGCTATTAACGTTCGAGGGACTTAGCCCTTACTACTTTTTTAATATGTTCTTCTACTTCCAGCACCATTAATAAATCAGAACAAACAACTAGCCTTCCATCTTGATTAGTTATTTTTACATCTAATGAATTTATAGCTCCCTCAATTAATTCTTTAAATTGGCTGTTTCCATCAAACCCATATAGCTGATAATCGCAAAACCCCGCCTTAATTGACGGCAGCACTCTTAGAACCGTAGATGGATGGCCATTAACCAAATTAGTATTTGTTTTTAACTGTTGTAAATGGACATACAGCATCGGATTCACAGAAAAATCAGATGGTTTATTGCCTTCAAATTGATAGATGCCTTCTCTTGTGCTAAATCTATAATCTCTGTAGCCCAAGATTTTAGCTAGGCCTTTAGGGAAAGTGTATTCTCTTCTTTCCTCTAGTGGAAAATTCATAGTAATTCTAAGGTTTGCTTTGAATAATCCGGGCTGATTTTGATTTTGTTATTTAATTATGTAATCTCGTCTGCAAATAAACCATCATGGCACACGACGCCAGAACCATACTACCCCTGGCAAGAATACTTAATCGCAACCTGCCAGATAGTAGCGATCAAGACATTGATTTTATAGAGGAAGAGATGAGTGTTACGAATGCTAGAAGCGTTTGGCAGAGTGTAGCATATGCGATAAAAAAAATCCCGGAGTCTCTTCGAATTGAGCCACCGGTAAAAGTAATGCTACTTGTTCTGGTCAACTATAAAAAGCCTAACGGTAAGATGAGAAGTGTCTGGATCTCAACCAGGCAAAAGGCCATTTCTAGTTATTACGATTGTAATTCTGATTGGATAGATTATATGGTTATGAATTTTGACAATGCGATTAATAACGCAAACCTACAGAGATATGGCTGGTCTGGAGGTGGGTCCTTAAGATCAAGCTGAGGCAGTCACGACCTTCTAGATCTATCTATGTTCCTATACTCTGTAGCACTTATCTTTCCTTGTCAACAGAATTGTTCGTAAGGCGCGAGGGCAGAACACAAAATCCCAACACTGATTCTATTCCGCTGAAAGAGAGAAGACGCGCAGTCTTAAACATACAAAATCCTGACAACATGTGCTTCATGTGGTGCGTTTTGGCACATCTGCATCCTGCCACAGCAAACGCAGAAAAGGTCTCTAGTTACAAACAATATCGACACGAGCTGAACTTTGAAGGTATAGAGTTTCCGGTAGACATAGACGACATTCCTCAATTTGAAGAACAAAACAGTCCAATCACCGTGAATGTATATCTGTGGTCTGACTCTATCTGTCTATTGCCGGTGCGAGTCTCCCCAAATGCTCCTGTTTTTGGCGAGCCCCATCAGAACCACGTAGATCTGATAATAATTATCGACGGCAAGAAGCGCCACTATGTATTGATCAGAGCATCAAGCAGCCTTATGGATGGTACACTAACAGACATTCATAAGCTGGATTTCTGTAGAAGCTGTATGGACGTAATCTCACTTGCAAAAGCGGCGGTCCCTCATAAGCGCTGCTGTAAGAGTGTTGTGGGGAGCGGGCGTGTTCGCCCTCGTCTTCTATGGCCGATCAGGCTCTATGAATATAATAATCTAAACGACCGTTCCAAAATTTTGAGGGAGGCGGCTGTGAACTCTACTATCGCATCCGAGATCAGGACGGCAACCAACCTAAAACTCGCAGCCGACATCTCTGGGGAAGATCTTTCTACGCTCATCTCCAGAGATTTCGGAAATGGCTCCACTCCTATATATATTCCTCTACGTAGCTTCTTGAAAGCCTGAATAGAGCTCCCTCTTCAGGTTCCGTCGTGCGCTCTAATTTAAACCGCGGCCGAAAGTTGATCCTCGAAAGTCAATCAGCTGAAGCTAGAAGTAGTCCAGCCGAAGTCAATCAGCTGAAGCTAGAAGTAGTCCAGCCGAAGTTACTCAGCTGAAGCTAGAAGTAGTCCAGCCGAAGTTCTCAGCTGAAGCTAGAAGTAGTCCAGCCGAAGTCAAGTCAGCCAAACTTAAAAACAAACAACCAAACTATTAATTATTTCAGCCAAGCTGCCAGCACTGTCAATCAATCCTTGATCAGCTGTCACTTATTTTAGTCAACTCAATCAATTCTCAGTCAAACTTCTTGATCAACTTCCTGTTAACTTTCTTTTAGCGTTCTCTCAACTCTCAGTCAACTCAATCAACTCTCAGTCAAACTTCTTGATCAACTTCCTGTTAACTTCCTTTTAGCGTTCTCTCAACTCTCAGTCAACTTCCTCTCAGCTCTCGATCAACTCTCAGTCAACTTCCTATTAACTTCCTATTAACTTCCCAGCCAAACTTCTCGTCAACTCAGTCAAACTTCTTGGTCAACTTCTTGTCAGCTTTCTCTCTCAGTCTCAAGATTCCTCAGTTGAAAACATTCATCGGGCACACCTCCTCTCAGCCTGAACATACACACACAAAAAAAAGACAGACAGACCTGATAGAGAATCTATCGAAAGTTAATCAGCTAAACATTAAGTTGACTAATATTTAAAAGTCTGTCAGAGTTAATTCTAGCTGGCAACAATTCAGCGCTGACAGAGAGAATCCCATCAAGAAAAGTTAATCGGCTTGTTGGCTAAACTTGCAATTTTTTTAGAGTTAAGTCTCTCCCAGAAGCAATCTCCCAGGCCAAAGTTTTCTCCCAGAAGTTAAATCTCTCTCAGAAGCAATCTCTCAGAAGTTAAATCTCTCTCAAAAGCAATCTCTCTCAGAAGCAATCTTTCAGAGTTAAAGTTTCCTCCCGGCCGAAGCTAGCTCCCAGAAGTTAAATCCTCTCAGAGTTAAATCCTCTCAGACTAAAGTTTAAAATCCTCTCAGGCTGAAGTTAAATTCCTCCCGGCCAGAGTTTAAAATCCTCTCAGAGTTAAATCCTCTCAGACTAAAGTTTAAAATCCTCTTAGAAGCAAGCCCTCTCAGGCCAGAGTTTAAAATCCTCCCAGAAGTTAAATCTCTCCCAGAAGCAATCTCCCAGAAGTTAAATCTCTCCCAGAAGTTAAATCTCTCTCAGAAGTTAAATCTCTCCCAGAAGTTAAATCTCTCTCAGAAGTTAAATCTCTCTCAGAAGTTAAATCTCTCTCAGGGCCAAAGTTTCCTCCCGGCTGAAGCAATCTCCCAGAAGCAATCTCCCAGAGTTAAATCCTCCCAGAAGTTAAATCTCTCAGAAGTTAAATCTCCCAGAAGTTAAATCCTCTCAGGCTAAAGTTAAATCTCTCAGAGTTAAATCTCTCAAAGTTAAATCTCTCAGAGTTAAATCTCTCAAAGTTAAATCTCTCAGAGTTAAATCTCTCAGAAGTTAAATCCTCTCAGGCTAAAGTTAAATCTCTCAGAAGTTAAATCCTCTCAGAGTTAAATCCTCTCAGGCTAAAGTTAAATCTCTCAAAGTTAAATCTCTCTCCAGAGTTAAATCTTCCAGAAGTTAAATCCTCTCAGGCTAAAGTTAAATCTCTCAAAGTTAAATCTCTCTCAAAAGCAATCTTTCAGGCTAAAGTTTCCTCCCCGGCTGAGTTAACCCCCTCAAAAGCAAATCTCTCTCCTGAGTTAAATCTCTCAGAGTTAAATCCTCCCAGGCCGAAGTTAAAATCCTCTCAGGCTGAAGCTAAATCCTTCAGGTGAAGTTTCCTCCCGCTAAAGTTTAAATCCTCTCAGAGTTAAATCCTTCTGACCGAAGCTAAATCCCCTCAGAGTTAAATCCTTCTGACTGAAGTTTAAATCTCTCAGAGTTAAATCCTTCTGACTGAAGTTAAATCTCCCCAAAGTTAAATCTCCCCAAAGTTAAATCTCCCTCAGAGTTAAATCTCTCAGGCCGAAGTTAAATCCTCTCCCGAGTTAAATCTCCTCAAAGTTAAATCTCCTCAAAGTTAAATCTCTCAGAGTTAAATCTCTCAGAGTTAAATCTCCCTCAGAGTTAAATCTCTCAGAGTTAAATCTCTCAAAGTTAAATCTCTCAAAGCTAAATCCTCTCAGAGTTAAATTCCTCCCGGCTGAAGTTAAATCCTCTCAGAGTTAAATCTCTCAGGCTAAAGTTAAATCCTCTCAGAGTTAAATCTCTCAGGCTAAAGTTAAATCCTCTCAGAGTTAAATCCTCTCAGAGTTAAGTCTCTCAGGCTGAAGTTAAATCCTCTCAAAGTTAAAATCCTCTCAAAGTTAAATCTCTCAGGCTAAAGTTAAATCCCCAGAGTTAAATCCTCCTGGCTAAAGTTAAAATCCTCTCAAAGTTAAATCCTCCCGGCTGAAGTTAAATCTCTCAGAGTTAAAGTTAAAATCCCTCCAGAGTTAAATCTCTCAGGCTGAAGTTAAATCTCTCAGAGTTAAAGTTAAAATCCCTCCAGAGTTAAATCTCCCAGAGTTAATCTCCCAGAGTTAATCTCTCAGAGTTAAATCTCTCAAAGTTAAATCTCTCAGGCTGAAGTTAAATCTCTCAAAGTTAAATCTCTCCGGCTGAAGTTAAATCTCTCAAAGTTAAATCTCTCAGGCTGAAGTTTCCTCCCGGCCAGAGTTAAATCTCTCAAAGTTAAATCTCTCAAAGTTAAATCTCTCAGGCTGAAGTTTCCTCCCGGCCAGAGTTAAATCTCTCAGGCTGAAGTTAAATTCTCTCTCGGAAGCAATCTCCCTCAGAGTTAAATCTCTCAGGCTGAAGTTAAATCTCTCAAAGTTAAATCTCTCAGGCTGAAGTTAAATCTCTCAGGCTGAAGTTAAATCTCTCAAAGTTAAATCTCTCAGGCTGAAGTTAAATCTCTCAGGCTGAAGTTAAATCTCTCAGGCTGAAGTTAAATCTCTCAGGCTGAAGTTAAATCTCTCAAAGTTAAATCTCTCAAAGTTAAATCTCTCAGGCTGAAGTTAAATCTCTCAGGCTGAAGTTAAATCTCTCAAAGTTAAATCTCTCAAAGTTAAATCTCTCAGGCTGAAGTTAAATCTCTCAGGCTGAATTAAATCTCTCAGGCTGAATTAAATCTCTCAAAGTTAAATCTCTCAAAGTTAAATTCTCTCAAAGTTAAATCTCTCAGGCTGAAGTTAAATCTCTCAGGCTGAAGTTTCCTCCTGGCTGAAGTTTAAATCTCTCAAAGTTAAATCTCTCAGGCTGAAGTTTCCTCCCGGCTGAAGTTTCCTCCGGCTGAATTAAATCTCTCTCAAAGTTAAATCTCTCAAAGTTAAATCTCTCAGGCTGAAGTTAAATCTCTCAAAGTTAAATCTCTCAGGCTGAAGTTAAATTCTCTCAGGCTGAAGTTAAATCCCTCCGGTTAAAGTTAAATCCCTCAGAGTTAAATCTCTCAGGCTGAATTAAATCTCTCAGGCTGAAGTTAAATCTCTCAAAGTTAAATCCCTCCCGGCTGAAGTTAAATTCTCTCAAAGTTAAATCTCTCAGGCCAAAGTTAAATCTCTCAAAGTTAAATCCCTCCCGGCTGAAGTTAAATTCTCTCAAAGTTAAATTCTCTCAGGCTGAAGTTAAATCCCTCCGGTTAAAGTTAAATCTCTCAAAGTTAAATCCCTCCCGGCTGAAGTTAAATCTCTCCCGGCTGAAGTTAAATCTCTCAGGCTGAAGTTAAATTCTCTCAGGCTGAATTAAATCTCTCAAAGTTAAATCTCTCAAAGTTAAATTCTCTCAAAGTTAAATCTCTCCCGGCCGAAGTTAAATCCCAACCAGAGTTAAATCTCTCCCGGCTGAAGTTTCCTCCTGGCCAAAGTTTCCTCCCGGCTGAAGCCAAAAAAAAATAATTACTGCCGTTAATAATCGTCCGGGGCTGTTAAGTTGTTGTCAGTCAGTTGTCAGGTTGTTGTTAAGTTGTTGTCAGTCAGTCAGTTGTCAGGTTGTTGTTAAGTTGTTGGCTAGTCAGTTGTCAGGTTGTTGTTAAGTTGTTGGCTAGTCAGGTTGTCAGGTTGTTGTTAAGTTGTTGGCTAGTCAGTTGTTAAGTTGTTGTTAAGTTGTTGGCTAGTCAGTTGTTAAGTTGTTAGGCAGTCAGTTGTCAGTCAGTTGTCAGTCAGTTGTCAGTCAGTTGTTAAGTTGTTAGGCAGTCAGTTGTCAGGTTGTTGTCAGTCAGTTGTCAGTCAGTTGTCAGTCAGTTGTCAGTCAGTTGTTAAGTTGTTAGGCAGTCAGTTGTCAGGTTGTTGTCAGTCAGTTGTCAGTCAGTTGTCAGTCAGTTGTCAGTCAGTTGTTAAGTTGTTAGGCAGTCAGTTGTCAGGTTGTTGTCAGTCAGTTGTCAGTCAGTTGTCAGTCAGTTGTCAGTCAGTTGTTAAGTTGTTAGGCAGTCAGTTGTCAGGTTGTTGTCAGTCAGTTGTCAGTCAGTTGTCAGTCAGTTGTCAGTCAGTTGTCAGTCAGCCGGGCCATTTGAACCAAAATAAAATGTCAATCATCTGTCGCTAAATCTAGGCCGATAAAACAACGTTTGATTAATTAATTAATTTCGGTCAAATAAAATTATCTCCGATATTTAAAATATGTATAGTTAAAAATTTATATACTAACGTGTTAAATTTTTAACTATACATATTTTAAATATCGGAGATAATTTTATTTGACCGAAATTAATTAATTAATCAAACGTTGTTTTATCGGCCTAGATTTAGTGACAGATGATTGACATTTTATTTTGGTTCAAATGGCCCGCTGACTGACAACTGACTGACAACTGACTGACAACTGACTGACAACAACCTGACAACAACCTGACAACTGACTGCCTAACAACTTAACAACTGACTGACAACTGACTGACAACTGACTGACAACAACCTGACAACTGACTGCCTAACAACTTAACAACTGACTGACAACTGACTGACAACTGACTGACAACTGACTGACAACAACCTGACAACTGACTGCCTAACAACTTAACAACTGACTGACAACTGACTGACAACTGACTGACAACTGACTGACAACAACCTGACAACTGACTGCCTAACAACTTAACAACTGACTGACAACTGACTGACAACTGACTGACAACTGACTGACAACTGACTGCCTAACAACTTAACAACTGACTAGCCAACAGCTTAACAACAACTTAACAACTGACTAGCCAACAACTTAACAACAACCTGACAACCTGACTAGCCAACAACTTAACAACAACCTGACAACTGACTAGCCAACAACTTAACAACAACCTGACAACTGACTGACTGACAACAACTTAACAACAACCTGACAACTGACTGACAACAACTTAACAGCCCCGGACGATTATTAACGGCAGTAATTATTTTTTTTTGGCTTCAGCCGGGAGGAAACTTTGGCCAGGAGGAAACTTCAGCCGGGAGAGATTTAACTCTGGTTGGGATTTAACTTCGGCCGGGAGAGATTTAACTTTGAGAGAATTTAACTTTGAGAGATTTAACTTTGAGAGATTTAATTCAGCCTGAGAGAATTTAACTTCAGCCTGAGAGATTTAACTTCAGCCGGGAGAGATTTAACTTCAGCCGGGAGGGATTTAACTTTGAGAGATTTAACTTTAACCGGAGGGATTTAACTTCAGCCTGAGAGAATTTAACTTTGAGAGAATTTAACTTCAGCCGGGAGGGATTTAACTTTGAGAGATTTAACTTTGGCCTGAGAGATTTAACTTTGAGAGAATTTAACTTCAGCCGGGAGGGATTTAACTTTGAGAGATTTAACTTCAGCCTGAGAGATTTAATTCAGCCTGAGAGATTTAACTCTGAGGGATTTAACTTTAACCGGAGGGATTTAACTTCAGCCTGAGAGAATTTAACTTCAGCCTGAGAGATTTAACTTTGAGAGATTTAACTTCAGCCTGAGAGATTTAACTTTGAGAGATTTAACTTTGAGAGAGATTTAATTCAGCCGGAGGAAACTTCAGCTGGGAGGAAACTTCAGCCTGAGAGATTTAACTTTGAGAGATTTAACTTCAGCCAGGAGGAAACTTCAGCCTGAGAGATTTAACTTCAGCCTGAGAGATTTAACTTTGAGAGAATTTAACTTTGAGAGATTTAACTTTGAGAGATTTAATTCAGCCTGAGAGATTTAATTCAGCCTGAGAGATTTAACTTCAGCCTGAGAGATTTAACTTTGAGAGATTTAACTTTGAGAGATTTAACTTCAGCCTGAGAGATTTAACTTCAGCCTGAGAGATTTAACTTCAGCCTGAGAGATTTAACTTTGAGAGATTTAACTTCAGCCTGAGAGATTTAACTTCAGCCTGAGAGATTTAACTTTGAGAGATTTAACTTCAGCCTGAGAGATTTAACTCTGAGGGAGATTGCTTCCGAGAGAGAATTTAACTTCAGCCTGAGAGATTTAACTCTGGCCGGGAGGAAACTTCAGCCTGAGAGATTTAACTTTGAGAGATTTAACTTTGAGAGATTTAACTTTGGCCGGGAGGAAACTTCAGCCTGAGAGATTTAACTTTGAGAGATTTAACTTCAGCCGGAGAGAATTTAACTTTGAGAGATTTAACTTCAGCCTGAGAGATTTAACTTTGAGAGATTTAACTCTGAGAGATTAACTCTGGGAGATTAACTCTGGGAGATTTAACTCTGGAGGGATTTTAACTTTAACTCTGAGAGATTTAACTTCAGCCTGAGAGATTTAACTCTGGAGGGATTTTAACTTTAACTCTGAGAGATTTAACTTCAGCCGGGAGGAAACTTCAGCCGGGAGGATTTAACTTTGAGAGGATTTTAACTTTAGCCAGGAGGATTTAACTCTGGGGATTTAACTTTAGCCTGAGAGATTTAACTTTGAGAGGATTTTAACTTTGAGAGGATTTAACTTCAGCCTGAGAGACTTAACTCTGAGAGGATTTAACTCTGAGAGGATTTAACTTTAGCCTGAGAGATTTAACTCTGAGAGGATTTAACTTTAGCCTGAGAGATTTAACTCTGAGAGGATTTAACTTCAGCCGGGAGGAATTTAACTCTGAGAGGATTTAGCTTTGAGAGATTTAACTTTGAGAGATTTAACTCTGAGAGATTTAACTCTGAGGGAGATTTAACTCTGAGGGAGATTTAACTCTGAGAGATTTAACTCTGAGAGATTTAACTTTGAGGAGATTTAACTTTGAGGAGATTTAACTCGGGAGAGGATTTAACTTCGGCCTGAGAGATTTAACTCTGAGGGAGATTTAACTTTGGGGAGATTTAACTTTGGGGAGATTTAACTTCAGTCAGAAGGATTTAACTCTGAGAGATTTAAACTTCAGTCAGAAGGATTTAACTCTGAGGGGATTTAGCTTCGGTCAGAAGGATTTAACTCTGAGAGGATTTAAACTTTAGCGGGAGGAAACTTCACCTGAAGGATTTAGCTTCAGCCTGAGAGGATTTTAACTTCGGCCTGGGAGGATTTAACTCTGAGAGATTTAACTCAGGAGAGAGATTTGCTTTTGAGGGGGTTAACTCAGCCGGGGAGGAAACTTTAGCCTGAAAGATTGCTTTTGAGAGAGATTTAACTTTGAGAGATTTAACTTTAGCCTGAGAGGATTTAACTTCTGGAAGATTTAACTCTGGAGAGAGATTTAACTTTGAGAGATTTAACTTTAGCCTGAGAGGATTTAACTCTGAGAGGATTTAACTTCTGAGAGATTTAACTTTAGCCTGAGAGGATTTAACTTCTGAGAGATTTAACTCTGAGAGATTTAACTTTGAGAGATTTAACTCTGAGAGATTTAACTTTGAGAGATTTAACTCTGAGAGATTTAACTTTAGCCTGAGAGGATTTAACTTCTGGGAGATTTAACTTCTGAGAGATTTAACTTCTGGGAGGATTTAACTCTGGGAGATTGCTTCTGGGAGATTGCTTCAGCCGGGAGGAAACTTTGGCCCTGAGAGAGATTTAACTTCTGAGAGAGATTTAACTTCTGAGAGAGATTTAACTTCTGAGAGAGATTTAACTTCTGGGAGAGATTTAACTTCTGAGAGAGATTTAACTTCTGAGAGAGATTTAACTTCTGAGAGAGATTTAACTTCTGGGAGAGATTTAACTTCTGAGAGAGATTTAACTTCTGGGAGAGATTTAACTTCTGGGAGATTGCTTCTGGGAGAGATTTAACTTCTGGGAGGATTTTAAACTCTGGCCTGAGAGGGCTTGCTTCTAAGAGGATTTTAAACTTTAGTCTGAGAGGATTTAACTCTGAGAGGATTTTAAACTCTGGCCGGGAGGAATTTAACTTCAGCCTGAGAGGATTTTAAACTTTAGTCTGAGAGGATTTAACTCTGAGAGGATTTAACTTCTGGGAGCTAGCTTCGGCCGGGAGGAAACTTTAACTCTGAAAGATTGCTTCTGAGAGAGATTGCTTTTGAGAGAGATTTAACTTCTGAGAGATTGCTTCTGAGAGAGATTTAACTTCTGGGAGAAAACTTTGGCCTGGGAGATTGCTTCTGGGAGAGACTTAACTCTAAAAAAATTGCAAGTTTAGCCAACAAGCCGATTAACTTTTCTTGATGGGATTCTCTCTGTCAGCGCTGAATTGTTGCCAGCTAGAATTAACTCTGACAGACTTTTAAATATTAGTCAACTTAATGTTTAGCTGATTAACTTTCGATAGATTCTCTATCAGGTCTGTCTGTCTTTTTTTTGTGTGTGTATGTTCAGGCTGAGAGGAGGTGTGCCCGATGAATGTTTTCAACTGAGGAATCTTGAGACTGAGAGAGAAAGCTGACAAGAAGTTGACCAAGAAGTTTGACTGAGTTGACGAGAAGTTTGGCTGGGAAGTTAATAGGAAGTTAATAGGAAGTTGACTGAGAGTTGATCGAGAGCTGAGAGGAAGTTGACTGAGAGTTGAGAGAACGCTAAAAGGAAGTTAACAGGAAGTTGATCAAGAAGTTTGACTGAGAGTTGATTGAGTTGACTGAGAGTTGAGAGAACGCTAAAAGAAAGTTAACAGGAAGTTGATCAAGAAGTTTGACTGAGAATTGATTGAGTTGACTAAAATAAGTGACAGCTGATCAAGGATTGATTGACAGTGCTGGCAGCTTGGCTGAAATAATTAATAGTTTGGTTGTTTGTTTTTAAGTTTGGCTGACTTGACTTCGGCTGGACTACTTCTAGCTTCAGCTGAGAACTTCGGCTGGACTACTTCTAGCTTCAGCTGAGTAACTTCGGCTGGACTACTTCTAGCTTCAGCTGATTGACTTCGGCTGGACTACTTCTAGCTTCAGCTGATTGACTTTCGAGGATCAACTTTCGGCCGCGGTTTAAATTAGAGCGCACGACGGAACCTGAAGAGGGAGCTCTATTCAGGCTTTCAAGAAGCTACGTAGAGGAATATATATAGGAGTGGAGCCATTTCCGAAATCTCTGGAGATGAGCGTAGAAAGATCTTCCCCAGAGATGTCGGCTGCGAGTTTTAGGTTGGTTGCCGTCCTGATCTCGGATGCGATAGTAGAGTTCACAGCCGCCTCCCTCAAAATTTTGGAACGGTCGTTTAGATTATTATATTCATAGAGCCTGATCGGCCATAGAAGACGAGGGCGAACACGCCCGCTCCCCACAACACTCTTACAGCAGCGCTTATGAGGGACCGCCGCTTTTGCAAGTGAGATTACGTCCATACAGCTTCTACAGAAATCCAGCTTATGAATGTCTGTTAGTGTACCATCCATAAGGCTGCTTGATGCTCTGATCAATACATAGTGGCGCTTCTTGCCGTCGATAATTATTATCAGATCTACGTGGTTCTGATGGGGCTCGCCAAAAACAGGAGCATTTGGGGAGACTCGCACCGGCAATAGACAGATAGAGTCAGACCACAGATATACATTCACGGTGATTGGACTGTTTTGTTCTTCAAATTGAGGAATGTCGTCTATGTCTACCGGAAACTCTATACCTTCAAAGTTCAGCTCGTGTCGATATTGTTTGTAACTAGAGACCTTTTCTGCGTTTGCTGTGGCAGGATGCAGATGTGCCAAAACGCACCACATGAAGCACATGTTGTCAGGATTTTGTATGTTTAAGACTGCGCGTCTTCTCTCTTTCAGCGGAATAGAATCAGTGTTGGGATTTTGTGTTCTGCCCTCGCGCCTTACGAACAATTCTGTTGACAAGGAAAGATAAGTGCTACAGAGTATAGGAACATAGATAGATCTAGAAGGTCGTGACTGCCTCAGCTTGATCTTAAGGACCCACCCTCCAGACCAGCCATATCTCTGTAGGTTTGCGTTATTAATCGCATTGTCAAAATTCATAACCATATAATCTATCCAATCAGAATTACAATCGTAATAACTAGAAATGGCCTTTTGCCTGGTTGAGATCCAGACACTTCTCATCTTACCGTTAGGCTTTTTATAGTTGACCAGAACAAGTAGCATTACTTTTACCGGTGGCTCAATTCGAAGAGACTCCGGGATTTTTTTTATCGCATATGCTACACTCTGCCAAACGCTTCTAGCATTCGTAACACTCATCTCTTCCTCTATAAAATCAATGTCTTGATCGCTACTATCTGGCAGGTTGCGATTAAGTATTCTTGCCAGGGGTAGTATGGTTCTGGCGTCGTGTGCCATGATGGTTTATTTGCAGACGAGATTACATAATTAAATAACAAAATCAAAATCAGCCCGGATTATTCAAAGCAAACCTTAGAATTACTATGAATTTTCCACTAGAGGAAAGAAGAGAATACACTTTCCCTAAAGGCCTAGCTAAAATCTTGGGCTACAGAGATTATAGATTTAGCACAAGAGAAGGCATCTATCAATTTGAAGGCAATAAACCATCTGATTTTTCTGTGAATCCGATGCTGTATGTCCATTTACAACAGTTAAAAACAAATACTAATTTGGTTAATGGCCATCCATCTACGGTTCTAAGAGTGCTGCCGTCAATTAAGGCGGGGTTTTGCGATTATCAGCTATATGGGTTTGATGGAAACAGCCAATTTAAAGAATTAATTGAGGGAGCTATAAATTCATTAGATGTAAAAATAACTAATCAAGATGGAAGGCTAGTTGTTTGTTCTGATTTATTAATGGTGCAGGAAGTGGAAGAACGTGCTGTGAGCCATTAGATTTTCATGCCATGTAGAGAATGTAAATATGTTTTGTTCACGGCCGC
>CM065739.1:6903660-6906160 GCA_033310375.1 Conus canariensis
AGACAGAGAGATAAACACGTCACTATAAATTACCCAAAAAGTACAAGCACATATCTAAAATAAGTTGAAAACGTAACACAGTTACTTTTACTGTCAACGTATGTATTATTTTATCATTGAAGATTGTTTCCGTTAAACGTCAATTAGCCTACTAGACCACAATCTGTACAGTCACCTGAGATTATTTGTTCCCGAACCAGTCACTACAAAATTAAATGACAATTATAGGCTTAAACAAATGACCTAAAAAAAAAAAGCATGAAAATTCATGAACAAAGTCACTTGTAGATTTTTGAAAAAGCCCAGAGAGAAAGAGGCAGAAAAATCAATTAACTTGCAACACAGAAACAAAAACAAAGATGAATTTAAACCAGCGATCATTTTTGATATTTTAAGAATGTTAATACAGGTTAAAAACACACACACACACACACACACACGAAGACTACAATTGTTATCAAACACAAAAAAATAATTAATTAAATAGCACTTCTACTTACATCCATATCAAGTAGGCCTAGCTCACGTCATGCTCATGTCATCCTTTATTAATTCATTTGTTTATTTATTGATTTTATCTAGTTATTTATTTATCATATTTTATTTATTCTGCCACCATCATTTTTTTTAAAATGTGTACCTCCATTGACGTCAGTTTTTCCGCTATGAGCTCCAACATCTGCTGCGAGTGTTTCTGGATAAGGGAGGCCACTCTTGCCCGCTGTTCGCTGCTGAGCCGTTCCAACATTTTACGCACTTTCTCCTCTTTCTTCCGCCGGTACTGCTCTTCGATCCGCTCTGTCTCCCGCTGCAGTTTGGTTTTGCCTTTCTGCGGCGAGAACCTGTGAGATAAGACGACAAAACGTGTGAAATACTGGCAATTAGATGTTCAAAATGGGCAAAACATCAGTGAAAGATAGGGCAAAATCTGTTGAAGAGTGGTCAAAGATGTTACATTTTAGACACGCTGCAGTAAAGGAAAAACCAGAGAAAAATAGGCAAAAAACATGTTAAAGACAGATGAAGTCGGTTACATACTGGCAAATATTTCCTGCAGATAGACAAAAACCTCTTATACATAGGTGAAAACACGTAAACGATAAGAGAAACGCCTTTAAATTTGAAAATTAAAAAAAAAATCAAGATAGATGAAAACGACTTAAAGATAAGCAATGATCAATAATCTGTTACACACACACACACGCACACGCACGCACGCACGCACGCATGCACGCACGCACGCACGCACGCACACACACACACACACACACACACACACACACACACGTGACCGCAAGCATACACACAGACACAGACACACACGCAGACACACACAGACACACAGACACACAGACACACACACACACACACACACACACACACACACACACGCAACGCACGCACGCACGCACACACACACACATTCACACACACACACCATCACCACCACCACAACCAACACCATCTCCACCACCACCACCATCACTACCACCACTACCACCATCACGACCACCACCATCACCACCACCACTCCACCACCACCACCACCACCACCACCGCCACCCCACCACCACCATCGCCACCACCACCATCACCACCCCTACACCATCACCACTACCACCACCACCACCACCACCACCACGATCACCACCACCACCAACCACCACCAACCACCACCACCCAGCCGATGCTAACCGTTCAAAGGTGGTGACCAGGTCGCTGACGGTGCTTTCCATCTCATGCTGCAGCTCATCCTCCAGCCGACGGACCCTCCGCTCCCTCTCCGCCCTGATCTCCGCGTACAGACGATCCTCCTCCTCCTTCTGCACCGCCTCCAAGGCGGTCTGGGCCGCGAACACCCCAGAGTCCTCAAAGTCCTGGAAGACATCACGTCAGAGAGTTAGTGCTTAGAGTCCTGAGAGAAAGGGCATCAGAGTTAGTGCTTAGCGTCCTGACAGAGATGGCATCACAGAGTTAGTGCTTAGCGTCCTGAGAGGGACGGCGTCACAGAGTTAGTGCTTAGCGTCCTGACAGAGACGGCATCACAGAGTTAGTGCTTAGCGTCCTGAGTGAGACGGTATCACAGAGTTAGTCCTCGAAGGCCTGAAAGAGATGACGTCAGAGAGTTAGTGCTTAGAGTCCTGAGAGAGACGGCATCACAAAGTTAGTCCTAGAAGGCCTGAAAGAGATGACGTCAGAGAGTTAGTGCTTAGAGTCCTGAGAGAGACGGCATTACAGAGTTAGTTCTCAAAGGCCTGGAAGAGATCACGTCAAAGAGTTAGTGCTTAGAGTCCTGAGAGAGACGGCATTACAGAGTTAGTTCTCAAAGGCCTGGAGGAGATAACATCAGAGAGTTAGTGCTTAGAGTCCTGAAAGAAATGGCATTACAGATTTAGTCCTCGAAGGCCTGAAAGAGATGGCAATGCAGAGGTAGTGCTTGAAGGTCATTAAAGAGATGACATCACAGACTTAGTGCTAGAGGTCATGAAAGAGATGACAT
>CM065739.1:6918660-6926160 GCA_033310375.1 Conus canariensis
CCTTGTCGATGTGACGCAGGCCAGGTAACTGCTCTTAGCTTTTGATGTGTGGGACAGTACTGGGGCTGTACTGCATGGGCACCCTGAAGACTCGCGTCAATGTAGAATTTTGTGAACATGTGGTGTTTGAGTCTGGAGTGCCCTGTCCTCAGTCTCACAATGTTCACTTGGCCTGATCTGGGCAGCAGGTAGTACGCATCCTCCTTGTTAAGGTCTGGGTGCTGCTCAAGCCATCTTCTTCTCTGCTTCTCCTTGATAATGCTTTTGGCTTCTTCAGAGGAGACTTCCTGCTCCAGTTGGTACTGCTGTCCTCCTTCCTTTGCCAGTTGGTCACAGCTTTCTTGTTGCCATATATATTGCAGTGTGAGGGTACCCAATGGATGACGGTGTTCTCAGTGGACTGGGCATTGCCATAAATATTGCAGTGTGAGGGTATCCACTGGATGACGGTGTTCTCAGTGGATGCTGCTGCAGAGCGGAGAGCCAGGAGGCAGGAGAGAAGGGAGTTGAGTTCCTTGTTTCGTTCAATGTTATTAGGGTTGCCAAACCTGAACGGAGGTTAAGAGTGTCCAGAAATGTTGTTCACGCACGCTAGCTGTGGTTCAATGTCTCTCTCTCTCTCTCTCTCTCTCTCTCTCTCTCTCTCTCTCTCTCTCTCTCTCTCTCTTTAGCCAGCCATAACAAGTTGTCTCCCGAGATGGCAATATGTTCAGGCCATAGGCAGCCAGCCAGCCACACAGCAGGAAAAAGACAGACACTTTTCACGTGCTTGAGCGACGTTCTCTGGAATTAGGGATTAGAAAAAGCAATTTTCTTTGTCCTCTAACCCACCCCCCCCCCCCCCCCCCCCCCCCCCACCTCACCATCCCCTTTCCCCACCGAGGATTTCTGCAACAGAGCTGTGGGTACAGAACACAGTCAATACTAGAAAACGGTATGCAAAAATTGCGAAATTGTCAAATGCAAATTTATGTGGTGATTTTGTTTTCTTGTTCACTCAGCATAAAGTGGGAGATACCGCGGCCTCAAAGACACACGTGGGTACATGTAGCAAAAAGCGAGAAAAGGCAGGGGCGACTGAATGACACTTGAGGCAAAGTGTCGCATGCAGATCTAACACACACACACACACACACACACACACACACACCACACAGAGACCCTACACACACACACACACACACACACACACACAAAGCTGCCGCTGCAATACATTGATCAAAACTTTCGTTGTAATAACGAGTTAGGATAAGGGTAGAGGGTTGTGCGGATGAAACATACACAGTAAAAATGTAGTAATAGCTCAGAAAAGCGTGGTGTCGTCGTCTTAAAAGTACAGGTAGCAAAAGTGTGGAGGAAAAAAAATATATATGGCGAAAAAGGTGCCGGCATATCTGATTCTTTTTCTTTGCTTGTTTGCTTTTTGTTTGTTTTTCATTTTCAGCAGGAAAACAGCTGCGTTGTCTGAACAAAAAGCGCGTAGCCAAACGTAGTTAAAACAGAATCAACAATGAGCGTTGTCTCCACTGAACTCACGCATGGTCTCCACATCACCATGAATTGAATTGAAAAACTCCCTTTCACCCAACCTCAGGATTTAGGTCAGCGCAGGCTTACGTCACTCCCATGCACACCGGTTTGCACGTGCCATGCCCAGCGTGGCGCGTGCGCAGTGAACATATTTAATCAAGCCCTCAACAGCCTGGAGCGGCTTCGATCGGAATCCCGTGACACAGGGGGAGAGGGGAGGGAAGGGCGGGAGGCGGGGGGGGGGGGGGAGGCGGGGGGAGGGGGAATGGATGCCAGCACGCACGTGCAATACAACACCACAGTATGAGACTGGCAATAAAGAGTGGAACGTCAGCTGCTAGTTACGTCAGATTCCCAAGTGACGACGCCACCTGAGGTCGGAAAAAAGTCAGTTTTGTAACGAGCAAAATCTGAAACACACCGTCACGCGGCGCGCGCGCGCGCACACACACACACACACACCACACACACACACACACACACGCACGCACGTACGCACAGCACGTACGCACGCACACACACACACACACACACACACACACATTTTGAAACAACACTATAATCGTCATTCTCACGCTCAGAGATCTGGTCCATTCGTACCGAATCGGCACGTTGTTTCCCCAGTCTCAATCCGCAGCTTTCCATGATAGAAGCCAAATACGAGGGCAAAAGTGCAAATCCTTGTCTCGTGTCGTGGCTTAGAACGTTGATCTCTTCATCTCTCCGACAAAGGCCATGACTAGTGGTTGATGGATGGAAAAAAAAATAATGTGCGAAAATTTCCGGGAAGGATTTGCTATTGACCTCTAGCAGAGTCTGCAATTATCTCGCCTTTGTTGGAGTGCAACTGGATTATTTTGAACACAAAAAGATACTGACTCGAGGAGGCGGAGGGGGGAGGGAAGGGGGGCAAAAGGCGGTTTTAAATGTCGTGCAATGTGTAATGCATCGACCCACATGACTCGCCGATTCATGTCAAATATTTTGCAATTGGTAACTGAAACCGAATCATGTCAGCCATCTTGCGATGCGTTACTGAAAATATCCGACAGCCGTCTGTTCGGTTGTAGAGATAAGAAGAAGCTTTTTGTTCTGTCAAACATTACTTAGTCCCCACTGTCACAGTATGGTTTACCCATCAAAGCGGATTTCTTTCTTTACAGATTTTGCCAGAGAGATAACTTCCGAATGTTCGTGTGTGTATGTGTGTGTGTGTTGACAAACTTTTCAGTCCGCGCGGTGTATACGGCAGGATCTTGATTTATCGTTCAATCCAAAGTGGAACCGACAGTTCGTTGCAAAGTGGGGCAACTACAGGCAGAAATCTGAACTAATCTTTAAACGTTTATGCAATAAATCCGCCAAACATGAACAAACGGATCACAAGACAAAACATGACGCGTTTTGACCTCTTTAGAGACTAAAATTCAGGGAAGTTCAACAACTCTCAGGAAACAACAACAACAACAACAACAACAAACAAAACTGCTTGATTTGACAAGAGAAATGATTGTTGCTCGTTCTTCATTGTCGTTGTCCTAAGTGTTGTTGGTCTTGCCTGAAGAATACCTAAGAGGTCAAAACGCGTGTGTTTTGTCTGGTGATCCCTTTGTTCATCTTTGGCGGATTCGTTACATAAACTTTCATTTTTAAGATTTGGAACCGACAGACTTATACCCAACGTCAGGAACAGTTGTCTCCGTGGAGCAGGCTTCGATGAGGTGAATGCCATGGTTCCTTGCCTTGACAGAAAGGTGGGGGAGGGGGGGGAGGGAAGGCAGTGGGAGGGAAGGCACATGTGGGTGGGGGGGAGAGGACGGGTGGGGGTGGGTGGGGGGAGAGCGACGGGTGGGGGTGGGTGGGGGGGAGAGGGACGGGTGGGGGTGGGTGGGGGGAGAGGGACGGGTGGGGGTGGGTGGGGGGAGAGGGACGGGTGGGGGGAGAGGGGTGGTGGTGGGAGGGGGGGAGCGGAAGAAGGAGGGGAGGTGAAGGAGGAGAAGGGGGGGGGGGGGACGGGGTGGTGGTGGAATACCATCACTTTTTCCCCCATTTGCGGTAATTGGTTGATTCAATCAGGTTTCCGCCCATTACCCCAGAATGGCGTGAGAAAGGCCACCCCTTCCAACGTTGATCAGGGCAGGTAGGGGAGAGGGGAGGGATGGGGTAGGGTTGGGGGTGGGTGGTGGTGGTGTGTGTGTGTGGAGCTAACGTTAAGCACTTCTTTGTCTCTGTCTCTCTGTCTCTGTCTCTCTGTCTCTGTCTCTCTGTCTCTGTCTCTGTCTCTCCTCTCTCGTCAGTCTCTCTCTCTCTCTCTGTCAGTCTCTCTCTCTCTCTCCTCTCGGGGGAGAATATCTTGCACATAAAGCCACTACTGATGGAGGTCTCCCGTCACTTTTTAGCCGTCTATTTTCCCCTTTATCCCCTAATAAGCAACATTATTTGCATTTTACAGTATTTCTTAGAAACAGAGATAATTAAAAAACAAAACAAAAACAAAAAAAAAGACAAGAACACAAAACACACAAAAAGTGTTAGCGTACTTATACACTCTTTGCGAAGAACATGTACAAAACAATGCTTAAAAGTATTTAATGTAATCCCAAACTTGCACTTTTCCCCTCTGACTCTTTTTTTTTAATTTTTTATTTTACTTGATTCCTCATGTTTTAACGTGTGCACAAACTTTAATTACGTAATCATGTACGCATGCAACATGCATGCAGTTAGAAGGGCCTTCTTAATATAAAACTTGATTTCCGCGAATTAACTGAATATCACAAATCGTATTTGCTGCACCTGATAAGACGACGATGACCACGACAGTAACGAAGAAGAAAGAAGCAAAGAGAAGAACAACAATATCTATAATTTTAACAAGATAATGAAGAGAAGAAGAACGAGAGAGAGAGAGAGAGAGAGAGAGAGAGAGAGAGAGAGAGAGAGCAGACAGACAGACACACAGACACACAGACACACAGACACACAGACAGACAGACAGAGAGAGAGAGAGAGAGAGAGAGAGAGAGAGAGAGAGAGAAGCAGACAGACAGACAAACAGACAGAGACAGAGAAGACAGAGACAGAGACAGACAGACAGACAGACAGTCGTCACGCTTCGGGATGATCAGGCGGGCGCGCGCTCACACACACACACACACACACACACACACACACACACACACACACACACACACACACACACACACGCACGCACGCACCTCTGTCAGTGCTACGTGCTCTTAAGAGCAAAAAACAAAAACAAACAAACAAACAAAAAAAACCCCAGCAAACTCAATTTGTCTATTATCACATCAAACTCTTTGTTGTTGTTGTTGTTGTTTTCCACGCCATCCTTTCTCCCCTTAACCCACCTCCCCTCCCCCTCCCCCTCCCTTCCCAGTGCCCGCTCACACACACACACACCCTCTCACCTCCATGTCACCCCCATCCGCCAAGGTCGGCTGATAATAATTGATAATGATTATAGGGTCATATACACACGTGACCCACATCTGGCCTCTGGCGACCACCGAGGCTCCAAGGTGGGAAGATAGTGATTAATAATAATGATGACAGACTGCAGGAATGGGGCCTACTGATAATTCAGACAGGGCAGAGAGAGAGAGAGAAAGAGAGGGGAGAGAGAGAGAGGGGGAGTGAGAGAGAGAGATAGAGAAGAGAGAGAGAGAGAGAGGGGGGCAGAGACAGAGAGAGAGGTGATAATCTTTCTTCTCAAGGTAAAATAAAAGAGAGAAAGAAATGAGAAGGAGGAGAGAAAGAGGCTAAGAGACAGACGAGAGAGGCTGATACGGGAGTCTGATGAAGAGGAGTGGCTTCATCAGTGAGGATAGAGAGAACCCAAGTAGAGGGGCAGAGACGAGAGAGAGAGGTGATGATTTTCTTGTCAAGGTAACAATAAGCAGAGGAGAGAGAGAGAGAGAGAGAGAGAGAGAGGAGAGAGAGAGAGAGAGAGAAGACAGAAGAGAGAGACGAGAGACAGAGACAGAGACAGAGAAAGAGAGAGGGAGGGAGTGAGAGAGATAGAGAGAGAGAGAGAGGGGGGGCAGAGACAGAGAGAGAGGTGATAATCTTTCTTCTCAAGGGTAACAAATAAGCAAGAGAGAGAGAGAGAGAGAGAAGAGAGAGAGAGAGAGAGAGAGAGAGAGAGAGAGAGAGAGAGAGAACCGATAATCATAATTCCGAAGGGTAACAGATAAGAAGAGGAGAGAGAGAGAGAGAGAGAGAGAGAGAGAGAGAGAGAGAGAGAGAGAGAGAGAGAGAGAGAGGAGAGAGAACCGATAATCATAATTCCGAAGGGTAACAGATAAGAAGAGAGAGAGAGAGAGAGAGAGAGAGAGAGAGAGAGAGAGAGAGAGAGAGAGAGAGAGAGAGAGAGAGAGAGAACCGATAATCATAATTCCGAAGGGTAACAGATAAGAAGAGAGAGAGAGAGAGAGAGAGAGAGAGAGAGAGAGAGACAGAGACAGAGACAGAGACAGAGAGAGAGAGGGTGATAGAGACAGACTGAGACAGAGACAGAGAGTTGATCATTGTTTATTCCCAGGGGTAACAGATAAGCAAGAAGAGAGAAGCAGAGACAGAGAGAGAGAGAGAGAGAGAGAGAGAGAGAGAGAGAGAGTTGATCATTGTTTATTCCGAAGGGTAACAGATAAGCAAGAAGAGAGAGAGAGAGAGAGAGAGAGAGAGAGAGAGAGAGAGAGAGAAAGACAAAGATAGAGACAGAGCGAGAGAGAGAGAGAGAGAGAGAGAGAGAGAGAGACAGACAGACAGACAGACAGACAGACAGACAGACAGAGACAGAGAGAGAGAGTTGATCATTGTTTATTCCCAGGGGTAACAGATAAGCAAGAAGAGAAAGAGAGAGAGAGAGAGAGAGAGAGAGAGAGAGAGAGAAAAGACAGACAGACAGACAGACAGACAGACAGAGACAGAGAGTGTACAGAGGAGGAAAAGCCACAGAGAGGGGGCAGGAGGGGGGTGTATGAGTGTTAGGGGACGAGGAGGACAGTGATAGAGCGGCGTTAAGAATACAATGAAGCGGGGAGGGGGGTGGGGGGGGGGGGGGGGGGAGAGTAAGCGGGATGGGGAGGTGGGAAATAGTGAGGGTGATTCAATAGGCAGTGACTGTGCTGGGCGAAAATCACAGCGGACGCTTCAAGAGTAGTGCCCCCTCCTGAGGAAGCTGTGAAGGTATTGATCGTTGTGCAACAAGTCACTGATAAAAAAAAAAAAAAAGAAAAATGATGGAAGCTTGTTGCGTGCGGGAGGGGAGGGTGGATGTGGGAGTGGGGGAAGAGTGTGTGTGTGTGGGGGGGGGGGAGGGGGAAGGTGGGAGTACAGAGCATCAAGATAGCACATCCCGCAACAAGACTCGTTGAGGACGTTTTCTTTGTCTTTTTTGTTTGTTTGTTTGTTTGGGTTTTTTTTTAATATTTCTTTTCTGTTTTTTTTTTCTTTCAACATTTGATCTAAATTCTAAAGGAACTTAATGTAAATTCGTCAGTTACCATGGACAAACAAATCAGAAGACAAAACACGACCGACGCGTTTCGACCTCTTAGGTCTTCTTCAGGCACGATAGACAAGATTCAGGGACAATGAAAACGAAGAACGAGCAATCACTTTATCTTCTCAAATTCAGCGCAAGATGGGCGATGGGCATTTCACTTATTTGTTGTTTTTTTTTTTTTCAATGTATTTATTTGCTTCTTTGTAAAAAAAAAAATCATGTATCTATTTATTCATTTGTTTATTTATTCATCTATCTATCTAGTATTTGCAGTACGACAAAAATGAAATATGAATACACGTGAATGACACAAATGTATGAACAGGTAAGGGAAGTGCCATCGCGCACAATTCTGTCACGAGCACTACGGCTTTGAAGCTCACTGTATGGCATGTGCTTTGCCTGTCAAACGACAGAGAGAATGCCGACGTTTCTTACTA
>CM065739.1:6928660-6933660 GCA_033310375.1 Conus canariensis
TGCATAACCAAATGTTCTTCCCGAAATTGCTCTGGCATTTGTGTGTTAGCTGATAGCAGTTCTTCTCTTTGTTTCAGTGCTTTAAAAACAAACATAGCTACAGAGCGACTTACAATTCTCTTTTCAGTTTGCAGTAAAAGAAGCAATCACACTTGATGAACATTTCTAGAGTCTAGTATGAGGCAAAATGTATTTTATCTCTTAAATCTTTATAGGATGGACAAACAATCAAAAAATGTATTTCGTCCTCGATTTGATTACGAGAGAGAGAGAGAGAAGAGAGAGAGAGAGAGGAGAGAGAGAGAGAGAGAGAGAGACAGACAGACAGACAGACAGACAGACAGACAGACAGAGAGGAGGGAGAGGAGGAGAGAGACCAAAAGGCAGAAGAGAGGAATGGAAGTAAGCCATGGAAGAAGGTCATACGGAATTAGAGGGTGAAGGGTGGGTGAGAAAAAGGAGAAGAAATAGAAAAAGGAGGAGGAGGAGGGGAGGAGGAGGAGGAGGAGGAGGAGAAGGGGGAAGGAGAGGAGGAGGAGGAGGAGGAAGAAGAAGAGAAGAAGAAGAAGAAGAAGAAGAAGAAGAAGAAGAAGAAGAAGAAGAAGAAGATGGAAGAGGAGAAGAAGAAGAAGAAGAAGAAGAAGAAGAAAGAAGAAGAAGAAGAAGAGAAGAAGAGAACAAGAGCAGCAACAATGGCATCGAGAATGTCAATACTATTTCAATGATAATAATGAGGAGAAGAAGAAAGAAGAAGAAGAAGAAGAAGAAGAAGAAGAAGAAGAAGAAGAAGAAGAAGAAGAAGATTGACAAGGATTCCTATGCCCATACTCTAAAGAAACTCTAACCCTATTCCTTTACTGTTGAATCGGCTCCAGAGGTGCCTTGACAGACAAAATCCTCAGTCAGTTGGGACAAAGTTCTCATTGATATCCGAGTGAAGCTACGTTAACAAGGACTGATTCTGATACCACCTTGAATTCATCCGGATATAGAAAAAGGTTGACTCTGGAAACAAGTTCAAGTTTTTAATGACGGTAGAAGATTTACGAATTAATTCTCAATGACCATGGCAACCGTCCCAAAACATAAACGTATCCTTCTCTGATAACATTCATTTTCAATTTCAAGTCTCCCTCTCGGCACTTTCACATTCTCTCCAATAATTAAAGATCATCATCGAAATTTCAAGAAACAGGGTAGTACTCTAGTTTTTTTGTTTTTTTTCCGAGAATGTTGACGAGTATTGACGCGTTTCGACCTCTTAAGTCATCTTCGGGCCAGATAAACAACATTCAGGACAATAAAACCGAAGAATGAGCGATCACTTATCTGCTCGAATTCGGCGAATGATGGGCGCTGGCTAAAAACGAAGCCGTTGGGAAGGAGATAGTGCGAGTTGAAATAGTAATGATGATAGTAATGATAAAGATAGCAATCATAATAATAATGATGATGATGATGATGATGATAAAAAAAATATTGTTTATCTGGCCTGAAGAGGTCGAAACGCGTCGTGTCTCGTCTTGTAATTTGTATGTCGATGTTAAATGGCAGTGTTACTTAAGATTCGTTTTAAAATTTGTTTCAATGTCCGCCTGCAGTCACCTCACTTTGAAACTAATTATTGTCGTCAGTTGGGGGTTTAGTACGTTCGGTGAGAGCACGTACCAATGAAGACTACCACAGCGACTTAGCCACAGTGCAGAGTCTCCTCCACCGTGTTGCCTCGTGGTGACGAAAGCTCGCTGTTAAAGTGCTGGCGCTGTAACTCACACCGAACGAACTTGGGTGTGGTTGTGCATTGGAAAACCGATACTGGATGCGTGAGAGAAATAACACGTGGGAGAGAAATAACACGTGGGCGAGAAATAACACGTGGGAGAGAAACAACACGTGGGAGATTCGGAGAATAAGACCAAAATAAATCAGAGAGGGCAATATACCGCCCAAGCAAAGATCCAGCAGGAATAAAGCAACGACATCACGAACACAGTAAAGAACCTAGTTACCCGAACTGCATGCCGGTAAAACGAGGGACGCAGACACTGCGCACATTAGTCACCCCTGCAACACTGGAAACTGCGTCCCTCTGTCTGACATTACTTTGTACTCATTAAATGCCCATCTTGCGCCGAATTTGACAAAGATAAGTAAGTGATTGCTCGTTCTTCATTTCTGTTGTCCTCAGTGTTGTTTTTATCTTGCGTGAAGAAGACCTAAGAGGTCGAAACGCGTCTTGTTTTGTCTTGTAATTCGTTTGTCCATGCTATCTGGCGGAGTTGTTTCAAATACCTATTAAAAAAAAAAAAAAAAACAAAAAAAAAAACGTGCCAACAGTCGAGGGCTCGTTCTTTGGCCTTCGCTACTTTTGCCACTAGAAGCATGAAAATGGACCTCTTTGTATATAGTGACCCGATAAACAAACCGTTCAAATGTGATTAACCTCCTGGGAACCAGTTGTTTTGAGACATTCCAGCATGTTCAGACGCCCGTTGATTGACTATCGCTCTCTTTAGATGCTCGTGGCCTCATCATTTCTCAAAAGTTCCCTCCCTTCGGTTTTTTTTTTTTTTTTTTTTTGGTAACACAAAGCAAAGTGACAGCATTTCAAAACCCATAATGTTACTTCTCTCTCTCTCTCTCTCTCTCTCTCTCTCTCTCTCTCCTTCTCTCTCTCTCTCTCTTAACAACAGCAAAGCATCCTCTTACTGTAGCATCGCTCTCTTTGATTGTAACCGTTTGCTTTCCTTTTTGTACTCGTTCTTATGACAGGAGTTACTTTACAATGGAACAAAAATGCTTCTCTGTGTGTCTGAGTGTCTGTCTATATGTGTGTCTGTCAGTCTGTGTGTCTGTCTGTGTGTCTGTCCGTGGTCATAATGTGTTCCACTCGCTCCAGACAAAACGTCTGGGCCGATCTTTCTGAAAATTTGTACGTATGTTCATTATGGGTCAGGGAATGATGCCCAATGCTTCATTTTACCAGAATAGCCGTTACTAACGGCTATAACGGCCCAAAACGGTTTTTCTTCTTGACAGAATATCTCAGAAAGTATTTGTATTCACGATAAACTGGGAGTACGTTTATATGCTGTGCATCTTGTTTATCGTTCTTTCCTCTCGTATACTACTGTTCTTCCGCCTGTGTGGACCTTTCTTCTTTCTTTCGGTCTGGAAACGCTTTTACACTTTTCTCCCGCTGGTCGCCATTTATGACACGCTTTGTTTTAATCTGTTGCCTAGGCAGTGGACGTTTTATCAACCGCAGTGTCTACTTTGGTTATGCTTGAAGGGCTTTTCACTCATATGTAAATTTGTTAATGCCATTTTCTTCATACAAATAGGTAAATAGATAGATGGGTAGATAGATATATAGACAGACACATGCAGAGAGAGAGAGAGAGAGAGAGAGAGAGAGAGAGACACACACACACACACACACACGCACACACGCACACACGCACACACGCACGCACGCACGCACACACACACACACACACACACAACACACACACACACACACACACACACACACACACACACACACAATCAGAGACAGACAGACAGACAGACAGACAGACAGAGAAAAAAACAGATAGATAGACAGATCTGGGAGCGAAGAATCAACGGGCTTGTCTGGCTCTCTCAGCTTACACACAAACTGATTGTTTCGGCCGATTGTGGACCATACCTGCCTCTATTGTTTGTCACTCTGTCATAATGTAGTCCTCTTTTCCACCTATGCTGACAGTCCTGAAGGGACACTCTGTGCTAGGATGGTCTGGAATGATAAAAGATCGCTGACACTTAGGATTGGACCGCTGTGTCTACTTCTTGTATGTGTTCACAGCCAAATGTTGCGAGTTCGTGTCACACTGGCGCCTAATATCAAATAGCGGATCCAGTATCAGACAGCAGATCCTGGATCTGTTCCGCCGCTAGATTATTACAAATGTTCCACCGAACATGAACTCTGCGAGGTTTCTCTTTAACTATAACTATGTATGACGTCATGGATTGTAATGGAAGATTAAAACTTGCTAGTAATATGAAACCTTACGTTTCTTATTTTCTTTCTTCTTAAAATGTCAACACCCCCCACCCCAAAATATACAAGGGAAGTAACTCTTTCAGTCCATACCTACTATTATCTCCCCTGGCGGCCGTTCAATGGTGGCTGTAGCATCCGCTCCACAACGGCGGACGTCTACTCTTTCCCCAATACTTTGTTATTGTCTTTGGTTGTTGTCGTCACGAGGGACGCACAAATAGGCCAAACATGACCGAAAACAGAACCCTGCCCCTCAGTGCTTTCCTCGAGTGCAGGATAGCAACGATCAGCGGGGGCAAAAGGTGGCATAAACTGAAGACTTGAGAGGCTGCACACCAACAAAATAGTGCGGCAAGGCCTTGCTTAATAAGGATTCGAGTATTTATAGACTGGCACAATTAGAGTGTTTTGAGAAGTTTTATCTCAGTCTCTGAAAAGCTGATTGATCTTCTTTTCTTTTATATGCCCATCAAGGTACATGTAAGGAGTCTTCATGCAGACAGATTGATTTACAAGACAGGAAGGGGGCTATTTTGGGAAGACCACCTTGCTAGCAAAGAGAGAGTCAAAGGTGAGCGAGAAGGCTTGAAATGTGTCGTCAGGTATGGGCTAACTCTTGTATTTCTTCATTGAGGATGACTTCATGAACTGAGATCCCTAAAAAAAAAAATAAAAAGTGAAAAAATTAAAAAGCGCTAATGAAATGATTTGTGTGGGTCTTGCTTTTTATTTGATTTATTATCATTTAATATCAATCAATGGCATAAATTCATAGTACGCCTCAAAACTTTAGCATGGATTATATATTGTGATTTCGTGTAAAAATCGGAATTGTGGTGTGTCGCCTCAGAACAGGAGGGAGAGAATAAAAGTCGAAGCGCAGAAAACAGAAAGAAAGTAAAAAAAAGAGAAAAAAAAAGAAAGAGAATGATTCTTATTACAGAATTTC
>CM065739.1:6986160-6991160 GCA_033310375.1 Conus canariensis
ACTTCAGGAGGATCAGTTTAATGGCACGTCTATGTAAACTGAATAAAGGTTTTAAAATATTATCACTAGCGGAATCCCATATTGTTGAGGCATAGTTTATGTAAGATTCAACATAGGCATGAAAGAACAACTTACGGCTATGTTGATCTAAAAAGTGTTTCATTCTGGAAAGCTGGTAAATCTTTCTGGACACATTTTTACATAATAACGCAATATGATTCGACCATAACAGATTGTTATCAATAATAACACCTAGGATCTTATGGTGATCAACTTCCTCGAGATTTTCGCCATTACTACAAAGGTAATGATTGCTACAAGAAAGATTTTGACGTTTTTGTCTGGTAGTAATTAATAAATATTTAGTTTTTTGGGGGTGGAGTCGCATATGATTAAGTTCAGACCATTCAGATAACTTGTTGATACTTTCTTGTAAGGAGATAAAAATGCTATCTAATCTATCGTGACAGGTGTTGGATAGTGGTATCATCAGCAAACATCTCACATAAAGTTGTAAAAAACAGAGGTAGATCATTTATATATATAGAAAATAGTATTGGCCCAAGGACTGAGCCTTGAGGGACGCCGTACTTAACAGGTAGAATGGAAGAATTTGATCTATTTACCGAAACGCACTGTTTCCTGTCTGAGAGAAATGAAGATAGAAGTTCCAAAGCGTTGTCAATTAGGCCATAGATCTTTAATTTCTCAAGTAGAAGACTGTGGTCGATGACATCAAATGCTTTCATAAAGTCTACTACTAGAACACCTGTGATTTTATTATTGTTTATGTTAGCAAGCCACTGGTCAACAAGATTAGTTAATGCTGTGTGGCAAGAATGGTTGGCCCTGAATCCGGACTGGTTTGGATGAAACAGACCGAAGGAGTTGAAATGATTAAGAATGTGTTTGTTTATGTGATCTTCCAAAGGTTTAGAGAGTGTAGACAAAATGGAGATGGGTCTATAATTTGAGGGATCAGCATAGTCACCTGATTTATAGATGGGTATAACTTTAGCAACTTTAAAAGCTTTTGGAATATAATTTTTTGCAAGGCATAGGTTGTAGATGTAGGTAAGCGTTTCGGCGATTACTGGGGCTGACAATTTCAAGATTTTCCCATCAATGCCATCAAGACCACTTGTGTTACTTTGTTTTAGGTTACTAAAAGATTTATACACTTCATGCACACCCATAAATGGTATATTTGAAAGAGAGGATATATTTCTAGAATTGCAAAAGTCCTGAAGAATATCCAATTTATTTTCTGACGTTCTGTTTATTTTTATTGTTGAGTTAGCTATGTCACAAAAATGTGAATTCAAGACATCAGATGATAAATCTTTTGGCGAGGTAGTATGACCTTTAACATTTTTATTAGTAAGCTCGTTTATCGCTTTCCAAATAGATCTGTTATCTGCTTTGGAAGAAATAAGATTTTGAAAATACTTTTTCTTTGACGATCGTTTTAGGTAATTGACTAAGTTTCTTTGCTTTTTATAGGAATCTCGACTCCCTGACACTAACAGAGAGAGAGAGAGAGAGAGAGAGAGAGAGAGAGAGAGAGAGAGAGAGAGAGAGAGAGACAGAGACAGAGACAGAGACAGAGACAGAGACAGAGAGAGAGAGGAGAGACAGAGAGAGGGGAGAGAAGGAAGAGAGAAGGGAGGGGGAAGGGAGGGGAGAGAGACAGACAGACAGACAGACAGATAGACAGAGGAGATGAATGGAGATGAGGAAAGAATAAACTGGAAAATGAAAGACAGAGACAAGCCAAAAAGGACGGGAAACTTTCAAACGAAACAGAAGAAAACAAAAAAATAAAACACACATAAAAAAACTCGAAAGAAAGAAGGACATGAAGAGAGAGAGAGAGAGAGAGAGAGAGAGAGAGAGAGAGAAGGAGAGAGAGAGAGAGAGAGAGAGATGTCAGAAAAACAAGAAAAAAGGAAGAAAGAGGTAAATCCGTAAAAGGGGCAACAAAAGGTATTAGAAATAAGGAAAGAAAGACATCAGAAAGAATTTGAATGAATGAATGAAAGATTGAATGAATGATTGAATGAGTGAATGAATGAATGATGAATAAATGAATGAATGGATGAGTGAATGAATGAGTGAATGAATGAATGAATGAATGAATGAATGAATGAATGAATGAAAATTTTTAAACAGCCAGAAAGACTTCTAAGAAAGGATGAAACATTGACCTCAGAAAAGAGAGACCTCAAAAAGCTGTTGCCCTAGATTCTTTCACGTGCGTTTATAGCTCGCTCAATCGATCAGGTAAAAGCCTTCCTCCAAAGGGCTTTTAACAACCCATTCTATATAGACTCGAACCACAATCTCTTGATCCTCTATCCCTAGCTAAGTACGTTTACCCACTAAGCCACATCAAGAAGACAGAGACAGACACGTGTTTGGGAAATTCGAAAGAGAAAGGGAAGGTGGGACGGGAGGGGGGGGGGGGGGGGAGGGGGGGACGGAGGAGGAGGAAAGGGAGGAAAAGATCGGTGGACGGAGTGGAGGTGGGTGGGGGTTGGGAGAGGAGGAGGTGAGAGGGGGAGGGTGGTGGGGTCGCTAGGTGAGCACGTGTGTGTTTGTGCTTGTGGTTGCACACGCGCGCACATGTTTCAGGACGTTCACAGTTTTCTTTCCATCTTTGTTTACGTTCGTTCGGGTCCAGGGGGCGCTGCCAGAAGAAATAGGCCGCCAGGGGGCGCGGGGGAGCTGAGGTGATTCTGTGGTTGACTGTGGACCTAATCACCACCCCACCCCCACCAGGCCCTTCCCCAAATCGGGCAGGGGCTGCAACTCCAACCAGAAACCTGACATCAAAGGGAGACAACCTGATCAAAGGGCAAGCCACTCCCCGCCCCCCCTCTCTTCTTCTGGTCAGCTCATCTCCCTTAGAAAAAAGAAAAAAGGCTCACAGGTACATCCATACCCGAAGTTAACGGCACACGCCGTAGGGGGTGACGAAGACGATCGTGATTGCACGCTGGAATCAAAGTGCCCAGCTGCCTTTTTGCGTTTCACCATCAAAACGTGCACTCTGACCCCTAACCCCCCCCCTCCCCCATCCCCACCCTCTCCACCCGTGCCCCTCACCTCATCAGCGCCTTGCCAGGAAGATCAGACAGAAAGGGAAACCACCGTCTGTGACCTCTAAGGTCTGGGAGTGCTTTGAAGCTGGCTGGTTGCCTTTCGCTTTCTGCTGTAGCGTAGTCAGTCCCCTGTGGAGTGCCTTGACCCCCCTCCTCCAGGTTCCGTCAGGAAGGAAGGTGGGGGTCCTGGGGGTCCTGGGGGTCTGGGGCTCTGGGAGAAGTGGAGTGGGCCCCCTCAGGTCGATTCTTCCCCACCGGATCTTTCTTTTCTTTTTTTTTCTTTTTTTTTTTTGCTTTTTTGTGTGTGTGTGTTTGTTTTGTAACGTTCTGGTGTCAACGAAGTGCTTTGTATGCCGTCCATGGTCTGTCTTTCTGTCTCTCTTTGTTTTTCCCTAACTTTTCGTGGAGGGGGGTGGTGGAAGGGGGGGTCCTTTAAAAAAAAATTCTCCCCTCCTCCCCCCACTTCCCCTTTTTTGTCTTCTTCCCCTTCCTTTCTTCTTTTCTTTCAATTGTTTTTTCTCTCTGTCCAAATCTAGAAAAGATCAGCTCAAACAAATTTTAATTAAGTAGGTAGACAAATGATCAGGTGATTCGGCAGCGATTTAAATAATTAATCAACTAGATTATATTTGTTTCAAGAGACCAACACTTTTTGAGGGGTTAAAAGTATTCTGAATGTAGACACGAAAAGCATGTCAACTATCAACTATCCCGGAGTCTTGAAGACCGTTGGGGTGCCCCCCCCCCCCCCCCCCCCCCCTCCTTTATCAACATCGTGCTGGTTCAGACGTAGATCTGTGATGACACACAACTTCTCGTTCGTTCAAACTACCATTTCTTCATCATTCAACAATCAAGAAGCCTCAAGCACGAGCTGACGATGACAATGTTCTAGACACAGGAGTATTACGCTTCCCGAAGACGGAATGCCGCTGTCTTATGTGGCTGGTGAAGTTGTCAGCCATGACTCTCGACCGTACCCTGGCCAACAGGGCGGCTTGCTTTGTGCTAGCAGATATATCTTAGTAAAGCAACATTCTCCACCCCCCCCCCACCCCGCCCCTCTCTCTCTGTTTCTGTCTGTCTGTCTGTCTGTCTGTCTGTCTGTCTGTCTTCTCTCTCTCTCTCTCTCTCTCTCTCTCTCTCTCTCTCTCTCTCTCTCTCTCTCTAAGTCTGTCTGTATTTCGTCTTGTCCTCTTTCTGTCTGTTTCTCTCCCCCCCCCCCCCTCCCCTCTCTCCCTCTCTCTCTCCTCTCTCTCTCCTCTCTCTCTCTCTCTCTCTCTCTCTCTCTGCGTGCCGTTCTCTGTCTCTCAATCTTTCTTTGTCTCCATCTATCTTTCTTTGTCTCTGTCTCTGTCTGTCTGATTCTCTCTCTCTCTAACTCTCTCTCTCTCACTCTCTCTCTCTCTCTCTCTCTCTGATTCTTTGTTTCCAGGGAGAGAGGAGAGGGAAAAAAGAGGGAGGAGAGGGAGGAGAAGAAGGGTGGATGGGATGGGGTGGGGGCATTTCTAGTGTATGACACCGGACTGACTGTCTCTCAGACTACCACTCTCTCTCCTCTCATGAGGTCCTGGGTCAGCTTTCTTTCTTCCTGGCCTGTCTTCCGTGTCCTCAAGACAAGTGGGCGGGTTGGCCAATACCGTTGTTGTTGGGGCAGAAACAAGTGATGATGGCGACTCATTGTAAGCAGCGGCAAGGTTGGCAATACCGTGTGTTGGGCAGGACAAGTGTGAGACTCTCATCTGTTGAGAGGCAGGCGGGGCCAGGTTGGCCAATACCGTTGTTGTTGGGGCAGGAGCAAAGTGATGATGGACTCTCATCTGTTGAGAGGCAGGCGGGGCCAGGTTGGCCAATACCGTTGTTGTTGGGGCAGGAGCAAAGTGATGATGGACTCTC
>CM065739.1:6998660-7001160 GCA_033310375.1 Conus canariensis
ACAAAATCTATTTCTTGCAGCATCGTAATAGCGAGACCAATGATTAATGAGCAACACAATATCCAACACATTAAGTCAAGAAATATATTCATAGAGGATTTAGGATAGATTGTACACAAATATATCAGATTAAGAAATAAACTCATAAAGAATTAAGGATAGATTGTAAATAAATCTATCATTTCGGCTATGTAAACGTTAATACTTTAAAAGTAGCCTAACGTAGTACATCGACGTTTCAAACATATATTTGTACAGAGCACATCAAAGTTGAAGATGAATAATAATTTAAAAAAAAAGAATATTATCACGGTCATCACCTTGTTACTCATTCCGCCCTGAATGCTTCCATCCAAACATTTTCCCACGTACATACACGCGAAATCAGACAACCCATCAAGCTCACATACATCACGAAAATAGCTTCACCAGACACTCGATGAAAGAAACAAAAAGGAAATCAAAAGAAGAAGAAAACGAAAGACAAACATGAAAGCAAAAATGAAAAGAAAGAAAAGAAAAAAAAAGAAAGAAGCAAACTAAATTAGAGAGAGAGAGAGAGAGAGAGAGAGAGAGAGAGAGAGAGAGAGAGAGAGAGAGAGAGAACAAAGATCCAAAAACTAACATATAGCTCAAAAATCCATTTGAGTTTGGCCACTGGTTTGCGTGCCGATGAGCATTCACTCAATCAATCAACCAGTCAACCAGTCAATCAATCAATCAATCAATTAATCAATCAGTTCATGATGTGCCATCAACACAATCAATTGCTAACCTCAAACCTTCTCTGACAATTGATCAAAATGGCGGAAATCAACCCCCCAACTGCACTGGACAGAAACAGCACGCCTACTGCTTATATCTGCGAGCGCGTGGGCTGGGGGGGGGGGGTGGGGAGGGCTGAGGAGGAGGAGGGGGGGGGGGAGGCTGAGGAGGATAAACTAAAACCCAGCCTTCACAAGCAACGGAACCGGAAATCCTAATAAGCAACATACGGTCGATTCATCACGGTTTGATAATGATAACAATGACTATCATTACACAGAATAATCATCTGTTTGCACCAGAGAATCTTGTGCAACGGAGCAACTTTTGAAATTTGATCACGCCACAAATGAGGCTTGTCATACGGAGCCATTTTGCTTGCCGCACAGTTGATCGCCTTGGGTCGTGCTAAGAACGGTAACTCCTCCTAAATGCCAAGAGCCGAGAGTAACGGTCCCATGGAGAGTTGCCGCTGGTTAAATGCTATGTTTGCACCACAGACAGGAAAGGAACGCAGTATGTATGCCGTCAGAGAAATCTTCGACAGCAAAAAGAAAAAAAGAAGAAAAAAAACTGAGGACAACAACAACAACAACAACAACAGCAGCAGCAACAACAACACTAACAACAACAACAACAGCAACCCATTGAAGAGCATTGAACTGTTTGTACTGAATGTGTTTAATGTTTTTGTTTTTCCTTTGTTTCTTAGGATGTTCGTTTGGGTCTCTCTCCCTCCCTCCCTCCCTCTTGGGGTGTTGTGTGTGTGTGTGTGTGTGTGTGTGTGTGTGCGTGCGTGCGTGCGTGCGTGCGTGCGTGCGTGCGTGCGTGTGTGGTGCGTGCGTGTGTGTGTGTGTGTGTGTGTGTGTGTGTGTGTGTGTGTGTGTGTGTGTGTGGCACGCGCGCACGTATGTGTTTGGGTGCGTGTGTGTGTGTGTGGTGTGTGTGTGTGTGTGTGTGTGTGTGTGTGTGTGGTGTGTGTTAATGAGTGTATATGGTTGAGTGAGTGTATGTGGGAGGGGAGAGAGACAGAGAGGGAGGAAGAAAGAGAGAGGAGAGAGAGAGAGAGAGAGAGAGAGAGAGAGAAGCAGACAGACAGACAGACAGACAGACACAAAGACAAGGAAAGACAGAAACAGAGAGTCGACCTTTCTGTCACATTTCCTGTTACTTCTAGCAACGCAATGTGTCTCTTCCATATTTTCCAGCACCCCATCCCCAAAGCATCCGAAATAAATCCACCACGAAAACAATCTCCTCTCCAGTCTCATCACCCCACGTCATACATCTCTTACCCACCACCACCACCATCACCATACCTTCCATTCCCACCCCCACCCCCATATCCCCTTCACTCAGGAACAAAGCGAGGCCCCCATCTGTCAATCGTGCGCAAAATGAGACCACAGGGAGTCGTTTATGTCGCCTTTTATCTCCAAACCTTATGGCGCCCTGTTCGCATCAATGGGAGAAAAATGAATTCTAAAATCACTCCTCAACCACACACACTCCTCTCTCTCTCTCTCTCTCTCTCTCTCCTCTCTCTCTCTCTCTCTCTCTCTCTCTCTCCTCTCTCTCCTCTCTCTCTCTCTCTCCTACCCTCCCATCCTCCGGCCCATCCCCTACAAGTTTTCATTCCAGACCTTGAGGGATGGCCATTGTATACCGGAAAAAGAGTGGTTCGGCTGTAGTTTGTGGAACAAGTTTTGTGGCGCCAGAGGTATTTGTGGCGACA
>CM065739.1:7006160-7018660 GCA_033310375.1 Conus canariensis
TCTGCCCCCATTTCCACCCTTTCGGTTTATTCCCTTTCTCCTTAATCATCCATAATACCCTCTCCTTCCTCTGTCGCGATCGCAAACTTTGTCTGTCTGTCCGTCTGTCCGTCTGTCTGTCTCCGTCCGTGTCTCTCCCTGCCTCCCTCTCTCTTTCTGTCTCTGTCTGTCTGTCTGTCTGTCTGTCTGTCTGTCTGTCTCTCTCTCTCTCTCTCTCTCTCTCTCTCTCTCCTCTCTCTCTCTCTCTCCTCTCTCTCTCTCGCCTCCTCTATGGACACGTAACCCTAGAAACTTCGCGTTCTATAACGAAATGAGCGCCATGAGCATTGTGACAGGATAACTTCCATCAGAACTTTCACACACACACACACACACACACACACACACACACACACACACACACACACACACACACACACACACACGCACACACACACACCACCACACACACACACACACACACACACACACACACTCCTCTCTCTCTCTCTCTCTCTCTCTCTCTAGCAGGGGCGCAGACCATATCATTAGCTAGGGACTCAGTCAAGGACTAACCAGCGTATCAGCGTAGGTCAAGCACCTGTTGCGCCTCTTCCCAACTCGTCCTCGAGTCACGTGGCCACTTATTTATTGATTCAGCTGGGATTACCCCCCTACCCCCTTCCTCTCCCCTGCCCTACCCCCCCCCCTCTCCCGTCCACCGCTACTCACAGAGGTCTCACATGGCTCAGCAGTAGTTGTGGGTGGTAGCGTATATGGACTAGTCCACACGCACGCAGTGACTGCTCTTGGATGAAACTGCTACTAAAAAAAAATCAATAAAAAAAAATAAATAAATAAATAAACCCTCCCTTTTTTCCGTTTTTTTTTTTCTTTTTCTTTTTTACGAATCATCTAGCTTTGTCTGTCTGTCTGTCTGTCTGTCTGTCTGTCTGTCTGTCGCTCTGTCCCTGTCTGTCTGTCTGTCTGTCTGTCTGTCTGTCAGCCTGTCTGTATGTCTGTCTGTCTGTCTTTGCCGTAGAATCTCAGTTCTCGGTGCCTGTCCCTTACAAAACGGTAACGGATACAGCTAGAAGGACACATGGGGTTGGGGGGGGGGGGGAGGGGGCAGGGGGCAGGGGGGGGGGGGGGAATCTGTGCCAAAGTCAAGGGCAGCTGAGATCCAGGATTCAGGATTGAGCTGGATTTGAATTTTTTGGCGCGACAGACCCGCGCCAAAATTGTTAAAAGATTTATCCTTGGGTCACACTTTGTCTTTAAACCGAACTTCGTTCAAATCATAACTCCGCTTTGTTTTGTTTTGTTTGTTGTTTGTTTGTTTGTTGTTGTTGTTTGTTTCTTTTGCTTGTTGTTGTGTTGTTGTTTGTTTGTTTTTCTTTCAAATTGGGAGTGACTGCAGGCAGAAACTGAAACAAGAGCAAAAGACAGGATTATTGCTCCGCCAAAAGAAAGAATAAACAAATGACAAGACAAATACTAGTAATGCGTTTCGACCTATTTTCTCTACTTCAGGCAAAGCAAACAAACATTTCAGACAATGAAAACGAAGGACGGACAGTCATCCACCTGTTCGAACAGACAGATTCCCCGAAGATGGAGTATGGCTGCCTTAATGGCGGGATAAAAAAAACGGTCATACACACAAAACTCCACTCCCTTTGTAGGGTAGATGGGATTAATACTTGCCTGTCCATATAGGGAGTGTCCGCAGGAGTGTCAGCCTGCGTACGCAGAAGAAGAACAGAAAGTGACCTATCTCTCCGAACATTTCGCATTTAGCATTCAGTTCGAAGACATCAGTAACTGTTGGTTTGTTTTGATTGTTTAAAATCTTTGTTTGTCTGTCTGAAGGAGAGCAAATAAGTCGAAACGCATTGTGTTTGTTTTGTAATTTTTTTTTAAATTTGAGGCATAGTTATTCTGTTCTTGATCGTGTGTGTGTGTGTGTGTGTGTTGTGTGTGTGTGTGTGTGTGTGTGTGTGTGGGGCGGTGCGCGCGCTCGCGTGCGTGTGTGCCAACATGTATATTTTCATTCATTTAACACATCGTTCACAAACTCTACAGTATTCTGCCTCTGTCTCTGTCTGCCCGTCTGTCTGTCTGTTTGTCTCTGTCTCTGTCTGTCTGTCTGTCTGTCTGTCTGTCTTCTGTCTCTCTCTCTTCTCCTCTCTCTCTCTCTCTCTCTCTCTCTCTCTCTCTCTCTCTCTCTTGACTAGTCCGCACGCAGTGATGCCTCCTTGATGAAACTGAAACTGAAACTCCTCTCTCTCCTCTCTCTCTCTCTCTCTCTGCTGCTTCTTCTCCTCTGTGCGCGCGCGCGCGCGCGTGCGTGCGTGCGTGCGTGGGGTGTGTGTGTGTGTGTGTGTGTGTGTGTGTGTGTGTATTAGTTTGTTTGTTTGTTTGTTTTTATCCTGAAGGAGATACGGAAACTCGCTCCATAATCTAAAGCCTGTACCAAAACTTCTACAGCTTCGTCTTCTCTCCCCCCCCCCCCCCCCCCCCCCCCCCCCAACTTTACTTCCTTGAAAATCGCCTCAGCAACAGTCGACTGCATCTTGCTGATGAAGACCGACGGGCAAACAAAGTAGCCGACTGCGACGTTAACAAGGCACTAACAACAACAGGGGTTGGGGGGGGGGGGGGGGGAGGATGTCAGGACTCTGCGCCTGGCACCATGGGGGAAGTAAGGGTCTCGTGCCCCTGGCTTTCTTCAGGTAGGACGGGGAGGGAGGGGTGTGTATGTGTGTGTGTGTGTGTGTGGTGGGGGGGGGGGTAGTATTCCCGCTCTTCTTGGGACAGGCTGAAGGGGGTGGGTCGGTCGCCGCAGGGGGCGGGTCTGGAAGGGATACTATTTCATCTGCCCTGTCAGTTTGAGATCTTCGGCTCGTCCCTCAGTGTTTTGGTCCTTCGTTTGTGTTTCTTCGGATCTGTCTCTGTTTGTCCGTCTGTCTGTCGGTCGGTCTGTCTGTCTGTCGTCGGTCTGTCGGTCTCCTTCTCCTGATCTTGTATCTTGTTCTTTATGGTATTGCATTAATTGATCTTTCAGCATTAATTGATCTTACATGTTTCTTCTTTGCCAGGGCTGGGGAAAACATTGTATTTCTTCTCATTCCCGTAAAAATTCGTCGTTCGTTCGTTCGTTCTCTCTGTCTCTGCTCTTCTCTGTCTCTCTCTCCTCTCCTCTCTCTCTCTCTCTCTCTCTCTCTCTCCTCTCACCCACGCTTACTCTTTGTCTCTCTGTCCCCGTCTCTGCTCTGTCTGTCTATTTTGCTGTCTCTGTCTCTGTTATTATTCCCTCCCTCCCCCTCTCTCTCTCTCTCTCTTTCTCTCTCTCTCTCTCTCCTCTCTTTTGTGTCTGTTCCTGTTCCCTTCCCCCTTCATTCCCCCCCCCTCTCTCGCTCTCTTTTGTATAACGCCTTGTCTCCGTCTCTGTGCGTCTCTCTCTCTCTCTCTCTCTCTCGTCTCTCTCTCTCTCTCTCTCTCTCTCTCTCTCTCTCTCTCGTTTGGAAATAAAACTTATGAGTAAACTGACAAACAAACAATTAGAAATGAGTAATCTACACTTGTCCTGTGATCCGCCACAACAAACTACAGGACACCCTTCACATCACAGACGGTTTATTGTGTGTCTATCTGACATGTCCTTGGATCCGCCACAACAGACCACAGGACACCCTTCACATCACAGACGGTTTATTGTGTGTCTATCTTACATGTCCCTTGATCCGCCACAACAGACCACAGGACACCCTTCACATCACAGACGGTTTATTGTGTGTCTATCTTACATGTCCCTTGACCGCCACAACAGACTACAGGCACCCTTCACATCACAGACGGTTTATTGTGTGTCTATCTTACATGTCCTTTGACCCGCCACAACAGACTACAGGACACCCTTCACATCACAGACGGTTTATTGTGTGTCTATCTTACATGTCCTTTGACCCGCCACAACAGACTACAGGGCACCCTTCACATCACAGACGGTTTATTGTGTGTCTATCTTACATGTCCTTGATCCGCCACACAGACAAGACACCTTCAATCCGCGTATTTGTCATCTACAGTCCTTACCCACAACAGACTACAGGCACCCTTCACATCACAGACGATTTATTGTGTGTCTATCTTACATGTCCTTTGACCTGCCACAACAGACTACAGGGCACCCTTCACATCACAGACGGTTTATTGTGTGTCTATCTTACATGTCCTTTGGCCCGCCACAACAGACTACAAGACGCCCTTCACATCACAGACGATTTATTGTCAATAAAACGTCACCAACCATCCCACAGCCTTCGTCTGATCTTCCTATTGGAGTTGTTGGCTGGTGGGGGTGGGGGGATGAGGGAGAGGAGAGAGAGGGAGAGAGAGAGGAGGGAGAGAGAGAGAGAGAGAGAGAGAGAGAGAGAGAGAGAGAGAGAGAGAGAGAGGAAATGGAAATTAGACTCAGATTAACAGTCTTGTGTATTCATCGTGTGTGTGTGTGTGTGTGTGTGTGTGTGTGTGTGTGTGTGTGTGTGTGTGTGTGTGTGTGTGTGTGTGTGTGAGAGAGAGAGAGAAAATCCAAGGCATGCATCCCCCATTGAAAATAACTCCCCCATCCCTCCCCCCCCCCCCCCCCGCCCACACTCTCTCTCTCCTCTCCTCTCTCTCTCTCTCCTCTCTCTCTTTCTCGCCATTCCAAGTCACAAATTGAATTTGCCCATTTGGCGCATGCGCGCACGCGCTGATCGCGAGCCAAGCAAGCAAGAGGAGCCACTCACTACCACAGTTGCAGTTTCGCATTCAAACCACTTTTGTCGGCAACGATCTCCAGGGAGCCGATGCATTTATTTTCGGAGACTTTTTTTGTGTTTGCATGTTGTTGTTTTTTTTTTTTTTTTTTTTTTGTTATTGTTGTTTTTTTTTGTTGTTGATGGTGTTATTTTCTCCTTGTCCTCCCAGAATCATTTTCGCCCTGCTCTCTCTCTCTCTCTCTCTCTCTCTCTCTCCTCTCTCCAGATTTTTCGCATTACGTTTACATTACTCGCATGCTGAGTGAAACTTAACGGAGCATGTCTTTCGGGCGGTTTTTTTGTTCGTTTTTTTTTTTTTTTTTTTTTTTTTCTTTCGCTTCTCTGGTTGTCACGTTCGTTTGCTTGCCTCTCTCCCTACCACCAGCGTCAAAATCCTGCGCGCGCATAACTTGGACCAGATCAGCGGGGGAGGGGGGGGGGGGGGGGACTGTGTAGGGTTCGCTTTTCTGGAGAAGCGTATGTAATCGGAAAAGTAAATTTTCTAACCACTAGACCTTAGAAGTCAGCATTTATCTCGGTGGATTTTGTCAACTTTGTTTGCATTATCTTTGTCTATGGTTGTGAATTTAAAAAAATTGAGCCATCTCTCTCTCTCTCTCTCTCTCTCTCTCTCTCTCTCTCTCTCTCTCTCTCTCTCTCTTCTCTCTCTCTCTCTCTCTCTCTCTCTCTCTGTCTCTCTCTCTCTCTCTCTCTCTCTCTCTCTTGGATTATAGCCTCTAAGAACACACACACACACACACACACACACACACACACACACACACACACACACACACACACACACACACAAAAGAAAATCTAAGAATCAGTCTATTTCTATGTTGGTTACAAGATTCGTGGATCGTTCTTGTAACCTTTCTCCCTATTGGTCAACGCTTGGTGCAGCGGCATTCATCTGTAGACAACAAAAGCACGACGAGGGAACTGTGGGATAGAGGATCGGGAGGGGAGGAGGGGGAGGGGGGAGGGGGAGGAAGGGAGGGGAGAGGCTGGAGGGAGAGGCGTTTATTAGCGGCGCGCTGTTTGTTGCCTGCGTTGTTTTTACTTTCATGGCAAAATGGCGAGGAATGCTGGTTTGTTTTTTTCATTCATTCTTTTCTTTCTTTCTTTCTTTTTTCTTGTTCTTCTTCATAATCTTCTGACGAAAGATGAGTCGGAGTGACCTAAAAGTAATGGAGTGGGCGTTTGCCTGGAAGGTGGGCTGGAGGTGGGGTAGGGGCGGGGTATGTGTGGGGGTGGGTGGGGGGAGGCGCGGGGGGGGGGTCTTTGGGAAATGGAGGAACAGAAGCATGCGGGAGGGGGGGGGGGGTCTTGCGGACTGGAGGAGGAATGGTGGAGATGTTGCTGTTTGCGTACAAGAGATGCATTCGTACCACTCTGTCTGTCTCTCTGTCTGTCTGTCTGTCTGTCTGTCTGTCTCTCTCTCTCTCTCTCTCTCTCTCTCTCTCTCTCTCTCTCTCTCTCTGAGAGACACACACATGCACAACACAGACACACATACACAGACAGACAGACACACACACACGCGCGCGCGCGCGGCGCGCGCGCGCGCGCGCGCGCATATGTAAGGGCGTGATGAAAGAGTGTCTTTTTTGCATTCTAAAGCACATAATTATTGAAAACAAAAATAGGAATGTGCATTATGTAAATGGTAACTATTCGTGCTATTAATTTAAAGACGTCTTTTTTTTTTCTTTCTGCTCTTTTCCTTCCCTCCTCCATTGTTTCTCTTTCTTCCCTTCTTTCCTTTTTCTGTTTGTTCTTTTGTGGTCATTCTTTCTCTCCTTCTTTTCTGTCTTCATTTCCTTTTTCTGTTTGTTCTTTTTTTGGTCATTCTTTCTCTCCTTCTTTTCTGTCTTCATTTCCTTTTTCTCGCTCTTTTTTCCATCTTCTTTCTGTCCTTTTGCATTTTGGTTTTGTTTTTTCTTCCTTCCTTCCTTTCTTTCTGTCCATTTCCTCTCTGTTCTTCTTTCTTTCGTCTTGTTTCTTCCTTCTTTCTTCTTTTTTCTCCTTTCTTCTTGCTTCTTCATTTCTTCTTTTCTTTTTTCTTTTTTTTTCTAACATTTTCTGATCTCATCTTTCTTCCCATCTACATTCTCTGTCTTCCTTTTTTCTCTCACGTTCCTGCTGGACATGTCCTATGTCAACATCGGAAGAAACAACAGAGGATGAAGACGGACAAGAATCCTGTTGGGAATAGCTCAGTAGGTAGAGCGCCGGACTCGTAGTAATCTGGGTGATCCTGGGGTTGCGGGTTCGAATCTCCGCCGGGCCGTTTCTGTACAGGGGATTTTGAATGACTGAATGAAGCGCCGGCAGGCAGCTCTTCAGTTGGCACTACCCAGGTAGGCGGCCCGTTGCGTACGCGAGAGTGTGGATTGTCAGCGCCTAGAATCTGTTTAGCAAGGCGCTTTATAAATGCTGTGTTATGATTATTTGGATATAGTGAGTGTCAACATGTCGGGCTACCTACCTGGGTAGTGCCGACTGAAGAGCTGCCAGCTGGCGCTTCATTCAGTCGTTCCCCGTGTCATCCAGTCAATCTCGTCCAATATCGTTCACTCAATATCCTTACTTCCTTCATTTTTTTCCCATTTCTCACGCAGGGTGCATGCTATGTGTAACGTGTCATCCATACCAACGGCCAAACTGGCCTTCTCTTCCGAAAGTTGGTGATGGGATTTTACGTGTGTGCAAGATGTTATGCATGCGTTCACACACGGAACCTCGGTTTATAGTCTCATTCGAAGGACTGCATGGGAAATGGAGTCAGAACCAATGTTACTCCGAGGGAAAAATCCCCCTGTACCGAAACGGCCCGGCGGAGATTCGAACCCGCGACCCCAGGATCACACGAGTCCGGCGCTCTACCAACTGAGCTATTCCGGCCCCCACAGAGAAATGTGTGTGTGACAGAAATGACAACACAGAGCAGCACACAGGACAAACAAGGTGACCTCCCCACCAAAGAGACTGCCGGCGCAGTGACGAACTGTTTGGAAAGTGTCAAGGGAGATAAGCGAGAAAACGTGTCTAACTGAGAATTACTGGACCTGTCCAAGGATTTGGACTACGACACATGCAATTTCGAGTGACTGACCCTGTCAGTTGGCTGGTATGGCGAACTTTTTCGGCCACTTTGCAAATCATCAGTCTTGTTTTAGTTCCCCCCCCCCCCCCTGTGACGTCATAAAAGAAGCAAGACAAAAAAAAAAAAAGACAAGATTAAAGAAAAAAATGTAAACATCTAATCTTGTTCCAGATTTTCTCTATTAAAATGGTTGGTTTTTTTTTTTGGGGGGGGTTTCCTTTGTTTTTTTTCTTCTAATTATGCGCCGCCATTTTATTTCCCCCCTACACCCTTACCTAATGACGTTCTCAGATAGGGCCTTTGATATACACGGAGTTCATTCTTTCTCGCAGTCAGCTTCGCCAGCCAAATCATCAGTCTTGTCTCCCTTTGCCCCGCCTGTGATGTCATGAAAAGAGTCCCGTCGCACGTGCCGCCCCTACGCCATCCCTCCCCCCCCCCCACCCCCCACCCCGTCTCCGCCCCCCCTCCTATAAAGCCTTGTCTTAACGACAGCGCGTGCGGCGCACGTGCCGGCAGACACTGACGAGAGTTGTCGTTCCTGGCACGCAAATTGGCGGAACGGAACTGGTGTGGGTCTGAGATGTAATTCACTCTGCAGTCTTTTTTCTTTTTTTTTTTTTCTTTTTTTTGACTTTCCTTTTTTGTTTTCTTTTTTTTTTTTTTTCTCCTATCCCAGAAGGCAAGAGGGCGGAACTGATGAGAAAGGTGTTGTTTTTCTCTTCCAGGTGTCGACTTCTTTTGTTGTTTTATTCAGTGAGGGTGGAGGACAGCCGCTTTACCAAGTCTTTGAAGTTCCAGTGCTCGTGCTGGTCGTGAGGGACACGCACTCTTCTCTCTCTGTCTGGAACCGGGTAGTAGGCCTACTTGCTGTCAATGGCTACACGCTGTCAGGCTGTCCATTCTCAACAAACGCTGGCTCATGGAAAAAGAGTTCAGTTTCTCCCCCCACAAACGATCCCAGCAGCCAATTTGGCTGGGGCCGTGGGGACGGGGGATGGGAGGTGGGCAGAGGGGGGGGGGGGGAGGGGGGGAGAGTAGGGGTGGGGGGGGGGGGCGAGGGGGAGTCATTTGAGGCATTTTCTTTTTCCAGAAGACATGTGGAAACAGTTTCTGTTGTTGGTAATGTTGTCATTGCTGTTTTTTTTCGTGGTTTTTTGTTTTGTTGTTGTTGTAGTTTGCTTTTCTATATGCTGATGGAAGATGGTAGGAAGATGTGTGTGTGTGTGTGTGTGTGTGTGTGTGTGTGTGTGTGTGTGTGTGTGTGTGTGGTGCGTGCGTGCGCGCGCGCGCGCGCGCGCGCAAGCGCTGGTGCGTGTTTATTGTGTGTGTGTGTGTGTGTGTGTTGTGTGTGTGTGAGTGCGCGCGCGCATGCATACGTGTGTATGTGTGTGAGTGCGCGTGTGACAGACAGATAAACAAAACAGAGAGAGAGAGAGAGAGAGGGGGGGGGGGGGAGCGCGAGACAGATAGATAGACAGATAAACAAGCAAAGATAGGCAGAAACACAAAAAGGACACTGCCAGCGCATTACGGCTCATTTCCCTACCAACCCCTTCCAATACCAAGTCACCTTCCCCTACCCCCCCCCCCCTTTATCCCCTTTATCCCAGCTCTTCCTCACCAGTACATCAGCCAAACAAGCATGCAAGCAAGCAAGCAAGCCAGCAAGCCAAAACGCCAAGCTGGCATTATTACAGATACCCAGACAAACAGGCAGCTAGGCCAGTCAGGTGTGAAATGGCCGTACCTGAATATGTCATTGCCGTGTTTAGCCGTCAAGGTCCCCGCCAATACCTGCTTTCACGCTGCATTCTTCTTCTTCTTCTTCTTCTTCTTCTTCTTCTTTCTTCTTCTTCTTCTTCTTCTACTTCATGACCTCCTCCTCCTCCTGCTCCTCCTCTCCTTCCCTTCTTCTTCTTCTTCTTCTTCTCGTCTCCTTCTCCTCTTCTTCTTCTTCGTCTTCTTCTTTCGGTCGGTGATTTTACAAACATTTCTCTTTAGCAAATCTTGGTTATTTTGAAAAATCTTATTATTGATTCTTTTTGTTTTTTCTTTTTTCTTTCTTTCTTTTTTTTTTTTTTTACCGCGAAACTGTGTAAAGAACTGACTTCGATCAGATTATAGCCCTGATACTGCCCATCGTGGTGGGCTAGGCTTAGAAGAACATGAATTGAAATGGTGCTCTCTCTCTCTCTCTCTCTCTCTCTCTCTCTCTCTCTCTCTCTAGATGTCAATACAACACACACACCAACACACCATCAGCCCCATGTTCCGGCCAGCGCTGCTCAACCATCCCAGCGCTACACTTCAGCGGTCACGCCTAAGCAGTACAACACAGGCCGCGCCCCCCTGTTGAGAACCCCACTTCTCAGATTCCGATGGCCGGCCCTGTCAGTACTTCAGTGACTAACGCCAACGCGCAGAGCACCGGTCCCCAACCACTGCCCACTTACGGCACCGCTGTTCCCGCCACAGTGCCTCCCTCCACCCCCGCTAATCCTCTACAGGCCATTGCTGAAGCAGTGCGACTGCTACAGGCAGCCTGTGGCCTTTCTTCAGTGTGAAGACTGTCTTTGTAAGAATCGTCCCTTCCACACCCACCTGCCCCCCAAAAACAAACAAACAAACAAACAAACAAACAAAAACAACAAAACTTGAGGAACTAAACGTGTGTTATACGTACAGGTCCTTGATGTAAGTGTGTGTGTGTGTGTGTGTGTGTGTGTGTGTGTGTGTGTGTGTGTGTGTGTGTGTGTGTGTGTGTGTGTGTGTGTGTGTGTGACTTTCATCCTTCCTTGCCAGACTGAGAACTAATCCTCGGATACTACTTGTGCGTGTCATTATGTTCTTAGCAATAATAACTATCTTTTCACATCGGCATCTATTGTTGATAGTGATCACCGTAGGCTGTGCTGAAACATTTTGTGTTCTACTCATTTACTATCGAGACCACTCGTGTTGCTAAAGGCATTTCGCCCCATGCTTCAGAAATGACTGAACTGTGTGGCTCATGAATCATATGTGACTTCACTGAATGTTAGACTAAATTTGTGTTTATAAAAAAACAAAAAACAAAAAAAAACCTTTCTTATACCTGCGTTCGGTGGATGTGACTGATCGGAGAGCGCTCCATAAGTGCAACGCATTTGTGCCAAACAGACTTGGACCTATAGACAATTCTATCTGATTATCAGCATATATATGTGTGTTCAGATACATATGAGTTGGTGATTCTGTGCGTGCAACATACAGGAATTGTGCTTTTTAGTCTTGCAGTACTTCGTCCTGTACAACCTGACAGCAATTAGTTGTGTGCACATTAAATTGTAAGTGCATTCTCAGTCACCTATTTCCGAACCACTGCTGTGGTATCTAATCTACCAGTTTGTTTGATTGGTTTTTCTTTTTTTTTTGTTTTTTTGTTTTTTGTTGTTGTTGTTTTCATCATTTATTTTACTTTTTTTTTGTACGTGTCCTTTCTTCCCCTTTCTTTTTGTTTTTCCTTTTACTTGTGCACTCAGGACATAACATGACCACAAACCAGAGCTCATGGCCATCGAGAGATGGACTGAGAATTTGCCATTTAAATATCAATAGTGCAGTCAGTAAGATCTCTGATATCTCGACCCTGATATCGAACCACCAAAAGCCATTCCATGTTCTGGGTCTCTCCGAATCAAGACTAAATACCTACATTAGTGATAAAGATGTATCAGTCCCAGGTTATAATATCGTTCGAAAAGACCCTACTAAAGACAAAGAGACAGGTCTTCTAGTGTATGTCAGTGAATCTCTCAACTTCAAGAGACTTTCCCACCTAGAACAGCATGACATAGAAGCAGTGTGGATACAAATCACACTGAACAAATCACGATCCATTTTAATCGGGTTTTGCTATCGGAACCCAGCAGAAAGAGTCAGCTGGACTGATAAATTTGTTACTATGATGGACGCAGTTTCATTAGAATGTAAAGAGATTGTTTTACTCGGTGACTTCAATGTAGATCTTTTGAAATCAAACAGCCAATGGAGCCAAACGATAAGTGTGTTAAATTTACATCAGATTATCAAAACACCCACCAGAGTCACACCAACTTCAAAGACAATCATTGACCATATCTATGTCTCAAATGAAAATAACATACTAGAAGCTTGTGTACCAGTCTTCTCTTCTAGTGATCATTACCCAGTGTGTGTTACATGGTCTAAACATGGAGTGAAAATCCCAAAACCAGGCCACAAAACCATAACCTATCGTTGCTTTTCAAAATTTAACGAACAAAACTTTTGCTTGATTTAATGAACTCAGAACTTAATACAGTATACAATATTGCTGATCCAGATTCAGCGATTGACTTTTGGATCAAAATTTTTACAGAAGTCTATAACAGACATGCTCCGTTAAAAACAATCAGAGTAAAGCATATTCCCAAACCACCGTGGTACACGAAAGAATTACAGGAGGCATGCTACCTTAGAGACCTTTTGAAAGAACATGGCTATGAAGAAGAATCAAGATCATTAAGAAATGCAATAAACTCTCAGAAGCGCAGGGAAAAAACAAAATACTATCGCGAGTTATTAACTTCCAAACAAAATCC
>CM065739.1:7027423-7032423 GCA_033310375.1 Conus canariensis
TGGAGTTCAGCTTTTATTTTTTTGCTGACAGCACTTACAGCCAATGAACACAGGCCAAGAGTTAAAGACAAACCACCTAGAGGTATAGCTACCGGTGCACCTACGCCTGTTGCTAAGAGACCTACACTTGTTCCTGCTGATAGAGCACTAGTGATCGATGCTCCAGTATTAACATATGTAACAGCATTAAAGACAGCAGAATACCTTCGTTTGGTTTTACTGTATTTTGAAAGGTCCTGCTCTAGTTTTTGTTGCATTTGTGTAATGTTGGTTAATCTGAAAGTTTTTATGTCTACAGCAGCAGCTATCTCTTCTTTGGGCACTTTTGGATAAGTCGTAACAGACATGCTTTTTTAAAATAAAAATAATTTAGTATTGGATATCTTTCAATCTGTTATCTTGAATATTCAGCTGCGCATCATATATTAAAAACAAATGTACATTAAGTGGTTTATCACTCTCTTTTTCTTTATCAATTTGAATGTTTATTACGTCTTTAACTGTTCTCCCACTCCCATGCAACTGATTATCTTCTGTTGACCTTAGGTCAATCCATAAACCGTATTTCGTTGTTAAATATTCATCAAGTCTAACACTGTGAAGGTGTAGATCTTTAGACACAAGGTCTACTGTTGGATTTCTACACCTCCCGCCTCCAAACAATTTTCTTATTTCATCAAAATGATGATAAGGTTTAAGCCCGCTACCGTAGACTTGGTTAGGACTACCCTCAATTGAACATTGTACTTTCGTTATTTTAGGATTGATAAACTTTTCACTTTGTCTTTTGAATGGTTCTTCATCTTCACACAGCAATAAAATACCTTTAAGGGATCTTGCTGCGGCGCTAAAACTAAAGTTCCATATTGTGTCTGCCCTGCTTTTAGGATATTTTGAATGATGAATCACTCTTTCGTAATATATTGCTAATTTTGACTGATATTGTTGCTCAATCAGCCTTGCTAAGTTAGGGTTGCTAACAATGTCAAACTCTAACGAGATGTCGAAAATGCTGTACTTGGAATCAGTGTCTGTCGATCTAATGACACGTTTGTATTCATTAAAAGTTAGTTCATATGACAATCTGTCTTTTAATGCTCCTTGAAAGTATGGCGCATGCGCTTTTAACAACTCAAAATCTAAGGGTATGGAAAAGCGATTTCCAAACGCATAACTTACAGCTTCATACTTGTTACCGTCTTTAGCATCTTCGGCGTCTATTCTGTGTTTTAGTGCTTCGTTATTTTCGATTCCTTGAAACGCAAGATCGGCCCTTTCATTATCGGTTAGCCATAGATCAGAATAGATTAGAAATATGTCTGCATTGTGTAAAGAAAATATTTCTTGCCCCTCAAGTTTTATAGAAATTTTCTTAACGATTGCCCGTCCCAGATTCTGTACAACTGTCCTGTTTACGTCTGTTGCTGAATCAAGTTCTATTTTAAAAGTAAGCCGTGCAGATCCCGGCACAATCACTTCATCTGCTCCTAGGTCTGGAAATTTGACAGTAAGAATCTGATCTGAATCAATAGTAGATGGATTATTTGGAACAATAATATTCTGTTTATTTCCCTTCACGCCAAAGGGCTCTTTCAGTCTTCTATGCGGTCAAGAATCGAACCATATGCTTGTGACATTTTTTTTATAAAACAAAATAAAAAGTTAATTATTTAAAAACATGGCAGAAGAAGATTATGATGTTTTTGATCCTGGAGACGACATGAGTGAAATGACGCCTTTGACACATCCATTACAATCATTGCGGCGTGAATTAACAGAAAGTAAGGTCAAATCATTTTATCAAAGTTTAGGCCAAGAACCTCCCGAATTTATAGACCCTAATGATTTTGAAACAAAAGATGACCATTTGTTTGTGAAAAACGAGCAAGGACAACTTGTTCAGCTTACAACTAAACCAGACCCATCAAAGTTTTTAGCAAAGACTACAATTAGACAAAGGCTCAGTGTGAGCGATCAAAATCGCCTTGGCATTGCTAAACCGCGAAGATTAGACAGTGAGGCAGTTGCTAAACTTCAAAACACACTACAAGAACTCCCAACAGAAAACCAAATACAAAACATGGAACTTAAAGATTTAAGCCCAACAGCAGACGAAATAATAGAAACCAGTTTTTCAGAAGAAACAGTATTAAAAACTATGCACGATCCGCCGCTACCTATGAGAGAAATAACGGCCCTTGATCATGCTTTGAAAAGCATCAGAGGCGAATTAACAAACAATTTAGCAAAAACTGGGTGAACTAGATGAGCATATAAAAAGAGAAAAAGAAAAACTAGTTGAGGCTGATGACCACAACTTAGGACCTGGTGTTAAAGAAAGAATAACACAAAGACTAAAAGATCTTGAACAAGAGAGATCAGCAAGACTAGAAGTGCTGTCTACTAACCGAGAACAATTACGAACTCAAGTGAGCAGAATAAGAGAAACTATCCAAAGAATTTTATATGAAGACACGACGCTAGCAGAACGAATAAGAACACTGTTTAGAGAGCAAGGTGTCACATTAGCGAGCGTTATAACAGCCTTAGGATTTGCAATAAGTACACTGGTGTTGGCTATTACAGGCGGGGGTGGGGGAGCAGTGCCACCAGGACCACCATCAGATAAATCATGGGTAAAAAAACAACTTGATCATCTTGCAAGTTTATTAAAAAAATTAGCCAGTAAGGCAATAGATTCTTTGCCTGGTATAATAGGAGGGATCGTTAGCTGGCTTTTGTCTGCCGCAAGTAAAGTAGTTGGCTTTATGGCTGAGCACTTATGGGCATTAGTTGTCTTAATAGTTGGGTTACTCTTTAGTAAGATAAAGACCAAGTAATCCTAGGGCAGTTAATCCAATAACAAGTGCCGTCTTTTCATATTCATGGTCATCACGCGCGTCTTCAATGGCCTTTGGGCTTTGGGCCTTGGGGATTAGATGGGGTTTTGAGGGGGCCACGGGGATTGGGACTTCTTTTTTTATTGCTATTGCTGGCTTAGAATTTATGTCGTTTTTTCCGACCTTCTCTTCATTGCCAGCCACAAGGATTTCATTATTATAGTTTATTATTGTTCCTATCTGAAGTCTGAGGTCAGAAGGCAGCATGTATAAACCAGTGCCAACAGCAAAGTCTACTTTCGATCTTGCGTATTGCAAAACATTTTGGTACCTTTTAATACTTGAAGGTAAATCAACTGCAGAATTAATGGAGTCCTCTAAATTTGCTAAATACTGTTTTTGGGCGTCAAAGCCAGTAGAAGGATCAATTATGTTTGATCTCGTTTGTGCTTGCGAACCTAGCAAACACCAAACATATGTACGAATGGAGTCGTTTATTCGTTCTATTCCCGCTCTAGTTAGACCATTAGAAGTATCCAAAATAAATGTTGTCCATGCTGTTTTATGCTCTTGCTCTATGGACCCGAGGTGAACAGTTGTGCCTGAAGAGAAAGATGTGTAAGGAGGATTCCAATCATAGTTATACTTTCTGTGCACGCCCCAAAAATAAAGGGTGCCTAAACCATGATTAAGATCCAACTTTTGTCTAAAGTCTGTCTTTGGGTCAATATCAAATTCGTTACAGATCCTTTCAAAAGCCTTGTAATCTATTCTGTTGCTGAATGGATTAAACGTTTTGTCATTTGGTAATGGCGCTTGCAGTTCAGATAAAATACGCCTGAAGGTGTAATAGAAATGAAATCTATACACTGACCTCACCAAAGGATCAGGATGATTTAAATGATCAGCATACGACACTCCACACCCAGTTGATGCACAAAACACAGCAAAGTTTAACTGGTTCTGATAAAACTGCATCGGATGACTGAACCACACTTCGGGATGTAGTCGTTTTTAATAGGAGGGTTAAGATATCTGTTCAATGGAGTACTAACCTTTACTTGAAAGGCGTCAGTCTGAGTCACAGAAATGTCGAGGGTATCAGTTGTTATATCTTTAGGACTGTAGTGCGGTCCAACAGAATATTTTGCATTAGTATATTTGAATGCACTCATTTTTAAATTTGTTTTAAAAATGTTTGTAACAATAACAACTCAAGACAGTCCTTCGTTTTTAGAATATGCTATTGATAATAACTGCGGAACCCAAAGGGTCGCACTCCATGAAATATTCTACAAAGTCGTATGGTTTAATATAAGTCAATCCAAGAGGAATAATGAGATTCGAAAACTTGATGACGGAGGAAACTTAATTAGCCAGTTAACCATACCTGATGGTTATTACGGGTTTTGCTCACTAAAAGAAGCAATGAGTAACTTCGACATTACTCTCAAACTTAACAATGCAAATCTAAAAACAATGTTAACATTCAAACCTGAAAAAGAAGTAGTCCATTACTTTTTTGATGTAGAGCTAGCTAAAATGTTAGGCTTTAAAATCGATTATGTCTATCATAAATTTAGAGTTGCACCAGACGAAACTACTTTTGAGGGAGAATATCCGCTCGATCTTGCCTTATATCCATTACTCTATGTACATTTGGATGAGCTGAGCACTGATGAAAACTTATATGATGGAAGGCCCTCAACTGTTTTAAGAGCTCTTCCATCAGGGAAAGCTGCATATTGCGATTATGAAATTATACGATTCCCTAATTTACAGTTTAAAAAGATTAGCTTGTGGGAGGGTCAGATCATTTAATATAAAGATCACAGATAAAACAGGGAAAGTCGTGAAATGTGATAACCTGCACATTGTTTTAGAAATAAAATAATACGTTGTTTTAAAAAATGTCACGTGGACCAGACGATTCGGGGGTCACATTAGCGCCTGAGAGGTGTGTAACTTTAGAATTAAAAGACCTTGCAGACGTTGAGGACTTTGAACAAAACGGTGAGATAGGCACTTTATATGGTTTTGAGTACACTAAAGATGGTTATTATAAGCGCAAAGAGGTTGACGACAACAAAAGGTTTCCTAAACTAGAACAACTACGCAATCTAGAAGCAAATAATACAGGTCAGTATGAATATAAAATAG
>CM065739.1:7037423-7047423 GCA_033310375.1 Conus canariensis
TAACCAGAAAATATTTTCTTTACGAGTTCCATCCCATAAAGAAAATATTTCAACAGGATGAGGTTTGTAAACGGGACAGAGGTTGAATAAAGGATTATTTTCTGAAGTTTTGTCTCAGTTGTTTTTTTTTTCGATAAATTTCTGGGTTTCTTTCTACGCCTTCGTTCATTTGTGCCGACCCACGCGATTCACTAAATTACGTAATCTCTTTTTCGATTGGTGTTCACCGATAGCTCAGTTTACCTGATGCCGTGGGCTCCCAGGGGATCGAGGAGATGAACAGCTGTTGGTGTCCAGCAGCTGAATGCCTATAATTCTCCCAACCACTCGCAAGCAAGTTTACAGAATTCGCCGAATCCCGTACCTTATCTGTACATACATCAAAATGTATGAATTGAAGAGATTGATGACAATCAGAGACAAAGATCGAAGAGGCTGTGCCAGTCTGGAATAAATGTTAATTGACATTTGTTCATTTCTTCAGTTGTTGTTCCTGTGTAGATGTGTCAGATATAGGGCGTCTCCTTGTTCGTTCTGTGTGCTCTGTGTTGTCATGTCTGCTAGGCAATTCGGTGTGGTAAGCAGCATTCGTTTGGAGTAATAGGTCCATAATCATTTTATCGTGAGAGCAAGATTTACCCTATTTTTTTTGCTATTTATTTAAACAATTTGGTTTTCAATTCATCAGCTTCGTTATGTTTAAAATCCACATCATCTCCGGTTGAAACGAAGGGGGAAGTCTGTAAGGGAGAGAAAGTCAAAATCAGAAACGTTTTCAAATTTTGTTCAGCCATTATCGCCCCTTCCTTCACCCCCCCCCCCCCCACACACACACACATACACACACACCCTCACCCCACCCCCACCCCACTCCCGTCGCCAAAATACTAAAGTATTCTAACTGGTAAGAGGGGAAGTCTTTTTTTTTTTTCGTACTCTATCTGTATACTTCAGCATTATGGATTCAGCAGTCTATACGCGTGCGGTTTTGAATACTTTTGATTAGCTTCTCATGCTGTCAGAAAGTATTCTTTTATCTAATGTAGATTTATAAGCGCGACTGTTTGTGTGTTTTGTTTGTTTGGTTTTCTCTGACGTATTCCGTTTTCGCCGATGGTACACCCCCTCCCCTTCCTCCCCCCCTCATCCCCACCCCCACCCCCTCTCTGAGCAACAAACTATTGCAGTCATTCCTCTTTTTTTAGGGGGTAGTGTGTTTATATAAGCAGTAGAGACAGAAACCTTGATCAGAAAACCGGAAGATGTTTTATAACTCCGGAATGCACGAGTCTGACCCTAACCACACTATAAACCTGCCCAGAAACCTAAACTCTAATCATCTAATTCCAGTCACAACCGAACCCCAACTGTATATGAAAAAAAATCTTATACAAACCTTCACCGATAAATTGTGCTTGCAGGGATGGAGGAGGAGTGGGGGGGGGGGGAGGGGCAGAGCAATGGAAGGTGGGGTGGGGTGAGGTGGGAAAGTAGAGTTGTCTACTCCCATTTCACTAGAGTTGCCTCCTCCTTTATCAGTAGAGTTGCCTTCTCCTTTTTCATTAGAGTTGTCTTCTCCTGTTTCCATCGATAAAGCGAAGAATGTCCGTCTTCCATGCGTAATCCCAGGGAGACAGTTTCTGGTTGCTGTCCAGACAATGCTGAGCATAGTGGCGTGAAGCCATGTCTGGAAACATGGCGAACCAGTACATCTTCTTCCTCCGTGCTGAGAGAGAGGACAGAGAGAGAGAGAAGAGAGAGAGAGAGAGAGAGAAGAGGAGAGAGAGAGAGAGAGGAGGAGGGGGAGGGAGGAGAGAAGAGAGAGAGAGAGAGAGAGAGAGAGAGAGAGAAGAGGAGAGAGAAATGGAGAAGTGAGAAGAGGGAGAGAAAAGGAGATAAGAGAAAGAGATGGGGGAGGGAAGCGAGACATGAAGGAGAGCGAGGAGTGTGGCGCAGAGAGAGAGAGAGAGAGAGAGAGAGAGAGAGAGAGAGAGAGAGAGAAGAGGGAGAGAATGAAGCAGATGGTGTGGATGGTTGAGGATCTGTAAGTTTGTGGTTTTTTTTTTTAACCATTTTCGGGTTTTTTTTTCTCTACTCCTCTCAGTGAAATCCATTACAACCTTTAACAGCTCGCCACAGCAACAACAACAGTAAGCTGCAGATATCACGTTACACACAGGAGATGCCATGCCCATTTGTCAAGAAACAGTGAGTGTTACGAGTCGCACGTGCGCTCCCCAAGATGCGGCAGACGGTAGCACTATCGTTCAGGTGATTTGTCAGTCTGGTTTCTTCTCGGAACCTTTCCGTTGGAGCAGTGAGAGTGACAGTCGATGGATTAATCATGAAAACAAACGGTGAAGTAGTGAGCCGCGAGATGAACGTATCAAACATTGAAATTAACTTATGACTTATTGGTCGGCTTTAGATGCACACGTGACAACGGGAAACCAAGGAAATGAATATGTAGTGTGACTTTAGGGGGGAAACATAGTAGTGATGATAATAAGAAAAAAAAAAGAAAATAGGGAAGGTGATAAGTTCTCAATTACTATAAGAATGGCTTAAGAGGATGGGGTTTGGAATAAGGGGAATTTGAGAGGGGGTGGGGGGAGCGGGGGGGGGGGGGGGGGGGGTATGAGAAGCGTGGGGATGCGAGGGAGATACGGAAATAGGATGAAATATCTGTGTTACATTTCTCAAAGAGAGTAAAGGGTGTAATTAAGTTTCGTATAGCGACCGGAACCGTTTGTTTACTGCTGATCAGTGTAGAATTTCGTTTCCTCAATACCATCTTTTCTTCGTGTTTATAAAACATCTCTATTCACTTTTGCATGTTGACAAGAATACAGGAAACTGCAAACAACCATGTTTGTACACGTAACAACAATGCGATTGCAACACCCACACCCAACCCTCTTCAAACTAAAAACCGTTTCTCCCACCTGTACAAACAACCATAATACAGAATAAGGCCCAGCTCATCTCACTCACACCACGTCTGAGCCCCCACACCCTCACACACACACACACACACCACACACACACACACACACACACACACACACACACACACACACACACACACACACACACTCACACACACACACACACACACACACACACACACACACACACACACACACCACACACACTCACCTCCAACATACCCGACAAAGGGAAACAACCAGTCTTTCCTTTTACTCTTTGTTCAACCGGACAGATCAAATTCCACAACTAGACCTTCATAGGTCAGTCACAATTTATTGCTATTCTTCTCAGTGATCCAATACTCCAACGGTTAGGGTAGTCTATCCATAGTAACATAAAGAATGATCTGTAATGTTGTGGGGTTTCCAATACCGCAGCGGGGAGGAGGGGGGGGGGGGAATATCACAATCCAACGAACTTCCAAAAGGGCCGGTGTGAGATAGAAAAGGTGAATGGAATAGAACTATATACACAACGTTACCTGGGGCCGGAATAGCTCAGTGGTAGAGTGTCGGACTCGAAATCTTGGTGATTCTGGGGTTGCGGGTTCGAATCTCCGCCGGGCCGTTTCGGTACATGGGGATTTATTTTCTCGGAGTTAACATTGGCTCTGACTCCATTTCCCATACAGTCCTTCAAATGAGATTATAAACCGAGGTTCCGTGTGTGAACGCACGCATAACATCTTGCACACACGTCAAATCCCATCACCAACTTTCGCAAGAGAAAGCCAGTTTAGCCGTTGGTATGGATGACACGTTACACATAGCATGCACCTTCCCCGAAGTTGGTGTATGGCTGCCTCAATGGCGGGATAAAAAACGGTCATACACACAAAACTCCACTCCCTTTGTTGGGTAGATGGGATCAATCCTTGCCTGTCTGTACAGGGAGTGTCCGCAGGAATATCAGCCTGCGTACGCGGAAAACAAACAAACGAACAAACAAAAACAAACAAACAAAGTTACCAAAAATAGAATTACCAAAAAAGTGAGTCAGGTATGATAATCAAAAGAAAGACACATTAAGCTCACGCTTGAAAATCCAAAATGAATGAAAACGGAAATCATTTGACACCGGAAACAACACAACACAACGACAGCAGTCAATTTGAACAAAATTAAAAGTTTCAAAGTACATGCAGTCACTAGATATGCTGCAGTCTGTCTCCAATCATTATACTTTGAAACGTGGACTAATTAGATATATTCCAATGGAGAGGCGTAAGATATGCAAGGATTTTTACAGATATGACTTCAATAAAACCCCAGCTTTTGACAACTCTCATTCGCTGATTTAATAAACCAATCACAAGAAAGCTAACAGAATTTCGACTAGTTTGGTAACCCGATGTTTCAACATCTTCAAGAAACAGACAAGGACGAAAAACAAAGTTTCAGTAAGCTAGTCTCTGATTCAGATGATGTCAGTTTCAAATCCGCCGGGGAATCTTCCAGACAAGCAAGATTAATGGCATCTATGAGGACAGAAGTCAGGAATTTTTTTCTTTTTGAAGTAGAACGGCACTGTGACACGGAGGTGTAGGAAGCTGTGGTTCTGTAGGTGTGTTATTGAATACTATGAACAGACAGACAAAATATTGGATACTATGCATTCGATTGGTTATTGTTGTAGCTGTGACTTCTTATGTGCTTTTTCCGTCTCTCCTTCCTTCCTTCTCTTCTTCTTCTTTCTTTCTTTCTTTCTTTCTTTCTTTCTTGTTTTCTTCTTTCTTTCTTGGTTTGTCCTATACTGTCACATCGCATCGTCACCAAATAAACGCTGAACGAACATTCTGCAAATGCCTGGAAAAGAAATTCACACACACACACACACACACACACACACACACACACACACACCCCACACACACACACACGCACGCACGCGCACAACGCACACAGAATACACACACACACACAACGCACCACACACACACACACACACACACACACCACCACACACACACACACACCACGCACGCGACACACACGATTACACACACCACACACCATACGCCGCGCGCACCACACACCAACACACACACACACACACACACACACACACACACGACTCACTCACCCCCACCCTCACCCTCTCTCACATTCGAGACACACACACACACACACACCACACACACACCACCACACGCACGCACACACACACACACACACAGACACACGCACGCACCACGCACACACACACAACACACACACACACACACACACACACACACACAAACACCCCAAACACGCAACATAACGGAACATGTTTACCCCCACCACCATCATGGACACGCCATAATGCCCATGCCTGTGTCTTCCCTGTCGTGTGCAGGTGAAACGATGAGGGTAATGAGTAACGCAGACCGCGCTCCTCTTCTTCATCTTCTTCAGCACCCGCTGCCGCCGTTACTTCTGCCGCGCCAGCCAAGATAGAAGCCTCGGCGGACCCGTCTGACCAGATGTTGTTCCCCTCCCTGGCTCCCCCTCCCTCCACCATCACCCTCTCCTCCTCCTCCTCCTCCTCCTCCGCCTCCTCCTCCTTCGTCCCCCAGTCCGCCGCACCAGCAGCCATTCATGTTTGAGGTGGGAGGGGACTGGTTGGTTTCGCTTTCTCCTCGCTGGAATCGGCTGTAGCGGACAGAGAGAGAGAGAGAGAGAGAGAGAGAGAGGAGAGAGAGAGAGAGAGAGAGAGAGAGAGAGAGAGTTCGGCTTCTTCTCCATCCACTACTAGCCTACACCGCCGCAGACTTCTGGTTTGTCTTGCAGACTGTGACTGCCGCTGTTCTGCTCCGGGAGATGCAGCAGTGTGGCTGTGGTGCGCGTGCGAGCAGCACGTGCCCGTGAGTAAGGGGAGACCATCCCTCGTGACTTGCCACTGGAAGGGAGAGTGCCCTGCTCTTCGTTGACTGCGATGCGAAAGTAAATTTTTGTTTGTATTGTGTTCTGGTTGTTTGTTTGCTTGTATTTTTAAGTGTGTTCTGTTTGTTTGTTTGTTTTTTTTAATCAAAGAAATATGTGACCTGATAACAATCTCTGCCAGTCAATTTTTTTTCTTCAGTCGACGAGAGAAAGATGCATGTGTGTGAGATGTCACCAGATGGGAGTTCTGATCAATGTGTGTTTGATTAATCAATTAATTCCAACTGGGAAGCTTGATCCTGATGGTGGTATGTTGTTAGCTTGATGATGATGACACAGGTTGTCAACACGTCAGTTTTCAACGATGTGGTGTTTGGGCTACCTGCTTGAGCATAGCACAGAGCATATCAATATCCACGCGTCTGCATAAACTGGTCCTAGAGTTTGATCTGTCGTGTAACTAGAAAAAAAGGCTGATTCTGAAACATACAGAGAAATAGTCTGGTGTGTGACTTTCTACAGAGAAACATGGTAGGCACTCAAGGTCTGACCAGCGCGTTGGGCTAATGCGTAGGTCAGACATCTGCTTGAGTCGTAGCCACGAGACCCTCTTCTTCAATTGTCTCATCTTAGTTGTTAATTCATTTATCCATCAGCTTCAAATCATGCGTAATGTGGTCTCAAAACTTAGCGGATGTGGTGTAGCGTATATGGACTAGTGCGCACGCAGTGACGCCTCCTTGATGAAACTGAAACTGAAACAGAGAAACACAACAAGGGAATTCCTTTTCTTAGAGAAAACGGTAGTGAAGGCTACACTTTCTACAGAGAAATATCCGTGACTGTGCTCTGCTTACGGCGAAAACAGTGAAGAGTACTATTTCCTACCTGTGAAAGCACAACCAAGAATGCCCTTTTGAGAGAGAGAAGTTTGTGAAGTGTGTTTTTTTTCCACAGGAAAAAAAAATTGTTACGTGCGCACTGTCTACAGAAACAATCTTGTCAAGTGCGTTCTTTCTTATAGAGAAGACGGTGTGATGAGTTGTGACCTGTCTACTACCATGAGAACATTGTGAAGTGTATCTTTTCTGCAGATTACTTACAGCTTTCCCAGAGAGAATTAACACAGTGAAGTGCACGCTTTCTTTCCACAGCAAAAAAAAAAAAAAAAAAAAAAAAAATTATGAAATGTACCCCTGCCACAGAGAAAATATCGTTGAATGCGCTTTTTTTTTTACATCCAGAAACATAGTGAAGGGTGCCTATTTTATAGAGAAAATATCGTTGAATGTGTTTTTTTTATTTCTTTTTCCTACAGCAGAAAAGCATAATGAAGTGTGCCTGTTTTGTAGGGAAACGCAGTGCCAGTGAAATATGTGTATGAGAAAAGTCATATTGTGAAATGGGCTTGAAGTGTGCTATTTCTACAGAGAAAACTCAATGAAGGGTTTGTTCGCTTTCAACTGAGAAAACAGCATTGTGTGCTCTTTTTACTGAGAAAATTTAGTGAAGTGTGAAACATCGTGAAGTGTATCATTTCTACAGAAAAAAAACTTAGTGAAGTGTGACACGTCGTGAAGTGTATCATTTCTACAGAAAAAAAAAACAAAACTTAGTGAAGTGTGAAACGTCGTGAAGTGTATCATTTCTGCAGAGACAGTAAAGTGAAGTGTGCCCTTTCTGTAGAGAAAGCATAGTGAAGTGTAGCCTTTCTGTAGAGAAAGCATAGTGAAATGTACCCTTTGTGTAGAGAAAGCATAGTGATGTGTAGCCTTTCTGTAGAGAAATCATAGTGAAGTGTAGCTTTTCTGTAGAGAAAGCATGGTGAAGTGTGCCCTTTCTGTAGAGAAAGCATAGTGAAGTGTGCCCTTTCTGTAGAGAAAGCAAAGTGAAGTGTGCCCTTTCTGTAGAGAAAGCAAAGTGAAGTGTAGCCTCTCTGTAGAGAAAGCAAAGTGAAGTGTGCCCTTTCTGTAGAGAAAACAAAGTGATGTGTGCCCTTTCTGTAGAGAAAGCAAAGTGAAGTGTAGCTTTTCTACAGAAAAAGCATTGTGTTATATACCCTCTCTACAGAGAAAATTAAGTGAAGTTTTTCCTTTTTTTACAGAGAAAGATCGTGAAGTGTTCCCTTGCCACAGAGAATCATCTTGAAATATTCCGTTTGTGCATCGTCAAGTATGTCCCTTTCACTGAGAAAGCCTTGTAAAGGTATCTACCTTTTCTAAAACAGGCAGAAAACAAAATCTTGGTAACAAGCGACACGAAAAATGAACTGTACGCTTTGCACAAGAAAAACACAGTGAGGACATTTTGTTTCTTCAAAAAAAACACGGCATCTTCTGTTCCTGAAGTTTCCAGGCACTGAGCCGTGAGGTGAGGGGTGTTTTCTCTGTCAGTGCACTACAAGAATGTCGTTGCTGTTGTTGTTATTGTTTTCCCATCAGCTAAACCAAGATGAAATTCGCAATGCAGCGCTGATTCACAGTTAAGAATGTTACTAGTGAACAAAATGTGGGATGATGGTCCCACTATTTATCAAAAAGATGGAAACACTATCCGAGTTCGACTGGTGAACGAGTTTGAAGAGATATACTTGAACGTGCAACTCAGGAAAGAATCATACTACTTGCAAATCAGTATCAGCGAAGGATATAGCCTCTCTTCGAAGAAACTGTCGCCATGAATATGTTATCCACCATTAAGCCACTACAAAGAATTTAGGAAAACTCGACCTGAGGATATTTGACACATGACCACACTGGATAGTCCAAGGTCAACACTACAAATGCGCAACACAAAAGATACGCCTTTTGTTATGAGAAAAACACAATCTGTAATCTGAGATTTAGGAAATACTGTCGCTGTGAACAGATAGACTTTGGGAGAGTTGTATTTTGGGTGTCGCTGTTAACAGACAGACTTTGAGAGAGTTGTATTTGGAGTGCTGTGTTAAACCTGCTACTGAACCACAGAAAAACATCATAGAACGCACTGTCACATGTCACGTCTAGAGAATAATAGTTTCTTTCCAGAAAGGTTTCTGCGAAAGATGCACTTGAATTTGTAGAGAGCCCCCAAATCAAGAAATCCTACAAGTCAGAAATGCAGCAGGGGAATTACAAAAACAGGAATGGGCAATGAACAATGCGCTGTTGTTTGTAGTACATTACCAACACACACATTCAGGAAAGTGAACCAGTATGGTTATTGGGCAAAAGAAATATGTCCTTGGTGTGAATAAAGATAGACGACGATTCTTCAAGCCAACTGTAGTGAAGGAGGAAAAATGACCTTTCAAACAGTCTTGACAGTTATCAGAATTTATCACGTTCGGCCTAGCGGCTAAATTTGAGCAGAGCCTCACTGGCATCAGACTCCAGAGAAACAAATCTTCATCGATGAGCCAAGTGGCTTTGTATTGTTACTGTTTGTATCACTGAGATGAAAACAGCTGAGCGAAGGGACGTTTTCATTTATCAGTAATGAGCCATAAAAATGTAAGCGACTGGTGACACGTAACGTTGATGACGTGTAGACAGTCACAACGTCACGAAGGAATTTCCGTGACCGTCCAAGGATTACCAGAAGAAGTTTCATAATTTTGTGGGCAATAGAGAAGTACGTTCTTATGAACTAGTTTAAAAATGTAACTCCGCCAAGTGTACCGCTTTTACAAAGACTTGTTGAGAGATCCAACAGTTAATCACTACATGAACCACATCACACAAGCAAGGGGATATATTCAAAATGAATGAAACTGTAGAATGACTGAAAACATTTCTCTGTTTGCTATGGTTCTAAGAACTTGTTTAAGTTCCAGGAAGAGTTGTGCCTCAACTGCCAGCTTGTGGACCACAGTGTCACAGTGTGAATCGTGCACATTGCAAACAGCAAGGGAAACAACCCTGGGCTGTTGTCAGTAGTGTCACAGGTGATTCAAGATGTGACGCAGAAGCAACAAAGTAAGACGATTCATGCCTTCCAAAACCAAACCAAACCCTGTGCGTTGATCATTTCTAGGCTATCGTGGTCGCCAGCCCTCCAGCTAATATCATCTTCTGTTTGGGAGCTCAGGTTTTTTCCGAGAAGAGGTCACAGGCAATAGCAGCAATGTGAGTTAGTCCTGACCACGTCCTCTGTCGTCGTTG
>CM065739.1:7061472-7093972 GCA_033310375.1 Conus canariensis
GACAAACTGCCGGGAAAACCCGGTCGTGCTTTTTTGGGCTAAACGTCCGTTTGTTGAGTTAAAACATTGTTGTTTTGTTCGTTAGTGTTTTTTTTTTAAAAATTGAGACTGGTGGCTTTTTAATTATAAAAGGTGGTTTTAAAACCCACATGGTTTCGATAAAACAGCGTCTTTGGGCTGAAATTTCCGTTTTTAAAGATTAAAATTTTGTTTTTTTGTTTTTTTTGTTTTTTTTTTTTAAACAACTGGTGGCTTTTTGATTATAAGGGTGATCATTACCCAGCATGGTTTCCAGAAAGCAGGGTGAGCTTTTTTGGGCTAAAACGTCCATTTGTTAACAGTTAACACAATGTTGTTTTGTTCTTAGTGTTTTTTTAAATTTTGGGAGATGGTGTTTTTTAATTAGAATGGTGACATTACACAACAAAGATTTCAAAATTATAAAAATTTTTGTTCCTCATAAAGGGCCCAAAACCTTTTCGCTTGAATAACGCCCCCTATTCTTGTAAATAAGGGTTTTTGTTCAGTCAGAATAGTTTTTTCTTTTTGAAAGACGTGTTTGTTCATTCTGAAGACACGCCAAAAAAAAAAAAAAAAAAAAAAAAAACCCCCCTTTGGGTTTTAACCATGTTTGAAGACCCCCATCACAAATTAAAAATATTTTTTGCTTGGATGCTACAAATCTTTTTTTGCTTCTCGACTAGAACTGTTTTTCCAGAAAACTTCGCATATTTGTTCGTTAGCAAACTACTAACTGCCCATGTTCGGATCTAAGGGGGAACTGTCAAAATTAAATAAGATGTAATTGGTTTTTCATCCCAGACCTGGCGTTTTATCAACGGTTTCTAAAAAAACCCAATCATTTTTGAAATTTTTAAACAACTTTTATGTCGTTTGTCAGAGTAAACCTTTTTTGTCACAAATTTCAGCAAATCATAAAACGTGTCAATATGGAAACAAGACATTACACTGAAAGTGCATTTAAAGGTTTAATGAAACAAATTACTGACCTCACCCCCAAACCCCCTCTCTCTCTCTCCTCTCCTCTCTCTCTCCCTCTCCTCTCCGGGGGTGTGGTGGTGGTGTGTGGTGTGTGTGTGGGTTGGTGTGTGGCGTGGGGGTGCCTCGTGGGGTTTTGGGGTGGTGTGGGTGTTGTGGTGTGGTGGGTGGGGAAATAGAAAATTATTTGAAGAAAATATCAGAAACAGAAAATTACCATTTAAACCAAAGACTTTTCAAGAAAGAATATATTTTGCGAACTTTTTTGTAGAGCCACACACACACACACACACACACACACACCCCACACACCCCACACCAAAAAAAACACACCACACCCCCCCACACCCCACACACAAAAAACCACCACATTTAAAAAAAATCCAAAGATCTATTTTGCAAAGGGCAAACAAAAAGGGGAAAAAAGGAAAAAAAATTTTTTTAACGGCATAGCGACAAAAAAAAATCCACCGAAAGTGTGCTTTGTAACGCTTCAGCCAACGAAGTGTGGGGGCATTGAAGTCCGTCCTTTAATTCGGCCCCGGGAATAATCTGCGATTTAAAAACCTTAGTAGACATAATTCCAGCACCCAATCAGGGGCATGGCGGAACACACACGCAGCCGCCCACACAACACACACACACACAAAAAACACACCACAACACACACAGGGCATGCGCGCAGGCGACACGCACTTGCTTCCGTGCGCACGCACGCTGCACGTAGGCACGCATGCACAAAAAATCCCCCATCCATTTTCCATACATACTACAAACAAAATGAGACAACAGACAGATAATAACACACAACCCCAACCCCAAAAACACACCATTATAAATAAATATAATAATTAATTATAAACAAAAAAACCCACACAAACAACACACACATATATATATATATATAATATTCAATTATAAACAAAGCTTGCTCTTATCCCCTTAGATTGAAGAAAAAAGGGGGAAATAAAAATTCAAATCCCGGGGGCAATCATTCTGCCAACTAACTTATGTCTTGATGGGTAAAGGGGGGAAAAAATTTTAAATAAAAAAAGCTCAAAAAAATGAGCCTTACAATTTTATGGCCCAAAAGGGGCAGAATGATCTGCCACTGCAGATTTGAATGTTATCTCCCCCTTTTTCTTCAATCAAAAAATAAGACAAGCTTTGTTTTTTATTGAATTTTTCTTGCAGCTTTTCAACCCTTTCTGCCTGAAATTTTCTGAATGGTCTCGGTACTTTCCTTGGGGAATTTTTTTATTTTTTTATATATTTATATATATATATTTATAATAAAATAAATATATATATTTACCCTGAGAGGCAAAAAATTCCGAAAAAAACAAAAAAAAAAATCCAAAAAAACCCCACTGTCAGTTTTTTAATTTTTAAACTTTGGGCACAATTTTAAAAAACCCCAAAACTCGTTAGAAAATTTTTTTGAAAATCATGTGTGAACAGAAAAGAAATGCCCCAAACCCCAAAACATAAACAACGTCAAAAAAGGGGTTTTGCACACAAAAACCACTTTCAAAGAGAGGGTTCTGTCTTTTTTTGGTGTATCCCCGGGGCACTACACACCTCGAAGACGCCCGAGGCTTGGACCCCACGAGACGTCGGATCTGCCCTGCGGTGTTAAAACCCGGGGAGCTGAAGAACCGATCAGTTCACCCCCCGTCCGGGGCCCTCGGCCCAAAAGTTTTCTCCACTTCCTCCGAGCGCGTCCCCCAAAGGTGCTCAATCATTCATTTCAGGGACGGGGGGGCCGGGAAAAGCCCCCCCCCCATTCTGCGGGAAAACTGACGGAAAAAGGCACTGGTGGTGTAGCATTTTCATGCTGGAACACAAATCGGGGTCGTCCACCGGGGGAAAACCGGGGGTGGAACAAAAAGCGGAGAAGGGGTTTACGTAACCCCTGTGCCGTGATTTTCCATGTTTTACCAAAGCGGGGGTCAAAGGGGTTTGGGGTTTTGGGCCCCCCACACCTTTACTAAGGGGGCCCCAAAAAAGGTCAAAACTCCTTTTCACAAGGGGTAAAAAGTTCTCCCGTCCCTTAAATTCTGATTCCCCCATCAGCGGGCTCAGGGGAAAAACTGACTCTTAAAAAGAAAATGACTTTTCCCCCAAACACTTTTTCCCCGGAACGCCCCATTTGCTCCCAAAAAGGCGGGGGCGCCTGGCTGTCATCAATACGGGGAACGGGCCTGGGACAAAATGATTCCTGCGGTGAAAAGGGGGTCGTCGACGGGGGGGTTTTCGATGGGTCCCCCACGCCCCCCCAGAGTTGCCTAGCGGGGCGCACAGTCAGGAAGGGGTTTCCGAGGGGAAAGGCAAAGGGGCTCAACTTGTCTCTGATCTCACTCGAGGTGCCCTTTTTTTCCCCCCGAGGGGGGTAAAAAACTGCCGGGGGTTGGCCCCTGCCAAGCGCTGTTGAGGCTAAAAAGGGGGGTTTTGGTGGGCGGTTCATGGCTCTTCCAAAACCTGTGGACAGATAACCCCGGCCCCCCATCCCAACAGGGGGGTTTTCGCTTTTTTTGTCTCCCCGGGGGCATTTCTTGCAGGAAAATAAAAATTATGGGGGTTGCGGCATTTTTGGGGTTAAACGGGGGTTTTAAATGTAAAAGAAACGACGAATTTTATTCACCCCTGAACGGGGTTGTCCCCCTTTTTTGGGCTTTTTTTTTCTGGTGCATTGTTTTTTTCGCTGGCACGTGCCCCCACAAAAAACGTCGCGGAAAAGGGGGGGGTCACACTCCCCCAACGGGGGTTGGGGTGGAAAGGTGGGTCACACTCCCACCAACGGGGAAAGGGGGTCAAAAAGGGGAGCAACAAAAAAAACTTTTCCCGGGAAAATTGTGTGCACCATGTGGGGAATTTGCCTCTCAGTGTGTGGGTGGGGTGTGTGTGTGTGTGGGGGGTTGTGTGTGTGGTGGTAGGTTTTATGGTATGCATGTAGGGGGTTTGTGTGGGTGTGCGTGCGTGCTGGGTGTGTGGTGTGGGGGGTGTGGGTGTGTGTGTGGGTTTTGGGGGTTGTGTGGGTTTGTACGCGCAAAAAACTTCCCCCAGACCCAAAAATACAAGCTGGGAAGAGAGAGAGAGAAGAGAGAGAGAAGAAAAAAGAGAGAGAGAAAAAGAGAGACTGTTTTTAAATTTTGGGGGCCTCTAAGGGGTAAAATTTTCACCAAAAATCGTCCTCTGTGTATTGGAAGCTTCTGGGGTGTCCGTTGACTGCTAAAGGGGAAAAATTTTTGCTAGTAAACCCCCCGGGGCCCCCCAAAAATAGTTTTTTAAAAAATGAATCTGCCCCCAAAAGCTGTTAAATTTGACAAAAAACATTTTGGAAAACATCTTGGTCACTCCCCATGATAGGGGGTTTTTTTTTTCCCCTTTTTTTTTTTGGCATCGAACCGTATACAAGTCCCCTTACACCAGGGGACATTGTAAGCTGACCGACCAAAATTTAAAGAGGGGAAAACCCCCTACCCCATATCCCCGGGGGCTTTTAAGGGGAAAACCCCGTTCTTTAAAAATTGTAGAACCTAACATGGGACGGTGGTGAGGGGGAACAATGCGAAACCCGATACCGAGGGGAAAAACCATTAAAAAAAAACAGTTTCTTGGCGTTCCAAGGGGTAAGCGCGCTAAACACCAAACACACAACACACACACACCCACAACACACACACACACACACACAAAACACACACATGACGTATCTAAAACCCTAAACGAAAACCTAGAAAATATTTTTAAAAAAAAAATATTACAGAATAGAAAAAAATTAAGGTATAACATTTTTGGCCCGGGGGTATCTGTGCATGTTACAACGGCCCCGTTGGAGTGTAAAAGAAAAAATTGGGGGTCGGGGGAAAAGGGGGGGGGGGGTGGGGGGGGGGGAAACCTCTCAAATCTGGGGGTCAAGCTCTCCCCTTTAAATTTTGCCCCATAACAGTGCTGTCCATTTTTTTTTTTTAGGGAACGGGGGACCAAAAGGTCATGACAAACAGTTTTTACCCCCCAAAAAACTAAAAAAAAAAAGAATGACACAAGCTCCCAAGCGTTCAAAGCAGGTACAAAAATTTGGGGGTAAATACAAGTTTTTTACAAACTTTAAAAAAGGGGCCTCTGGCCACGAGAATGTTGGAAAAAAGGGGCAACCGTTTCGTTTTTTTTTTGTAATACAAAACAGATCATACGCATTGGAAGATACATACCACGGGGACGTAGAGATTTGGGGTTTTGTACAGGTCCGGCCCCTTTCCAAAAGCAATGGGAAAAAAACCAACTGACGGGGGCGAGGATGAAAAAAGCTGAAACCCAAAAAACGAGCAAATAAAACCTTTTTTAAAAAAACAGTTTCTTGGAATTGTAAAAAATAACGCGCCCAAAAAAGAGAGAGAGAGAGAGAGAGAGAGAAAAGAGAAAGAGAATAAAACAGAGAAAACAGAAAACAGAGACAGAGAGACAGGGGACAGCCAAGTTTGTAGGCGCGTGGGGGGGGGTTTTTGGGGGGGGGGGGGGGGACATCGGAGAGGGGGCCCCGTAGAGCAGACAAAAACAAAAACCAAATTTTGGTAAAAACCCTAAGTAAAGGCAAAAAAAATTCCCTATTCAAAATTTTTTCCTTTTAAGACCACGTAAAAAAAGGGGTCACAAAAATAAAAGTGACTTTCGTTTGTATTTTGTTACAATATACTTTTGGGGATGTCGGAATTTTAAAAAAAAGTAAAAACGGGGGTCGTAAAAATTTTCACAGAGGACATCTTAAAAGAAAAAATTAAATTAACACATTAAAAAAAAAAACAAAAAAAAAATACAACAATAGATGTACAAGAACAGGGGCCTTGAACACACCCCAGTAAAAATTTTTTTTTGCAAAGAAAAAGTAAAATTCAACTAAACAACAGTATTTTTTTTTCAAAAATGTTTTTTGATAGAAAAGACCCAGGGGGTTTTTAAAACAGAAAAAATTTTTTTTTTTTAAAATTAAAAGTCGGGTTCACGTTTTGGGGAAAGCTTTCTTTCAGTCAAGGGAAAAGTTAAAACCCTTTTTTTTTTGATCAAGTTATACATTACGATTGGTTTTTGGGGCTGTATGGTTAATGAGACAGTGGGGGTGAAAAGGGAAAAGGGGTTTTTTTAAATTTTTTAAGTGAATTTGGGGCTGGAATACAAAATGGTAGAGCCCCGGGGCGGGGAATTCTTGGTGACCTTTTGGGGTTGGGGTTTAAAATCTCCCCCGGGGGCCTTTTTCAGTACAGGGTTTTTCCCCCGGGGAGTTAACTTTAAAATTCTGACTCCATTTCCCATACGTCCTTCGAAGGAGCTAAAACCAAGGTTCCCCGTGTGTGAACGCATGAATAACTTTTTTCAACACGAAAAACCCCCACCCCCCAATTTTCGGAAGAGAAGGCCTTTTTTGGGCCGTTGGTATGGTTAAAAACGTTACCCAAGCATGCCCCTGCGTAAAAAATGGAAAAATAAGGGGAAGTAAGGAAACTGAAAAAAAAAAATTTTGGCCCGATTTTTGACTGACCCCCAGGAAAAAAACACTGAATGAAGCGTCACTGGCACTTTCAGGGGGCACTACCCGGGTTTAGGCAGCCCGTTGTGCAACGAGTTAAAAAATAAAGCTCTTAGAGCTTGGTCTCTACCGGGGGAGAGGCCATACAAAAAAAATAATAATAAAAAAATAATAATAAAAAAAAAAAAATTTTGGAACTTTTTTTTTCCAAGAGGGGGGAAACATGTAATTTTTTTTTCCCAACCCCACCCCCCCCTTTTTTTTTTTTTTTTTTTTCCATTTTCTTTTTTTTTTTTTTTTGTTTTTTTTTTTCCCTTTTTTTTTTTTTTTTAAAAGGCGGTTTTAAAATTTTTTACAGGGGGGCACCCGGCCCCCCGGGATAAACATTTTGGGGCTTTTCTCACGTGGGGGAAAAATTTTAAAATTTTGTTTTTTTTTTACAATCAATCCCCCCCCCCCCCAACATCTTCCACCCCCTCCCCCCAAAAATTACACATTCTGTCTTCGTCTGTCTGCCTGTCTCCTCTCTCCCCCCTCCCTCTCTCTCTCTCTCCCCCCTCTCTCTCTCTCTCTCTTATACATTTTTTTGTTTTCCGCCTCCCCGGGGGCCCCTTTCCTCGGATCTCCCTACACGTCGGATCTTTTCTGCTCGATTTTTCCCCTGCATTCACTTTTTCCCTTCCCCTTTTTCTAAAAGCCCTTAATTTTGTATGAATAGATTTTGGGGAGAATTGGGTTTTTTTCAAGGGGGGGGGGGGGGGGGGTTTTTTGTGTCTAATGAAAAATTTTTGTATCATTTTGGGGACGTACAATTTTTTTCTGGCCCCTCCCCTTCCCCCCCTTTTCACCCCCCCACCCTGCCCCCCTCCATTTTGCAAAAATTTCTTTCCTTTTTCGGGGCATACCATCCCCAATTTTATAAAAAAGGGGTTTTAAATTTAAAAAAATTTGGGGGGGTTTTTTAAGGGGCAATGTTAATTTTGGTTTTTGTAAAATTTTCATAACAGTTCCCGCTTAAAACTGTACGTGCAAGGGGTGTTATCAAAACGGGGAAAATTTTGAAATTGGGGAAAAAACTTTTTAAAAAAATTTTAATTTCATTTTAAAAAAAGTAAATCATTGTTTAGCGTTCTTTTTTTTAGCGTTTAAAGCTGCCTGTATATCGAATTTTTTTCAAAAATACCTTTTTTTTTAAAAAAGGGGGTTTTTTAAGGGCCCCTTTTTAAAATTTTTGGGTTTTTTAAAAGGGGGTCTTTTTTCCGGGTTTAAAAAAAGCACATGAAAACCAAAATTTTATCAAGAACACCCCAAAATTTTTAAAAAAACCCTTTTTAAAAAGGCCCCCTTTAAAAAGGTCATAATGACTACAAAAAACCCAAAGTTACCCTTGGGGGGGTTCCTGTGGGTTTTTTTTTCAATTTGGGGGGCGATCCTTTTTTCTGGGGGGCCGCCAACCTCAAAAGATGGGGGTTTTAAAAAAATTTTTTTTGGGGGTTTTGGGGTTTTTAAAAAGGGGTTTTTTGTTTTTAAAATTTTCTTTTTTTAACTCCAAAATTTTTAAGGGTTTTTAATTTTTTGAGAAGTACCCCCTCCCCGGCAAGGGCACAACGGCCTTTTGAAGAAAAAAAAGGGGAAAAAAATAATTTTTGGGGAAAACCTTTTAAAAATTTTTTTTTTAAGGTTTTTTTAATTTTTTTTTTTTGAGAGTTTAAAACCCCAAACCCCCCCCTCGGTTCACAAAAGACTGCCTGCAAAAAATTTTAAGAAGTTTTTTTTAAAAAAGTTTTTTTTGGGGGTTTGGGGTTTTTTAAAAAGGTTTTTTTTAAATGTTATAAAAACTTTTTTTTTAAATGCCCAAAAAAGGGGCAATTTTTTAAAAGAAACCTGTACCTGTCCCCAAGTCACAAAGGCTTTTTTGAAGAAAAGCAGGGGAAAAAAAATTCCCCTTTAAACCCGTTAAAACCCTTTTTTTTAAGGTTTTTTAAAAATTTTATTTTTTAGAGATTACCCCCCAAAACCCTCCTCGAGTCACAACAGACGTACCTCCAAAAATTTTATAAATGGTTTTTACCCCCTTTTTGAGTCTATAGCGGTACACCCACACACCACACACCCACACACACCCACACACACAAAAAATTTTTTCCCTTTAATTTTAAAAATTTTCCCTTTTTTTTTAAATCACCTCACCGGGGAAAAAGGGGTGGAAATTTTTACCGGGGGAAATTTTGTTTAAAAATTTTTTATGTTTAGGGAATGATACAAAATGTGGGGGTTTTTTATTACAAAAGGGGGGTTACTGACATTTCCCCTTTCTGCTGTGATAATTTTTTTTCTAATAAATGGAAAAAAATTAAAACAACATAAGGTAATAAAAAAATTCAAAAATTTTAAGAAAAAAAAAAAAAAAAAAGAAAAAAAAAAAAAAGAAAAGAGAATTGTGCGTGCGCGCTTTTCGCGCGGGTTCATAATGGTATTTTAAATGTATGTGTTTTTTTGGTTTTTGAGTGTGTGTGTGTGTGTTTTTTGTGTGTGTGTGTTGTGTGTTGTGTGAAAAACTTGTTTTGAGTGTGTATACCTTGGGGGGGGTTTACCTTTTCATTTTTTTTTTTAAAATTTCAAATTTTACATATGTAATCAGTTTTTAAAATGATAGCATCTTTATTTAAAAGGTCAGGGGCCTTTTGTAATTTTTAAAAATATTTCAATAAGTTTGGGAAAAAAGGGAAAAATTACTTTTTTCCCTCTTTTTCAAGTTTCCCCCAAAATTATACTTTTAAAGCAGGCAACCTTTTGTTCTTCGAGCTATACTAATTTTTTTTTAGCTTTAAAAAATAGATTAACTGCTGCTCTTTCGTTTTTATTGAATTTTTTTTTTTTTGCAACCCAAAAATTTTACACCGCCAACGACTTTTTTTTAAGTTTTTTTTTTCCAACCATTTTTGGTATGAACCTTTTTTTTTCTTCCCACTTCTATACACGGGTGGGCAAAAATAAAAGAAATGTCCATAAAGAAATGTCTTTGACACGTTATCGCATTTATTGTTTTCTTTAAATTTTTTCATTTTCTGAAGAAAAATTTTTGGGGGTTTTGATTTTGTTTTTTATCTTCCACTGCGCTCGTAACATGTACTTTATATTGACAAAAATTTTTAAAATTTGGGAATTGAAAATTTTAAGCGCGATGGGGGAAGAGAGAGAGAAAAAAAAAGAAAGAGAGAGAGGAGAGGGAGGGAAAGAGAGAGAGTTTTTTGGGGGGCGAAGGGGGGGGGGGGGGGGTTTTGGGGGGGGGTGTACGTAGCAGAGGGGATGGGGGAGCAAACCAAAAAAACTATTGGGGAAACAACCCCCTAAAGAAAGGAATGAAATTCACAAAATCTTTTTTTTCCCCCCTATTGATAAAAACAGAAAATGCCCCCAGAAGGGGCGGGGTATCATTTGTATTTTGTTACAAGGGTACATTTCGATGCTTGTATTATTAAAAAGAAAAAGAAAGGCCAAAAACCCCATCACAGATAAAAATTTTATGCAATACATGTTTTTAACTTTTATTGAAAAAAAAAAACCACACAACCACAACAATAGATTTTAAAAAAACAAAGCTTTGTAACCCCCAAAGTCAACTTTTTTTTTTTTAAAGACAAAGTAATTTTTAACTAAACAAACAGAAAATTTTATTTTTATGTGTATTGAGAGAAGACTATTTGGGTTTTAAAAAAGGGCCTTTTTTTTTTTTAATTTTAAATGTTGTCGTGGTTCCCGTTTTAAAAAACTTTCTTTCATCAAGGAAAAAATTTTTTAAAAATTTTTTTTTTGTTTAGTGGCAGAGAGTCATACAGCGCGGGGATTTTTTGGGTGTAGGTTTTTGGGAAAAAAAAGAGCAATCTTTTATCTTCATTTATTCAACCCCAAAACTAAATGAAGTTTTAAAAATTGCTCGTTCATTTTTTTTTGTCCTGATGTTTTGTTTTCCTGAAGAAGAATTTTAAAAGCGAAACGCGTGGTTTTTTTTTTGGGGATTTTTTTGGGCTACGTTTTTTTCTTGGGGTTTTTGCTAAAATTGCTTTAAAAAATTTTATTTTTTTGGTTTTTCCTTTGTATGTTAAAAAAAACAAAAAACATAAATGCATTCCCTTCTCGGAAAGATTTTTAAAAAACAGTTTTTTAGAGTTTTAATAACCAAAATTCCGTGGATTTATAATAATTTTTTTTTTTTTTTCTTTTTAGGAAGTGTTTTTAAAACAAAGGGGGTTTTTTTTCCATAAAAACTCTGTGTTACTTTTCTATACGTTCGTATCCAACTGGAAAATTTTAAAAGCAAAAAATTTCATTTTTAAAATTTTTGTAAAAGTAAAAAGCACCCAAGAGGGGGGAAATTTTCCCCAACCCCCCCAAAATTTTTTACAAAGGGGAAAAAATTTTTTAAAAACTCTGTGTCATTTTTTTGGGGAAAATCACCAAACTGCAATTTAAGGGGAAAACTAATTTGTCTGATCCCTGTTTCTTGTAGGGAAATTCTTTTTAGTTTAGCCGTCAAAATTGTATAAACTTTTTTTGTTTTCCCCCTCTTTTTTATATTTTTGGGAAACCATGGGGCATAAAAAAGGTTTTTTGGTGTTTTGTGGGGTTGGGGTTTTGTGTGTGTGGGGTGTGTGGTGTGGTTTGTGGGGGTGCATACAGCAATTTTGGGGCCCCTTTTCTTCTTTTGATTTATTGTGTTTAGACCCCCATGGCCCACAGGTGTGGGGGGGGTGGGTGGTGTGTGTGGTGTGTGTGGGTGGTGGTGGGGTTGGTGGGTGTTTTTCCCTTTTTTTTTTTTGGCCCGGCCCCGGGTTTTGGGGGGGGTGTTTTGTTTTTTGTGGTGTTGGTGTGTGTGTTGTGGTTTGGGGGGTGTTGTGTGTGGGGGTGTGGTGTGTGTGTGTGGGGTGTTTTTTTTAAATTTTGTTATTTTTTTTTTCATGATTCCCTTTTTTTTCCCCTTTTTTTTAAGCCATAACGCATTTATTTTGTGTGGGGGGGTCTGCGTAGTTTTTGGGGGGTTGTGTTGTGTGGGTGTGTGGGGAGTGTGTGGTGTGGGGGGTGTGTGTTTGTGGGTGTGTGTGTGTGGGGCATTTTTTTTTTTTTTTTCGGGGCCCTTAAGTTGATTTCCCCCAAGATTTTGCCCTTATAAAAACCATTCTTCTTCTCTTCTTCTTCCCTTTTTTTTTATTATTATTTTATTTTATTCTATCCAGTCTGGGGATGGAACCATGTTTTTGGAACGGAGTGTTGGTTCAATTCTAAACGTTAATGTTTTTTTCTGTCTTAAACGTTGCACTAAAGTCTTTCAAAAAACCCCAAACCACACTGCCCCACTCTTTGGAAAAGGGGAAAATTTTACGCCCGGAACCCGGCCTCAACGGGGGGGGGTTTTCGGGGGTTTTCTGCGGGGTTGGGGCTGGGGAATTTTTGCTTTTTTTTTCCCCACCCCCCCCCTTAAAACCCAAAACCTGAACACCCAGACTCACTGCAAGACAACAGAAAACGACTGTTTTCCTCGGGGCTTGCGATCCCGGCTGGCCTTTGTTTTTTCGAAAAGGTTTACATCAGACCCAGGGGGGTCAGAAGAAGACCCAAAAAAAAAAGGGGGGGGGAAAAGGGGGAGAAGAGGGGGGAGGAGAGAGAGAAAAGGAAAGAGGGAGGGGGGAGAACAAAAGAAAAAAGAAGAAGAGAAGACAGAAAAAGAGAAAAGGGAAGAGAAGAAAAAAAAAAGGGGGGGGGGGGGGGGGGGGGGGGGGGGGGGGGGGGGGGGGGGGGGGGGGGGAAAAATTGGAAAACTAAAATCGTTAACCCAAAACCAGTCATTACACAATTCAAAAAAAGGGGACAGGCCCCAAGACCCCCTTTTCCCCAGTTTTCCCCTCCTCCCCCCCCCCCCCCCAAAAACACACACCCCCCTTTTTCCCCGCTCTTGCCCCCTCCCCATTTCCCCCCCTTTTCCTTCCCCAAAATTTTTTTTTCCCTTTCCCCACCCCCCCCCCCCCCCCCTTTCCCCCCTACCCGCTTTTTGGGGGTCTTAAAAAGGGGGGAAAAAATTTTGGTTTTGTGAAACGAGGGGGTTTCCAAAATTAAACAAAAATTTTTCACGACACCCCATTTCCATGTGTAAAAATTCCCCAATTTTTCTGTTTTTTGGGGGAAAAAAAGGGTAACATGAAGGTGGAATAGATGGGGGGTGGGGGGTGTGTGGTGTGTTTTTTTGTGTGTGGTGTGTGGGTGTGTGTGTGTGTGAAGAAAAGAGAGAGAGAGAGGGAGAGAGAGAAGAGAAAGAGAGAAAGAAAGACAAGACAAGACAAAAAAAATTTTAAAATTTACAGGATAAAATTTTAAGCACTGACTTTTTTTTTTTACCCCCGGGTCCCCCCCCGAGGGGGTCGACAACATCAGTGAAATAATTTTAAATTAAAAAGCAAAAAGGGGAACCCCAAAACGGTAAAAGCAACATACGGGGAAATAAATGAAAACAAAAAGAGAATGAAAACAAAACAAAATAATAATAATAAAAAAACAAACAAAAAAATAGAAAAAAAATGAAAAAAAAAATAAAAGAGGAAGGAGAGAGGGGGTTTTGGAGGAGGGGGGCTGGGGAACATATGTAAATGAAATACAAGGGGGAAGTTTTTCATGTATGACAACAACGTAAAAGAATATGACAAAAATACACATTTTTTGAACACACACATACGCGCACCTTTTCACGCCCCCAAAAGAAAGAGAAGAGAGAAAAGGGAAAAAAAAGGAGAGAGAGAGAGAAGCAAAAAGGACAACATGTAATTTTTTTTTTGTAAGGCTTAGAAAAATAGAAGGTAATTTTAACAAGGGAATGAAATTTGGGGGGGGGGGGGGGGGGGGCAAAAATAAAAAAAAAAAAAAAAAGAAGAGGAGAAGAGAGAGAGAGAGAGAGAGAGAGAGGAGGAAAAAGGGGAGGGGGAACAGCATGAAATGTAATGATTTTTAAAAGGAAATGTACTAAAAAAACACAAAATTTTCATTAAAAATTTTGACAGAAAATGAAAAAGCAAAAATTAAAAGGGAAAGGAATACACACACCCCGCTTTTCCCCCAAAAAACACACACACACACACCCCCACACACACCACACAGAAAAAAGAAAAGAGAGAGAGGAGAGAGAGGGGGTGAAGAAAAAAATTGGTTTGGTATTTGGATTTAAGGTGGGGTTTTGTGTTGCTGGTTTGGGTTTTTTTGTTTTTTTATTTTTAAAAAAATTTTGTGTGTTTTTGTTTTTTTTTTGGTCTTTTGGGGTTTGTTTTTGTTTTTTTGGGGGTTTTTTTGGGGGTTTTAAAAAAAAAAAAAAAAAAAATTTAAAGGAAAAAATTTTAACCCCATCAAAAATCAAAATTGTGTTGTTTTGTTTTTGTTTTGGGTTAAAAAACCTTAAATTGGGGAAAAAAAACAAAAAAAAAAAAAGGATTTGGTTAACCCCCCCCCCCATTCCCAAGGCAAAATTTTCCCTTTTGGGTTTCCCCAAAACTATTTTGGGTTCTCTAAAAAAACATTTTTAAAAATTCAAAGGGGGGGATTTTTTTTAAAACAAAAAAAAATTTTTGGGAAAAAAAATTTTTTTTTGTTAAAAATTTTTTCCCCGAAACCACCAAAAAAAAAATTTTAAAATTTACAACTCCCAAGAAAATTATATTAAAGGGGAAACCCGCGCCGGGGGCCATTCAGCCGTTAAAAAGGGTTTTTGGGGAAAAGCCCCCTTTTAAATTTTAAAAGCCCCTTTAAAAATTTTGGTTTCCCCCTTTTTGGCCCCTTCCCCGGCCCGGGGAATTTATTTTACGGGCTTTTAAACCCCCCAGCCTTTCCCCGGGGTTTGGGGTTTTTGGGGAAGGGAAAAGTTTTAAAAGGTCATTGAGGGAAGGGGGGAAAAAAATTTTCCAAATCCCAAACCAAAAAATTTTAAAAATTTTTCCTTTTAAATTCTTTTTTAAAAGTACCAAAAATTTCAATTCTTGTTTTAAAAGGGGTTTTTTTTTCCCAAAAAAGTTTTTTTTAAAAGTTGGGTTAAAACCCCAAACCAAAATAAAAAACTTTTAAAACCCCCCAATTAGGGGAAACTATTTTTTAAAAAAATTTTGGGAAATGCTTTTTTAAAAAAAAAGCTGTTTTTTTTCAAAAATTGGGGGGGGAAAAAAATTTTTTTGGGGGGGGGGAAAATTTTCCCCCCCAAATTTTTACAAAACGCCCAACGCCTGTACTAAAAAAACCCGGGGGTTTCCCTAAATTTATACAATGCCGCTGGGGGCCCCGGCCCTTAGTGTAATTTTTCCCAAAAGGAAAAAGTGCGGGCTTCGACTGGGGATTGTCATTAGTAAGCCGGGGCCAGACGTCTGACCAAAAATTTTTACATAAAGGGGGGAAGGGAGTTTTCTCCCCGGGGAAAAAATTAACCCCAAATTAAAAATTTGAAAAAAAAACGTCCTTAAAACCCCTTTTAGGTTCTTATTCAAGGGGGGGCCCCCAGTTCTTTTTTTAAATTCTTAAAAATTTTTTTTTTAAGTTCTTAACAAGTCAACATCAATTTTTTAAAATCAATAATTTTCAAGTTTTTTATTAATTCTTATTTTAATCTTATTAAGTTCTTTTCAATCGTCATTTTTGTTTTTTTTTTACAATCCCCCATGTTTTTTATTTAAGTTTTTTTATCAATGTCCCTTATTTTTTTTTAAATTTTAAATTTTTTTTGAAATATTATTCCCCCTTGAAAAAAGGGTCAAAATGAATTTTTTTGGGGTTGGGGTTTCTGGCTTGCTTTTTTTTTGGCTTTTTTTTTTTGTTTTTTAATTTTTTTGGGGGCTTTTTTTTTTTCCCCGGGGTTTTTATATTTTTTAAAAAATAAAAACCACCCCCACCCCAAAAAACCCAAAAATGGGAAATTTTTAAAACCAAAAATTTTCCTGACGACTTTTTGGGTTGAAACTTGAATCCCTTGTGTAATTTTTAGCTCATTGAAACAACGTTGGCGTGGCGTGTTAAAATTTTTAATTTTTTATTATATTTTTTTTTGGAACATTAATTTTTTTTTTTTAGTTCCACCTGCTAATTTTTTTTCCCGCGCAACAAAACCCAGGAAAAAGGGGGCCCCTTTTTGGGCCCCCTTTCCCCCCAATTTTTTTCTTTTGATTTTCTGGCTCGGTTTTTTTTGAAAGGGGGAAAAAAATCCCAAAAAGATTAAAATAAAATTTAACCCATGATTAATGGCGATAACAATTTTTTCCCAAACTGTAATATAATCACATCCTTTTAAAAATCTAAAAATTTTTGGGGTTTAAAATGGATCCGGTTAAATCATACATAAAAACCCCTTTTTTTAAAAACAATTGGGGGGAAATTAAAAAACATTTAAAAGTAAAAAAATAAGAACCGTTTGCCCAACACTTTTTTTAAACCTTCGTACCCAGTTGCGCTTCATACCTTTGTTGGAAACCCCTTTCAATGTCTTGGGGACTTTTTTGAATCTGTTTTAATGCTGAATTCCCCTTTTCCAAAAGGACGTTTTTTTTTCCACACGCCCCCAAAAAAAAAGCCTTTTTCCCTTTTACGCAAATAAGGGGGGGGGGTTTTTCAACTTGGGGCATTTGGGAAATTTTTGGAAAAAAAATCACGCATTCCTGGTTTTTTTAATAATAATAATATTTTTTAATTTTTAAAAAAGCACCCAAAAACTTTCAACCTTGTATACCCCTTTTGCTTTAATTGGGGGCCCCAATGTAGGGGACACAATGCTTTTGGAAAAATTTTAAAAATAAAACCCCCAGATCTTGGGAAAAAAAATTTGAAAGACCCCCCAAAGTTTAAAATTCGTTATTACAGCTTCATTTGCTACGAAAAATTTTTTAAACAAGGAATAATTTTCCGACAGTAACAATATTAAAATTAAAAAAATACATTTAAAAAAAATGGTTCCCCCTCGAAAAAATGATTGGGGGGGCTGTGGTTAATGCGCTTTTTTTTTTTGCAAGAAATTTTGCCTTTAGTAAACTACAAAATTTTAAAAATGAGAGAAAAAAAAATAACAGAGCTATGGACAACAACTGCTGGCCCCCAAGACCCCTAAAAAAGCAAAGAAAAAGGGCATTAGATTTTTTTAAAACCGACTTAAACAACAGGGACACACTTTTCCCCTTTAAAAATTTTTTAACCCGGGAAAAAAAAAATATTTTCTTGTCCCCGGGAAACCAAAAAAAATTTTTTCCCCCCCCAAAAAATTAGGGGACTTTTTTCCCCCTCAGAAAAACAAAAAATCCCCAAAATTTTTGTTTTTGTTTTTATGACCCTGTGTATTTTTTTGCAAAAATTTTTGGGGTGAAAAAAAAAAGAAAAATCTTTATTCCCCAAAAGGATTTTGGAAGGGAAAAACAGCAATTAAAACAAAACCAACCCCGGGGATCAGTGAAAAAAGAAAAGGGGAAGGTTTTATCTAAAAAAGCGTTTTTGGGGAAAAAATTTACCACGCCTAAAAAAATACAAAGACCCCCTTTGGGGAAAAATCCCAAAAACCCCCATCAAAGGGGTCTTCTATTTTTTTCCCCATATACATTAGACAAAAAAATTTTTAAGGGGAAACCCCTTACGGGCTTTGGACATGGGGTTTAAGATCCCCAAAAAGCTGAACCATTAACAAAAAAAGGGCTTCTCTTTTCTGCCCCCTTTTAAACACTGAAAAAAAAAGGGGCCCCTTTTAATTTTCCTCCTTTTTCAAGCCCCATGATGGAAAAGTTTTTTTAAAAGGGGGAAAAAAACAATTATTGTTAAAACATAATTTTCCCCCTTAAAAGAGCTTTTCCGGGGTTCACGGGCACAGGGTTTGGTTGAAAATTTCCCCAAAAATTTTCGGAAAAACTTTTCTCCACCAGTATCACAAAAAGCTGTTTTACAATTTTTCGCAAAAACAGTTTTGGGTTGAAGGCGCCCTCATTTTTGCGCGCAATGAAAAAGAAAAATTTTAAAGGGCAAAAACCTTCAAGCAATCAAAAAACAAACAAAAAAGGGTTTTTGGGGGAGAGTCTTCACAAGCAAACTTTTTCCTTTTGGGGGGGTTTTAAAGTGGGATACCTTTATTCCCCCGGGGGAAGGGGAAGGGGAACCGCATGGGGGAACAGATCCAGTTTGGAGTTTTTTATCCATTTGGGGGTAAAAAAAATTGTGAAAATGAATCCGCCCCGGGGGAAAAATTTCGAAAAACTAAACCAAAAAAAACGCCGGGCCCCCCAAAAATCTTTTGTGAAGGAAGAACTGCAGATAACCCTCCAGACACAGTTCCATCGTTTTAATTTTTTTTTTAATTTAAAATTAAAAAAGGGGCAAAAAAAGGAAAAGGAAGAATCCTTCCCCAAAAAAAGGGCCCCGGAAAAACAAAAAATTTTTGGGGGAAAAGGCCCCTTAAAAAATGCGAAAAATTTTTTAAATTTAATCGGGGTATTAACTAATTTTAAGAAAAAATTATTATCCCAAAGCTAGAAAAAAACCTCAAATTTTGATTGGAATTTATTAAAAAAATTCGACGCATTTACCCCAAAGGGGAAAAAATTTGGTTAAATTTTGGGGAAAAATAGTTAACTTAAGAACTTTTTTTCTACCAAATACATTTTTGGGTTTTTAAAATGGAAAATCAAAGGAAAAGGCGAAATGGCAAAGGGAAAAAACCTTTTTAAAAAAATTGCCCCAAATTTTTTTTAGTATCTATAAAAATTAAAGAAGTATTTGAGAAAAATTTACAAACCTTTTGGTAGAACAACGCCAAACAATTTTCTTTAAAAAAACCCCAAAAAATTTATTTTGATTTATGGGTATTGGGCATGAAATTGCGAAAAAAAAAAAAAATTTTAAACACATCAAAAAAATTAAAAAATTAAAAATTAAAAATTTTCTAAATTAGATATGAAAAATTGAACTGCGATTGCTGAAAAATAAAGGGGCCCTATATTTTCTATTCTTTTCCCAAGCCCATTTCTTGGGGAAAATCCCCGGGTTAAAAAAACTCCTTTTTTGTTTTTTTCTTTTAAGACCTTTTTGTTAAAAACGTTTGTTTGATCTCATGTAGTTTTTAACGGAAAATTTTTCCGGGGCATGATGAAAAGTCTTTTGTCAAAAAATTTTTTTATTTTTTTTCATGGAATGCTTGAAGGGGCAACACGCGAGTTTTCCCTTTTTTTTTTTAACAACTTTTTTTTTTTGGGAAAGACTGTACATTTTCGACCCCAAAAACCAAAAAAACCCTGGGGAAAAACCCCCAATAATTTCCCCCCTTTTTCTTACCTAAAAAAACCCTTTTTGTTTTAAAGGAAACAAAGGCCCAAACTTTTAGGGAAAAAAGATGTGCGTAACCCCCGCATGCCCTTTGCTACTTCCCCAAATTTCCCTGTCTTTGGAAAATTTTTTAGTAGGATACGATTAAAAAAAGGAAAATGTATCTGTGTACAGAACCTGGCTCCGGATACAAGGGTTTAAAAAATCTAAAGAAATTCTAACATCAAACCCTTGAATTCTAAAAAGTAAACCCAATAAAAACGGGCTTATCCAATTTGAATTCTTTTTTTTCATCATTATCCAAAAAGCTGATCAGAAATCTTCTGAAGTCCTGATAATTAGGTTTTGAATTAACTTAATTGCAACGTTTTCTCTGGTGACCAATCTAACATCTTTACGCTTGTGCATTCTCCATAGCCCTTTCCAAAACAGCTGTTGTTCCAATTTTGAAAAATCTTTTTTCTAAAGCATCTGGATTTAGTTCTGAGATCATGTTCTCTTTAGGGAGGGTTTTCATGAACTGTTCTTGATAAAAAGCAATTATACATGAACGCTGTTAACTTTAAACCTTTGTCTTAAATAAAATTGGAGAACTGTAATGCAGACAAAATTTTTTTTTTGTCCCGAAGATTAGGCACAAGTTTAGGGGTTCTTTTTGCACCTTTTAGGGTTTCTGCCGCTAATGGATAGTCATATGGTAATCATGGGTTCTGAGGATTTTCTAAATCAACTTCTAAAATGAACCCCTTTAATCGGGCTAAATGGAACCATTTAAAACTTTTAATTTTTGATCCTTGTTCTTTTAAATTTGCGAATGGAAGTGTTTTCCCATTGCCCAACCATACAGATTTTTTGCATCTAAATACATAAGATGGGTTAGCCTTTACTTGGGGATCAAAGTCGTCCAAGTATTGTTGTTTGCTTACAGTAAGGGTTTCGACCCATACTGATTCCCCACGCAATCCGTTTTCAACATCGAAGCATTGGCGGGTTTAAGACAATAAATCAATTTGTACTCCTTTAAATTTTAAAAAAAGCGTCCCCAGCCATCCCAGGGCAGAAATATAATGCGCAGGATCCTGGCTTAATGTTTCATGCAGGTCTTCCTATAATTTTCAAAGACGTCCCGCCAACAAACAGGTATCCGCCATTTAAATAGAATCATGATAGTCCCCATCGTTTTACACTCTAACTTTCTGCCCACGCATCTTGAGCATGCTGGTAATCAGAATCACTGATGTCCCTTTCCTCTGAGACTAGAAAAGAACGCGCCTTTAGGCGGAATGTATCTTCGTCACAACCTTTCCAACTGTTCATGTACTAAAGGTAAACGCCCTTTCTAACAAGGTTGGGTCAAAATATTCCTTCCGTTATTGGGCAGGACTTTAAGGACATAGCCATGACTCTAATGAACCCATCATGTGTTGCATAGAGTCGTAGAAAGACATGTTTATTTAAAGTGAAACACATGTACTTTTCTGATGGACTGTGCAATGCATGACACCCTGAAGTCGCTGGTTACTGCTTGCATTATAAGGTGAGAGTCGTAACCTCGCAGTTGTGAAAGAAATAGGCAGCTTCCCATGTCTTTGGGTTCAAACTTTAGTTGAAGATTGCATTTGTTATGTGCTGCTCCTCTAAACTTTCCACTAATGTGATCATGGTCTCTTACTGTTGGATTCTCTGCGGTGGCAACCAAGGCCGCCCCACAAATCCAACGTGAGTGGCCGAGTCAACTGTTGTTGGCTTCAGGCGTCATTATGATTTAGATAAGTTTAGATTATTAGAACAGGCATTACGCACTTGCTGCATGCGTTTTTAAGAGTATTTTGCAGCATTTGGTCCTCTGTATAATTTCTGGCTTTGAATGGGCGCCATCCGACCTAACAATGATGAAGGCAAATGAGCAAATCTGATGATTACTTATTAAGACTGTTTTAGGAATTTCTGTGGGGTTGGTCCTCATAAGGAACAATGAGTGGATTCGAAGTCTGCGTAAAAACATATGGACTAGTTTTGCAACCGTTTTCCAGTTCTTAAAACTAACTTTAACTGCCTTCTCCGGGCGTAATTAGTTCTGTATCACAGTCAACTGGCTAATACAATGTTTTATATGTTCGCTCGCACTTGAACGGACGGATTCTTGTTAAAAACATTTTTCTACAAAATTCTTGTTTGCTAGTGTTGTTTTGTAGTATGCACTAGTATTCTACTCATTGTGGCGTATTAGAGTGTAGGCAACCCTTAAGGCTTTGGCATTAGGAGTAAGTCCTACATGAGTTTTGGTTGGTTCGCCTATTGTTGGACTGTTCTTTGACACTCTTTTGGCAGAAGGTTGGGTTCTTCAGACCATGGTAGACATTAACAGTTATTGGTGGATTTTTGTTTTTCAAACTGATCAATTTTGTCTACAGCCATAGGAAATTCAGGCCGTTAAAGTTAAATCATTGGCCCACTGTAAATAGTTAGATACTCTCTCTGCATTTTTGGGCAACGTGATGCAGCCTAGCAAGAACGCACCACATAAAACATTTTGTCGTCTGAATTTTTATGTTTAAACTGCTTTTTGCAACCAATGTGGAGGAGTGGAATGTAAGACCTGCCAACAATCGGCTCATACTTAGCCTGTTTTAATCTGATGTCTAGGACTTCCCCTCTGACCAACCAGAGCCTCTCATTTTACTTCTTCAGGCCATTAAACTGTGTAAGAAGTGATCTGCCCAACCGGTGTTAATCATTATGAGAAAGATTAGTCTGTTGTTTGTTGAGACCCAGACTTCTAGATTTTTCTTCGTTTATTGTTTAATAGTCGATAAAACAACTAACCTTACTTTATACTGGAGGGTTTATTGTTAGTTTACTTGGACTTGAGAAATGCATGCAAAACGCTTTCCTGACCTTTTTTGGATTAATAACTTCTAAAACACCTCATTTAGGCTTTTGACAAACGCTCTTCCTCGAGGCATTGCTTCAAACAATTCATCTGAACCTTCATATATCTTATCCATGTTGAGTTCTTTTCTAACTCAAAATATTTTATTTAAATTAAAAAAAAAATTAATCAGAATCAATATCAACGGTCTTTTTGTGCTTGACTCATTTAACTAAAGTATAAACGCCCTTTTGGGGTTTTTAATGTGAGCTGTTTAGAACAGAGTTTAAAAGTTTCGTTTACTTTTTTTAAACATTCCTTTTTTATCTGGTCGGTGTCGGGTTTTTGAGAAAAGTTGCCCTTGCCTTTCTTTGAAGATCATCTTTTGTCTTTTGTAGTCCTCAAAAAAACAGCCTGTAGCGACTAAATTCTTCATCCGTGATGTTTGAGTCAACTATGTGCTTTATTTAATTGTCAGTTTGAAGGAACTAAGTTTAGCTGTTTATTAGTTGAACCATAGCTGTGTGTGCTTTGAGTTTAGCTTTTATTTTTTTGCTGACAGCACTTACAGCCAATGAACACAGGCCCAAGAGTTAAAGACAAACCACCTAGAGGTATAGCTACCGGTGCACCTACGCCTGTTGCTAAGAGACCTACACTTGTTCCTGCTGATAGAGCACTAGTGATCGATGCTCCAGTATTAACATATGTAACAGCATTAAAGACAGCAGAATACCTTCGTTTGGTTTTACTGTATTTTGAAAGGTCCTGCTCTAGTTTTTGTTGCATTTGTGTAATGTTGGTTAATCTGAAAGTTTTTATGTCTACAGCAGCAGCTATCTCTTCTTTGGGCACTTTTGGATAAGTCGTAACAGACATGCTTTTTTAAAATAAAAATAATTTAGTATTGGATATCTTTCAATCTGTTATCTTGAATATTCAGCTGCGCATCATATATTAAAAACAAATGTACATTAAGTGGTTTATCACTCTCTTTTTCTTTATCAATTTGAATGTTTATTACGTCTTTAACTGTTCTCCCACTCCCATGCAACTGATTATCTTCTGTTGACCTTAGGTCAATCCATAAACCGTATTTCGTTGTTAAATATTCATCAAGTCTAACACTGTGAAGGTGTAGATCTTTAGACACAAGGTCTACTGTTGGATTTCTACACCTCCCGCCTCCAAACAATTTTCTTATTTCATCAAAATGATGATAAGGTTTAAGCCCGCTACCGTAGACTTGGTTAGGACTACCCTCAATTGAACATTGTACTTTCGTTATTTTAGGATTGATAAACTTTTCACTTTGTCTTTTGAATGGTTCTTCATCTTCACACAGCAATAAAATACCTTTAAGGGATCTTGCTGCGGCGCTAAAACTAAAGTTCCATATAGTGTCTGCTCTGCTTTTAGGATATTTTGAATGATGAATCACTCTTTCGTAATATATTGCTAATTTTGACTGATATTGTTGCTCAATCAGCCTTGCTAAGTTAGGGTTGCTAACAATGTCAAACTCTAACGAGATGTCGAAAATGCTGTACTTGGAATCAGTGTCTGTCGATCTAATGACACGTTTGTATTCATTAAAAGTTAGTTCATATGACAATCTGTCTTTTAATGCTCCTTGAAAGTATGGCGCATGCGCTTTTAACAACTCAAAATCCAAGGGTATAGAAAAGCGATTTCCAAACGCATAACTTACAGCTTCATACTTGTTACCGTCTTTAGCATCTTCGGCGTCTATTCTGTGTTTTAGTGCTTCGTTATTTTCGATTCCTTGAAACGCAAGATCGGCCCTTTCATTATCGGTTAGCCATAGATCAGAATAGATTAGAAATATGTCTGCATTGTGTAAAGAAAATATTTCTTGCCCCTCAAGTTTTATAGAAATTTTCTTAACGATTGCCCGTCCCAGATTCTGTACAACTGTCCTGTTTACGTCTGTTGCTGAATCAAGTTCTATTTTAAAAGTAAGTCGTGCAGATCCCGGCACAATCACTTCATCTGCTCCTAGGTCTGGAAATTTGACAGTAAGAATCTGATCTGAATCAATAGTAGATGGATTATTTGGAACAATAATATTCTGTTTATTTCCCTTCACGCCAAAGGGCTCTTTCAGTCTTCTATGCGGGTCAAGAATCGAACCATATGCTTGTGACATTTTTTTTATAAAACAAAATAAAAAGTTAATTATTTAAAAACATGGCAGAAGAAGATTATGATGTTTTTGATCCTGGAGACGACATGAGTGAAATGACGCCTTTGACACATCCATTACAATCATTGCGGCGTGAATTAACAGAAAGTAAGGTCAAATCATTTTATCAAAGTTTAGGCCAAGAACCTCCTGATTTTATAGACCCTAATGATTTTGAAACAAAAGATGGCAATTTGATTTTTAAAAACGAGCAAGGACAACTTGTTCAGCTTACAACTAAACCAGACCCATCAAAGTTTTTAGCAAAGACTACAATTAGACAAAGGCTCAGTGTGAGCGATCAAAATCGCCTTGGCATTGCTAAACCGCGAAGATTAGACAGTGAGGCAGTTGCTAAACTTCAAAACACACTACAAGAACTCCCAACAGATAACCAAATACAAAACATACCCCTTAAAGATTTAAGCCCAACAGCAGACGAAATAATAGAAACCAGTTTTTCAGAAGCATTAAAAACTATGCACGATCCGCCGCTACCTATGAGAGAAATAACGGCCCTTGATCATGCTTTGAAAAGCATCAGAGGCGAATTAACAAACAATTTAGCAAAACTGGGTGAACTAGATGAGCATATAAAAAGAGAAAAAGAAAAACTAGTTGAGGCTGATGACCACAACTTAGGACCTGGTGTTAAAGAAAGAATAACACAAAGACTAAAAGATCTTGAACAAGAGAGATCAGCAAGACTAGAAGTGCTGTCTACTAACCGAGAACAATTACGAACTCAAGTGAGCAGAATAAGAGAAACTATCCAAAGAATTTTATATGAAGACACAACACTAGCAGAACGAATAAGAACACTGTTTAGAGAGCAAGGCGTCACATTAGCAAGTGTTATAACAGCCTTAGGATTTGCAATAAGTACACTGGTGTTGGCTATTACAGGCGGTGGTGGCGGTGGGGGAGCAGTGCCACCAGGACCACCATCAGATAAATCATGGGTAAAAAAACAACTTGATCATCTTGCAAGTTTATTAAAAAAATTAGCCAGTAAGGCAATAGACTCTTTGCCTGGTATAATAGGGGGGATCGTTAGCTGGCTTTTGTCTACTGCAAGTAAAGTAGTTGGCTTTATGACCGAGCACTTATGGGCATTAGTTGCCTTAATAGTTGGGTTACTCTTTAGTAAGATAAAGACCAAGTAATCCTAGGGCAGTTAATCCAATAACAAGTGCTGTCTTTTCATATTCATGGTCATTATTTCTTGGGACCACAGGGATTGAATGGGGGGTTTGGGGGGCTCGGGGATTGGTGGGGCTTCTTTTTTTATTGCTATTGCTGGCTTAGAATTTATGTCGTTTTTTCCGACCTTCTCTTCTTTACCAGCCACAAGGATTTCATTATTATAGTTTATTATTGTTCCTATCTGAAGTCTGAGGTCAGAAGGCAGCATGTATAAACCAGTGCCAACAGCAAAGTCTACTTTCGATCTTGCGTATTGCAAAACACTTTGGTACCTTTTAATACTTGAAGGCAAATCAATTGCAGAATTAATAGAATCCTCTAAATTTGCTAAATACTGTTTTTGGGCGTCAAAGCCAGTAGAAGGATCAGTTATGTTAGATCTTGCCTGTGCTTGCGAACCTAGCAAACACCAAACATAAGTACGAATAGAGTCGTTTATTCGTTCTATTCCCGCTCTAGTTAGACCATTAGAAGTATCCAAAATAAATGTTGTCCATGCTGTTTTATGCTCTTGCTCTATGGACCCGAGGTGAACAGTTGTGCCTGAAGAGAAAGATGTGTAAGGAGGATTCCAATCATAGTTATACTTTCTATGCACGCCCCAATAATAAAGAGTGCCTAAACCATGATTAAGATCCAACTTTTGTCTAAAGTCTGTCTTTGGGTCAATATCAAATTCGTTACAGATCCTTTCAAAAGCCTTGTAATCTATTCTGTTGCTGAATGGATTAAACGTTTTGTCATTTGGTAATGGCGCTTGCAGTTCAGACAAAATACGTCTGAAGGTGTAATAAAAATGAAATCTATACACTGACCTCACCAAAGGATCAGGATGATTTAAATGATCAGCATACGACACTCCACACCCAGTTGATGCACAAAACACAGCAAAGTTTAACTGGTTCTGATAAAACTGCATCGGATGACTGAACCACACTTTCGGGATGTAGTCGTTTTTGATAGGAGGGTTAAGATAACGATCCAATGGAGTACTAACCTTTACTTGAAAGGCGTCAGACTGAGTCACAGAAATGTCGAGAGTATCAGTTGTTATATCTTTAGGACTGTAGTGCGGCCCAACAGAATATTTTGCATTAGTATATTTGAATGCACTCATTTTTAAATTTGTTTTAAAAATGTTTGTAACAATAACAACTCAAGGCAGTCCTTCGTTTTTAGAGTATGCTATTGATAATAAATGCGGAACCCGAAGGGTTGCACTCCATGAAATTTTTTACAAAGTCGTATGGTTTAATATAAGTCAATCCAAGAAGAATAATGTAATTCAAAAACTTGACCTTGGTGGAGACATAATTAGCCAGTTAACCATACCTGATGGTTATTACGGGTTTTGCTCGCTAAAAGAAGCAATGAGTAACTTCGACATTACTCTCAAACTTAACAATGCAAATTTGAAAATAATGTTGACATTCAAACCTGAAAAAGAAGTAGGAGGTTACCTTTTTGATGTAGAGCTAGCTAAAATGTTAGGCTTTGCAACTGGCAATCATGGCTTTCATGCCTTTCATAGATTTATAGTTACACCAGACAAAACTACTTATGAGGGAGAATATCCGCTCGATCTTGCATTACATTCATTACTCTATGTTCATTTGGACGAGCTGAGCACTGATGAAAACTTATATGATGGAAGGCCCTCAACTGTTTTAAGAGCTCTTCCATCAGGGAAAGCTGCATATTGCGATTATGAAATTATACAATTCCCTAATTTACAGTTTAAAAAATTAGCTTGTGGGAGGGTCAGATCATTTAATATAAAGATCACAGATAAAACAGGGAAAGTCGTGAAATGTGATAACCTGCACATTGTTTTAGAAATAAAATAATACGTTGTTTTAAAAAATGTCACGTGGACCAGACGATTCGGGGGTTACATTAGCGCCTGAGAGGTGTGTAACTTTAGAATTAAAAGACCTTGCAGACGTTGAGGACTTTGAACAAAACGGTGAGATAGGCACTTTATATGGTTTTGAGTACACTAAAGATGGTTATTATAAGCGCAAAGAGGTTGACGACAACAAAAGGTTTCCTAAACTAGAACAACTACGCAATCTAGAAGCAAATAATACAGGTCAGTATGAATATAAAATAGTTCGAAAAACTGACAACAAATGGCACTTAGAACCATATTTAGAATGGGACATAAAATTTGAATTCTTAAGCCCATTTACATTTTTCGACCGCCAAAAAAGTTTCAGAAAAGCATTGAACTCTGGCCCTTTACATGTAAGTCTTATGCCAGAGGACAACAGTCGGAAAGAGATCGAAATAAAGCCGTTTGGGGACAAACAGTACATCCTCCACAGAAGAGAATCGGTTTTAAAGAAAGCTTCTACAAAATTACAGTTCATTCCACGCACAAAATTAGGAGACACGTTCACAATGATATTTAAAATTTCTGTCTTAAAAGATGAGGCGAGAAATGGAGCTGTGGGTGTCAGTGACAACCTTATGGAAGGAATTCTTATTAGCTGGCAAAACTTAGACGTTGACAAACTTAAAGTTACTGTCGTCGTTCTTTACAATGGCGAGGATATTAAGGTCATAACAACAAGCAACAAAATTGATATTAGTTTAAATAGAAACGATCTTACAGAACTGAACTGGATTAATCTTACACATTTGGGCCTTATAGGGTTTTATTATACTGAACAAGTTTTGACAGAGAGTATGATAAAAACAATAACTGGTGTAAATTAAATTCTGTTTTAAAACTATGGAGCAAACGACTTTGGTGTCAATGCCGATGTTAAACTTTATGATAAAAACCCCTCATTGTTCATTGATTTGTGGACAGACTGGTTGTGGAAAAACAATATTTGTCCTCGACCTATTACAAACAGTTTATCGTTATAATTTTGATCATATAGTAATTTTCTGCCCAACACTTAAATGGAACAAAGCATATCACGACAGAAGGTTTATATGGACAGATGATGACATATATTTAGTTGATCCTAGCAATAAACTGAGTGAGTGTTTAGAACATTTCTTTAGACAGTTTGAAGGAACTCAGACACTATTTATTATAGATGACTGTTCGGCAGAAAGAGACATAGTTAAAAAGAGAAACACTTTATCAAAACTGGCTTTCAGTGGAAGACATGCTGGGATAAGTGTGTGGATTCTATGTCAAAAATTAACTCAGTTTTAAAAGACTTTAGAGAGCAATTAAAGACAGTGGTTTTATTTCACATGAAAGATAGAGACGCATTTGATGAATGTATGCGTGAAAATGATGTTATTGAAGACGATCAAGAAAAACGAAGGATTAAGCAAAAACTAAAGTCTCAAAAGTTTTCTAAATTAGTGTTAAAAACAGATAATCCTACACATTATGTATGTTTGTAAAGTGTGTACTATTAGAGAACTATAAAATAGGCATTCTGGGTAAGCCGGCGGAGCAACAGCGAAACCGGCTTCAGCCGGTTGGAGCTGGCGGAGGTGGGTGAGCCAGAATGCCTATTTTATAGTTCCTTTTACAGCTTTTTTCACGGAGAGAGAGAGGAAGTGAGAGAGAGAGAGAGAGAGAGAGAGAGAGAGAGAGAGAGAGTGAGAGAGAGAGAGAGAGAATGTGTGTGTGCGTGCGTGTGTGTGTGTGTGTGTGTGTGGTGTTGTGTGTGTGTGTGTGTGTGAGTGTGTGTGTATGTATGCATGTATGTGTGTGTGTGTGTGTTTGTGTGTGTGTGTGTGTGTGTGTGTGTGTGTGTGTGTGTGTGTGAGAGAGGGAGAGAGAGAGAGAGAGAGGGTGAGAGATGGGGGTGGGAGAAGGGGTAGTGGAACAGATTAAATAGTTGCGGGTCGCCCAAAGTATGAAAAACATCCCTTTTCTGTTTTTGAACATGAACATCCTGATCGTCCAGGCATCAGATCAACGCCTTTCCCAAAGGGAGTTAATTCGCATGTTGTCGCTTCACGACCAATAATTGATTTTCTTTTTTTAAAGCTACTGAAGGATGTAAAACGAAAATATGATCTTAAAACTATCAGTGAGAGAGCAGTGCTACCAGAATTGAACGAATGCCACCAATGAAATTCCAAAATAACATGTACGGCAAACATGTCGTACCAAACGACGGTCAGCACCGTCATTTGCCGGCACCATTTTATTCCGCTCTGCAAACAGCTTCCAAGCGTCACTTCAGAAGGTGTTGAGGGCTTTCGCGCCCCGCCAAACATATTATGTCATTGTGTAACTAACTGGACAACGCAGAACAGGTGTGAAATATTTTGACGTCGGCTTATAATAATCCAGCATCTGCAGCAAACAGAGACCAACAGTGAAAGCAAACACCCACGAGAAAATGTACGAGAACACAGCCGTTTCAAAAGGCTGTAACTATGTTTTCACATGTTATCCAAAAAAAAAAAGAAAAAAAAAAAGAAAAAGGCATTATGCGTGATAAATTTTATTTTCATGTACAAACCGCTAATCATTACCTGACTCAAGTCTCTTTTACGTGAAAACAACGAAATTATCACGTAAGCATACCTACTTTCGTTTTTTAATGGATATCTTTCGGTCAAAATAGTTTTCGAATGGCTAACCATCACGTTAAAAGCTGAATATCAAGTGAAAAGATCTGTTTACATGTGAAATAATAATCACGTCACCGGGACCAGGCTGCTTCCAATTCGGTAGTGGGGCGACCATCCCCAACCCGGCGGGTCCCCGGGTGGCGGATAGGGGAACGGCCCTCAGATATGGGGGTTAGCTGCGATATAAGTCAGGCTTGCCTGGCGGAATAAGCAGTCCCGGACCAACTGGCGATGTTCCTACCAGGACGGGGTGAGTCAACAGGTGGCACTGTTGTCCTCACTGAAATAACCCATGTGTCCTAAAACGGGCTCATCATGCGGTCAAGAGGCGCGGTATAACCTCTAGCCCCGGGGTGGGATCCTCGGAGAAACAATCCCCCCTGTGCTCACAGGGCAGGACGTATGGGCCATGAGGTAAGGGTGAGGCACCCCGAAAGAAAACTCCAGCTGAAGACGGAGGTATCGGGCCATTGGCGCAACTTAAACCACGATACCACGCATCCACGCTTCCATGATGATGCAGTCCACAGAATTTCGATGTGGCGCTCGGCCTTCGGAGACCCGCCGGGGATGTCGGGAGCCGGGCCCTATGCCTCAAAGGGGCCCACCCCAAGCGGTCGGTGGTCAGACAAAGAAATTCTGCATGCCAATGCGACGAAGAAGGAGACCTCATCCTCCTGCTGATACCAAGCAAACAGTACCACCCAGAATGCTAAACATTCTCCAGTGGAATGCAGAAGGGGTGCATAAGAAGAAACTTGGCTTGGCAGAAAGGATGCATCAAGAAAATATTGACATCGCATGTGTCCAAGAGACACATTTGACCGTAAACCATCGCTTTGAAGTGAGGGGTTACGAGACCATCAGGTTGGGCCGTGAGGAAAGAAGCAAAGGAGGGGTGCTTGTCTTGGTGCGGAATTCCATCGCCGCACAAGAACTCAAGATCAACACCCGTCCTTAAGGAACACAACATCAGGATCTACAATGTCTATTGCCCTCAAGATCGTGATCTTTCCCTCACATACATGAACATCCCAGACAACAACTGCGTGGTGGTGGGTGATTTTAACAGTCACTCAGAGAGATGGGGCTATGAGGAGACGGACAAGAGAGGCGAAGAAGTTGAGGATTGGGAGATTGCACACATCTTCATCTCATCAACCAAGAAGATGATGAACCTACCTTCTACTCTAGACGCTGGATGACCACATCAACACCAGATCTAGCGTTCGCCACCAACGACCTGTTCGTCAGGACCACAAGAACAGTCCTCAACCAGCTTGGAGGAAGTGACCACAAGCCCGTCAAACTCTCTATCAACCTCAACTTACAGTCTCCCCAAGCAAAGTGTTTTCCCCGCTGGAATTATAGAAAGGCGGGCTGGACTCGCTTCGAGACCCTCACAGATACATACACAAAGCCAATCAACATCAGGCAGAAGGACTCAAACAAGATGGTTCAAGACTCCACAAAGGCCGTCTTGAAAGCTGCTACAGAATCCATCCCAAGAGGAGCACGTAAAGACTACAAGCCCTACTGGACGGAGGACCTCCAGAATCTGGAAGATGCCGTTACGGAAGCCAGGGACCGAGCAGAAAAGCAGCCATCACTGGAGAACAACATAGCGCTGAAGGAAGTAACTGCCAGATACAAGCTGTCCTGCGCACAAGCTGCAAGAAAAAGCTGGCAAGAGAAAACTGAAAGCCTAAATCTCGACAGGGATGGCAGCAAGCTGTGGAAACTGGCTAGAACCCTCTGTAATGAAACAACAAGTCACACCGCTATAACAATACAAGAGAATGGAAATTACCTCTCTGGAAAGAAAGCAGCAGACCACTTCATAGACGTCTATGAAAACATCAGCAATCTGGAAGTCCCTCCTGAACATAGAGCTGCAGTGCACAGGGCCCACGGTGAACTTCATGAGGAAGAGCCCCAAGAGGAAGTCATGACCACAGCTTTCACAGAGAAAGAGCTGGAGGAAGCGTTGCAGAGCCTCAATCTGAAGAGGTCACCTGGACCAGACGGAATCACAAATGAAATGATTCTGCATCTCGGGATGAAGAGCAAGGCAGTCCTTCTAAAAAATCTTTAATTCCAGCTGGAAGACAGGATCAGTACCACAGTGTTGGAGGGAAGCAGACATGATCCCCATTCACAAAAAGGGAAAGGACAAGTCGAAGGCTGACAGCTACAGACCCATCAGCCTTACAAGCTGCTTTGGAAAGCTGATGGAGAGACTTGTCAACACAAGGCTCGTCTGGCACCTTGAGGAGCATCAGCTGCTGAACCAAGAACAGGCAGGCTTCCGCCAACACAGATCAACAGAAGACCAGATCACATTCATCACGCAAAGCATTGAGGACGCTTTCCAAGAAAAGAAGAACACGCTTGCTGTCTGGATTGACATGGAGAAGGCGTTCGACAAAGTCTGGAAGGACGGACTTAGGCTCAAGCTACGGCGATGTGGTGTGTCTGGGGGGATGTACACCTGGATCAGCCAGTACCTACACAACCGCCAAGTCCGAGTCAAGATTCAGGGCCAGAAAAGCAAGAAGAAGGTGCTGAGACAGGGAATACCACAAGGAGGACTCCTTCCGCCAACGCTGTTCCTCATCTTCATAGATGACATTGTCAGAGAACTGCCAAGAGGGGTGAGAGGAGCGATATACGCAGATGACCTGGTACTTTGGTGCATTTTGTTAATGTGTGCGTGTGTGTGCGTGTACGCGCGCGCGCGCGTGTGTGTGTGTGCGTGTGTGTGTGCGTGCGTGTGTGTGTGTATGTGTGTGTGTGTGTGTGTGTGCGTGTGTGCGTGCGTGCA
>CM065739.1:7101472-7108972 GCA_033310375.1 Conus canariensis
ACACATGCACGATGCACACATGCATGCGCGCATGTTAGTGTTGTATGATGAAATGTGTACACATAAGTAAATATGCAGGCACACACACACACACACACACACACACACACACACACACACACCGGCGCGCGCGCGCGCGCGCGCGGATGCGCGCGCACACTCCTATGCACGAAGCACACACTCACGCTGTCGCAAGCACAGACATAAATACACATATGCACGCATGTGCACACCCACACAGACACAGACACACACACACACACACACACACACACACACACACACACACACACACACACACGTGCGTGAGTGGACACAAGATCGCGCGCACGCACGCATGTGCGCGCATGCCATGCATTCGCGGGCATTCACGCGCAAAGAGACGCAGACACACATAAGCATGCACGCCTACATGTATGTGTTTGCACGCGCACGCGAAGCCCGTTCCTGCTCTCCTCCACACACGCACACATTCGCGCGCGCGCGCGCGCCACACACACACACACACACACACACACACACACACACACACACACAGCACACACACACCACGCACGCACGCATGCACGCACGCACGCACGCACGCACACACACAGACTGACTGACTGACTGAAACCATTTACTGTCAGATTAACATGGTGTTGCACTGAAATTTAAAAAAACCTTAATAAACTAATGAGAAACGAAAATAATACAAACAACATCTGAATGACATCAAAATCATAAAGGAAAATTAACAGAGAAACATTTAACATTTATAAGTCAAATGATAAAATCAGAAAATTGTAACAATAAAACAAATCACAGAAAATCAAATCTCCTCTCTCTCTCTCTCTCTCTCCCCTCTCTCTCTCTCTCTCTCTCTCTCTCAACACCATAAAAAAAAAAACTTCACGCACACACACACACACACACACACACACACACACACACACACACAACACACACACACACACACTAGAATATCATGTTTCATAAGTCATCCGAGGTAGCTTTTTGACCAAGAAAGATCTTTGCAATTAAATCATCTATAGCATAAACGCAATAGATTATTTCAAATAAAATCGGCCAGAGCAGACTCTGGGACTCAACTACGGGCCCACTTCCTACCAGACTATAATCAATCCTGACAACGACAGCCCAGGAGCTGGACATGCTGGGTTTTCCCTGATGCATTTACTTCCTTTTCTTGGTGGAATCTCACCCAAAATACACTTATCTCCAGACAAGTGGTAGCTTACCCTTCCAACCGACTGGTGTTTTCAGACAGCCAGAATCCCTTTGTTCAAGATACGGGATTCTGGCAGTCATTGTGCGTGAAAAGTGCTGCTTATACAAACAGGGCAGAACATAGCATATAGAGTTAACGGGTTTTAGGGGGAAAGCTACCTATACACATTTAGAGATACTGGGTTTGGGTTTTATCAATAACTGATCAAAAAGCAATACCATGGCCAATAAAAGTTTACTAGGTGAAAGACCACATTGAAAAAAAATAGTGTAGTGTAAAAAAAAAAAAATCGGCAAAAAGTGAGATATTGGGTTCTGGCAGTCAACCCACGATATTATATATATATATATATATATATATATATATATATATTGTCATGAGTCGGCCGAATGTTCTCAAGCATTTAGACAAATTAAGGGGAGTTTTTGCTGTTGTTGAGAGCAAGTTCCTTGGGTTCTTCAAGTGTGCGAACTCAGGCATCACCAGAGGGGAATACGCCGAGTCGTATACTGAAGGAGGGACAATTACTGGGAAGTGTTTCGCATGTCTAGGGGGGTAGTAACAAGAACATGCCGACATGCCGACCTGGGTAGACGAGAGTGTCCACTTTGAGCACTGGCTATTCAGTGGGTTCTCCAGTGGGGCTGAAAGGAAGGCGATCGTGTCAGGTGACCGTCACGGGTAGGTGACCGTCAGCCTGCAGGCAGAGTACAGCGACCATTCCGTCGTCCTTTGTTCTGAGGAATGAATGGAAGGCTTCGGCCTATTGAGTGGTTCGCACCTTGTTGTCTATAGAGGTAGTAATTACTTGAAGCATCAGTCCTGGCTGGTAGAGAAGTCCAGGCTGTTAGTACAATGGGTAGCTTCGGGGAATCGAACATGAGTTGAATAGGAGGTCAGGCATTAAGAGCTTGGTACCCAAGTCTTTGTTGGCGCTAGCAGCTGTTGTGTGTGTATGTGTAGGTGACTAATGATTCCACTGGCGGAATAAAAATAACTTGGGGATTTATTGGTACAAATCGTGTGAGGGGTGTGTGCCAGTGATTCCATTGGTTGAACCAGCTAAATTCGGATTCTCTCTTTCTTTGAGAACGAATATAAGGAGCTTGGAAAACCAGGAAGTGTGTGACTCACTTAAGGGAAAGTGAACTCGCCCGTCTTGCTGAGGGCTCAAGAAAATACAGCGAGAAGCAGAGGTTGCTGTCGCCTCGAAGCCGACAACGAGAAGAATTGTCTCCAGGGTGGGGACGTAGACAGTGGAGGTTGCTGTAGCCTCGGAGCCGACGACGAGAAGAATTGTCTCCCGTGTGGGGACGGTCGACAGCAAGACGTGTTAGCCTGTTGGAGCCTAGACAGGGAGCTGCCAGACAACGGTGGGGTGTTTGCAGCCAGAGAAGACCTGTGAGAGAGGCCGACAGGAGGCCCTTTCCGTGGAGAGGGCGAAGTGCGTTGGAGTCCGGGAGACTCGGTGTGAGGGTGCAACTCAAGCTACGTTGCCAGTGTCCCCCAACTGGGATTTGGCCAATCGGGAGGACACAACAGTGTGGCAGCTTCAGTTCTTAGTCGCACAGTGGGAGGACTGACGGTCAACCAAGGAATGCTGGCAAGTTATGGACGTTTTACTTGTTCTTAAGTCTATAAGTGTGCAAACAAAATAGTGGAATATTGTCTTTCCTGGTTAAGTAAGAATAACTGAAGAACAGGGGATGCGATTTATGAGATTGTCTGTATGATGTTTACATATTTGTATGATACAGATAAGTGTGTTGTGTAGTGACGGGTGGGGCTCGGAGTCAAGTTAAATAAAAGTTGATTATTTTCTATGAATGTTATTTGTTTCCCGTCACCTTTGAGCGGGCCCGATGTGAGTGACAGAGTGCGTGTGCCTATGTGAGAGCGCATTTTGGTTGTGAAAGCGTAAATACTTCTGTCTATAACCCCCCTGCATCCCTGAATATTAAAATCATATTTTAATAACGAGGGGGAGCGTCGGAGACCCGTCACAAATTGGGGGCTCGTCCGGGATGAACATAAATGAGTCATAAGTGATTTTGATTTCTGGGTTTGTTCAATTGCTAAAGGATTTGAAATTTGTCGTAATTGTGGAAACCTAGATTTTTTTTTTCTTTCTTACCGGGAAAGACGTTAGTCATGGTTGATTGTTTTGATCTCTTTTCATGACTGTGCCAGTTGTTTGAACTTGCTTGATTTGGTTGCTATTGAGGTTGATTGTGTGTAGCACAACTAGTTGATCGCTTTATTTACGAGTGATCGTGTGGATATCTCGCTTGTTACTGTGGTTGTATTAGCTAGCTGATCGAGGGTTAGATAGCTTCAAAATGTCGACTGAAGAGGGTGCTGAGACAATGGGTCCGCTGAAAAAGATGGACCTCATAGAAGAAGGAAAAGCTTTAGGACTAAAGGGTCCGGAACTGAAGGCATATGTAGATGAGAACTGGCCCCGTGTAATCGAGGCTCAGAAAATACAAAGGGAAAGGGAAGAAGGAAAGAAAAAAGAGGAAAGAGAACGGGAAAGAGAAGAGAGAGAGAGAGAACGGGAAAGAGAAGAGAGAGAAAGAGAACGGGAAAGAGAGGAGAGAGAAAGAGAACGGGAAAGAGAAGAGAGAGAAAGAGAACGGGAAAGAGAGGAGAGAGAAAGAGAACGGGAAAAGGAGGAGAGAGAACGGGAAAGAGAAGAGAGAGAAAGAGAACGGGAAAGAGAAGAGAGAGAAAGAGAACGGGAAAGAGAAGAGAGAGAAAGAGAATGGGGAAGAGAAAGGGAGAAAGAGGAAAGAGAGGAAAGAGAAAGAGAGAAGATAAGGCAGTTTGAGTTGGAAAAATTAAAATTGGAGAAAGAACGGGACGTGGACGCAAAACCTCATGTAAACTTTGCACCACATGTCAGTCCCTTGATCAATATGCCAAAGTTTGATGATAATCCGGACCATTTAGAGGATTTCATTTCGCAATTTGAAAGGATTGCCAAAGATCAGGGCTTACCCGAAGAACGGTGGGCCACAAATTTGTCTGCGCTGCTGACACCCAAAGTTTAGGGATGCTTTTTTCTGCTTACCACCGGAAAAACAGATAGATTATGAGTCGGTGCGCGATGCTTTGTTTCAGAGGTACCAGGTAACCGCCGATAGGTATAGGAAACTGTTCAGAGAAACCGTTCGTAAATCAGGTGAGACACACGTACAGTTCCTTTATCGGCTTAGGGCTCTCTTTGATAAATGGATAAGGTTAGGAAACATCGAACAAACTTTTGAATCTTTGAGGGAGGAGATCGTTAAGGAGCAAATTCTCTCCACCTGTCGGAAGGATCTCACGGTATTCTTGGCAGAAAGAGAATTAGGAAGTTTAGAAGACCTAGTGAAAGTTGCAGACAGGTACGAATCTGCCCATGATCAGCGTAATGGGGTGAAGGGATCGAACCAGTCGTCCCGGAATGCCCAGACCACACAGGCAGGGAGTGATTCGCCGACTCGCTACAAACAGGAGGCGAGACCGCAGTTAGAAGCGGATTCTAAGTCCCGTGGCAACAGTGGGACTCAAGAGAGTGTTAGGGTGAAACGCACATGTTTTAAGTGTGGGCGAGAGGGTCATATCGCCAAGGACTGTAGCGGACTGCGAATACATTCAGTTGTTGCCGTTGATACTATTCAACAGGAAGGCAGAGTGCCGCCACCAACTACTAGGGCAGTAGTAAACGGGAAGCCGGTGACCTGCTTGTTAGATACAGGATTGACTCTGGCGGCAATGGTAGAACCCGGTTTTGTGAGAGAGACAGACTATACAGGGGAAACCACCTGCGTGCGATATGCAGATGGAAGAGTTAATCGGCTGCCTTTGGCCCGTGTCAAAGTAGAGTCAGAGTTTGTTAGGAGTACTGTCGCTGCAGCAGTACAAAAGAATCTTCCCTATCCAGCTTTGTTAGGCGGTAGGTACATCCTCCCAAAGCCTAACCAGGCTGCCAGTCAAGTAGGGAAAGGAAGGGTAGTGCAGGGTAGGAACTCCTACTGGAAAGTAAACAGAAAGCAGGTGAAGTGCACAGGTGCCGCGGGTAGTAGAACTAGCGTGGGCCATGAAGGTGGCCATGGTGGTGGTGCAGTGGACCATGAAATTGGTCGCAGTGATAGTTTAGTGGGCCGTTGTGGCGGTGCCGTGGGCCAGAGAGGTGGCCGTAGTGGCGGTGCTGTAGGCCATGGTGGCCGTAGTGGTGGTTCAAGTAGCTGTTGGCATTGCCGTGGCAGTCAGAAATGTAGGAGCCACGGTGGCGGACCTCAGGGTCGAGGCCAAGAGGGACCACAGAGTAACTGGAACCAGGGAGGCTGTATTAACGCATGGCAAGAAGGTCAAGGAGACCAGCTATCGTTAGGAAATGCCAAGAATAGTCAGCTCGTAGGAGCAGACAAGCCAGTGTTGAAAAAGGAGAAGGAAGTAAGGCCCAGAAAGCAGTGGGCATAGGCACGGAGTGGGATTCGAACCAAGGAAGTTCCACACAGAAAAAGAAAATCGGTTCGGATGAGATGAGTGAGGGATCATCTCTTAACATTTAGAAAGGGGAGGTGATCGTCGTCGCAGTGAATGGGTGCGACAGCCCAGTTCACGTGATCTTCGAACAACAGACCCTGAGGCAAGGAAAGCCAAGGGGACTGAATGCCAAGGAGATTTTGCCGAACAGGCTAGAAGAGGATCGCGCAGATTTTCACGCGCTCCTTTAAGGACTAAAATGTGTGAAAGGTGCGCTGACTCCCTTGTAAAGCCTGGAATACGCAAACTATCTGCCCCAGGGGCTATTGGCGAGTTACAAACGGCGGTCAAGATTGAGAGGGGCAGGAGTAGGTCAAGGGTTGGAGTAATGCCTCCAGGGTGTTGCTGTTGTAGTGTGAACAACAGAAGTAGAACAATGGTAGGAGCAATGCCTACGGGCTGCTGCTGTTGTGGTGGTGGTGTGAGCAGTCATCTGTTACGGGCAGCTACCGTGTAAATAATGTAGCTGGCTGGTTGTGTTATTTTGATTTGCGTGCCCATCGTGGGGTGGGTTGAGTCTTTGTTCTTTTGTTGTTTTAATTTTTTGATTGATGGTTATCAATTGATGTTCTTTTGTCCATTGCCATTATGGTTGAGTGCATGCTCACGTGCTATGATTTTTCATTTTCTGGTTGGTATCTATTTGCTAACGTTGTCTTGTTCACTGATTGGTAAAGTGTGAAAATGTCTTATTTTGTGACATCATGATAAATGGTTGATTTGCATATTGGGTGTGAGAGCGTGTGTGGGGCCACACGCCTGAACTTGATCTTGTGTTAGTAGATTGTGGCCACACGGCTGAACTCGATTTTGATGTTAAGTAGGCTGGGCCACACCCCTGGATTTGAATCTTGGGTTAATCATGGCTGTGCTATTATTAGAAGTGAATGGAATGGTTAATCAATATGTATGGACATGCTGATAGCTAACACTATAGAGAGAGTTCTTGATTATATGTGAGCCAGTTTAGAGTTGAATGTTGTGCACAGTCGTTTATGACTAACCAAAGAGTGATTCAGTGGACTATTTGATTGATTTATTGGTTTTAATTATGTACATTCTCCATGTTAGAGATGTTGATGGAAGTGATGTCTTGAAGCATAGGGGTAGTACTGTTATACCGACCCATGCAACTGAGTTTTTTTATCCAATTTGAGAACATTCGTCCTGGAGGAAATGTTGATTGGAACAACATTCTTAGGTACGGGGGTGTCATGAGTCGGCCGAATGTTCTCAAGCATTTAGACAAATGTAAGGGTAGTTTTGCTGTTGTTGAGAGCAAGTTCCTTGGGTTCTTCAAGTGTGCGAACTCAGGCATCACCAGAGGGGAATACGCCGAGTCGTATACTGAAGGAGGGACAATTACTGGGAAGTGTTTCGCATGTCTAGGGGGGTAGTAACAAGAACATGCCGACATGCCGACCTGGGTAGACGAGAGTGTCCACTTTGAGCACTGGCTATTCAGTGGGTTCTCCAGTGGGGCTGAAAGGAAGGCGATCGTGTCAGGTGACCGTCACGGGTAGGTGACCGTCAGCCTGCAGGCAGAGTACAGCGACCATTCCGTCGTCCTTTGTTCTGAGGAATGAATGGAAGGCTTCGGCCTATTGAGTGGTTCGCACCTTGTTGTCTATAGAGGTAGTAATTACTTGAAGCATCAGTCCTGGCTGGTAGAGAAGTCCAGGCTGTTAGTACAATGGGTAGCTTCGGGAATCGAACATGAGTTGAATAGGAGGTCA
>CM065739.1:7118972-7123972 GCA_033310375.1 Conus canariensis
TAAGATATTCATATGCGCCAAAAGAAGACATTGAGCAGATTTTCTTTTTTTCTTTCTTTTTTTTGTTTTGTTTCAGTGTGCGGTTTAATTCAGATTCGAGGCCTTCTTCTTCTTCTCCTCCTCCTCCTCCTCCTCCTCCTCCTCCTCCTCCTCTTCTTCTTCTTCTTCTTCTTCTTCTTCTTCTTCTTGTCGTCGTCGTCATCGTTGTCGTTGTTGTTGTTGTTGCTGTTGTTGTTGCTGCTGTTGGGTCATTTTGTTTTTTCAAGAATAATTAACATATACACAGTTTTTATTGATCATTGGTAAACCGGATTAGGATCATTTTGGTTTTTGTGGGCTTAGCACTCTACCTTAATGATCCATATAACGAACTGCAGAGTTTTCACAACTCAACAAGCAAACTGTACTAGTTTTCCCAGGATTCATATGCAAACCTGATGTACGATCATACGTGTTAGGTACTTTTGTACATTTCTCTAAAGATTTCTTCGTCTCCAGCTAAAAGAAATTCATTGTCATCTGCGTATTGATAAATTTTATGTTCGACGTGATCAACATTTATCCCACGTATGTGTACATCTTCGCGAGTCATTATTGCTAGAATTTCAACACATATGACGAATAAGTATTGCGACAGTGGGTCACCTTGTCTGCATCCTCGATCTATCTTAAACCAGCTAGAAACATTACCATTAATAAGGACACACGATTCAATCTGTTTGTAGAAGGTTTCTACCCATTTGCAGAAGCCCTGTTGAAATCCAAACGCCTTCAATATTCTAAACAAACAAACAAAAAATCCTACGCAACTGAATCGAATGCTTTCTCTAAGTCAATGTGTGATAAAAGCACTGGTACATTGATTTCTTCCAAGAAAGCAGCTGTGTCGTAAATAAGCCTAATATTATCCCCTGTGTATCTATTCTTAATGAAATCTGTTTGGTCCTCATTAATGGGACCAGTTAAGACATTTTTCGAGCGGTTGGCTTTTCACGATGATCCTGTTTTATGTATAACATTTAACGACGAGTTTGGTCTCCAATTCTTCACAAAGTGTCTTGGGTTATCCCCCTTTGGTATGCATGCGATTCTCCTGTCTTTGGACACAAGAAAGCCGCCCATCCCCCCCCCCCCCCCCCCCCCCCCCCCCCCGCCCAGCTTTGCAATTCGGTATTTAAAACCCTGAACAACAACAACAAAAAAAACTGTTCCAATTCTGTTCCAAACATGTTTAACAAATTTTGTTGTGAAACTATCGGTAACAGGACGTCTGTTATTGTTGTTGTTGCTGTTGTTGTTGTGGTGGTGGTGGTTGTCGTCGTCGTTGTCCTCCTCCTCCTCCTCTTACTCCTACTCCTCCTCCTTCTCCTCCACCTTCTCCTCCTCCTTCTTCTTTTTCTTCTTCTTCATGGTCTTCTTCTTCTTCTCTTCTTCTTCGTGTTTTTCTGATCCTATTACTAATAATACTACAACATTTGTTGTTGTCGTTGTTGAACAACGACTATAACAACAACATCAACGACTGCTACTACTACTACTACTGCTGCTGCTGCTGCTGCTGCTGCTGCTGCTGCTGCTGCTCTTGCTGCTGCTATCAATGCCACCAGCACTACTTCTGCTACTTCTGCTACACTACTACTACTACTACTACTACTACTACTACTACTACTACTACTACTACTACACTATGACGACGACGACGACGACGGAGATAACGCCGACTGTCGCAGCTTCAGCCTTCTTCTCCATCTTCTTCTTCCTCCTCCCGTCCTTCTCCTCTTTCGCTTCCTCCTCTTCCTTTACCTCCTCCTCCTCCCCTCCTCCACACCTTCTTTTGGGGGCTGTTGTTCAAATCATGTGGCATAGTTTTGTTGTTGTTGTTGTTGTTTTGTGGTTTTATTTATTTATTTATTTATTTTGTGATCCCACTGCAGGTAATGGTCGCTGATGCAGCTCTAGTAAGGTAAGTACGTGTGCACGTGCGTGCGTTTCGTGCGTGCGTGCGTGCGTGCGTGTGTGTGTGTGTGTGTGTGTGTGTGTGTGTGTGTGTGTGTGTGTGTGTGTGTGTGTGTGTGTGTGTGTGTTTGCGAGCGTGTGTGTGTGTGTGTGTGTGTGTGTGTGTGTGTGTGTGTGTTGCGCGCGCGTGTGTTGCGCGTGCGTGCGTGCGTGTGTGTATGTGTGCGTGTGTGTGTGTGTGTGTATGTGTGTGTATGCGTGCGTGCATGTGTGTGTGTGTGTGTATGTAAGCCTTTTATGCCTTGTGCCTCCTAGGCCTTCTAGCAGTGGAAATAAGCGAACAAGTAGGTCATGGCCTAGTATAAGGAAGGACGGTGTGGGCGAAGGAAATTGGCGGGGGGGGGGGGGGGGGGTAACATGAATAGATTGGACCACTGAGGAACAAATTAAAAAAAGATAGAGAGGGCCGAGTGAAATGCCCATGAAAGCGCAGAAAAAAAGAAGTATGACCAACACACGGTGCCATTCTTGCAGGGATAATCGGTCCCTCTGGTCCTAAAGAACAAACAAGACGGGTAACTCTTGCTCCCATGATCACATCATTTACCACACGCCCATAACTCCAAACAAATGCTGCTGTGTACATCACCGAATCGCCTAGGAGGAATGACAGCACAGAGCACACAGAACAAACAAGAACCCACCCCCCACCCACCCCCACTCCCCACCCCACCCCATAAAAAGGATGCATATCTGCTAGGGCGTGTTTTGATTTCATCAGGGGAGCAAGAGTTACCCTCCTTGTTTGTTAGTCACTGTTTCCTGCCTCCTTTAAGATGTCCTCTGGTCTTAGTTATGATTCTGAACACTGATCGTCACATCCCTTACCTGGAAATCCACACATACAATTTCTGTTTCCAGAAAGCATCTCGAAATCCGAAAGGACGACTGCATTGAGAGTAAGCTTAAACAGAGTTTCCTTTTTTTCTTCTTTTTTTTCTTTTTTTTTTCTTCTGTGCTTGTGTATGTCTTCATTTATTCAATGTCGTTCTTTTGCTATGGTTGTTGTTCACGATGATGATGATGATGATGATGATGATGATGATGATGATGATGATGATGATGATATTGATGTTGGTATGGTTGTTGCCACCGTGGCTGTAGCTGCCTGCTGCGACATGCTGATTTGTTCGTTTGTTTGTTGGTTGGTTGGTTGGTTGGTTGTTTTGCTTTCAGTTTGGCATGTGTCATTTTTATTTAGCCATGTCGAGTCCCTCCCCCTCCCCTTCCTTTCTCAAGTCCCACTCTTTCCTCCTCCTCCTCCTCTCTCTCTCTCTCTCTCACACTCCCCTCTCTCTCCTTTCTTTCTTTCTCTCTCTCTCTCTCTCTCTCTCTCTCTCTCTCTCTCTCTCTCTCCTCTCCCCCTCTGTCTGTCTGTCTCTGTCTCTGTCTCTGTGCCTCTGTCTCTCTGTCTCTGTCTCTGTCTGTCTGTCTGTCTGTCTGTCTGTCTGTCTGTCTGTCTGTCTCTCTCTCTCTCTCTCTCTCTCTCTCTCTCTCTCTCTCTCTCTGTCAGAAATATTATAGGCGCCCGTGTATATTTCATTTACAGGTACTGCTTAACTCTAACAATTTATAAGGTTGTTAGGAATTGAGATATGTTTTTGTTTGAGGCGTCTGAGATCAGAGGAAGAAAGACGTCTTATCTTGTTGGTTGGTTGTTTCTTTTTTTCTGATAAAAGATTTGTTTTGTTACATGTAATGTGACTGTTAGTGCTCATTCCCATTCAAATGGGCCAGTAGCCTTACTGAATAAAAATCTGAAGTCTGAGGTCTGATCTCTCTCTCCTCTCTCTCTCTCTCTCTCTCTCTCTCTCTCTCTCTCTCTCTCTCTCTGTGTCTCCCTTCCTCCCTCCCTCCCTTCCCCCTCTCTCTTGTTTACAAGTGCTGCCTAGCTCTTACAATCATATAAGGTTGTTAGGAATTGAGTCATGTTTTTGTTTAGGGCGACTAAGATCAGAGAATAATGACGTGTCAGTTGATGTTCTTATTGGTATGGGTGTGTCTTTTTCTCTTTTTTTTTTCCCTGCTAAAAGATTTGTTTTTTTACATGTCAAAATGTAAATGCTTGTGCTCATTCTCTTTCAAATGGGCCAGTGTCCTTACTGAATAAACATCTAAAGTCTGAAGTCTGAACTCTCTCTCTCTCTCTCTCTCTCTCTCTCTCTCTCTCTCTCTCTCTCTCTCTCTCCCCACCTCTGTCTCTGTCTCTGTCCCTGTCCCTCTCTCTCTCTGTCTCTCTGTCTCTCTCTCTCGCTCTCTTTCACCCCTCTCTCTCTACCCACCTCTGTCTCTGTCTCTGTCCCTGTCCCTCTCTCTCTCTCTCTCTGTGTCTCAGAGTGCGTGGGCAGCCCGCTAGAGCTGTCCTTCGTGGTGGACGGGTCTGCGTCCATCTGGCCAGAAAACTTCACCTACGGCCTGGAGTTCATCGAAGACTTTGTGGACGGCTTTGACATCTCCCCGAAGGCGGTAAGCATCATCCCCAGGGCTCACAGCACACCCAGCACACAGATACACGCCGACACACACAGAGATCCGGACAGACACACAGACATGCACAGACATACAGACACAGAGATAGGGACGCAGACACAGACACACAGACAGACACACACATCACACACTAGTGCTCGCGCGCGCGCGGGCACACACACACACACACACAATATATATATATATATATACAATTATAAACAAAGCTTGCTTTTATGTCCTAGATTGAAGAAATAGGGGAGAAAAGCATTCATATCTGCAGTGGTAGATCATTCTGCCTAACTAACAGTATGTGCATGAGTGGGTGAATGGGGAAAAATAAAATAGTAGAAAATATAAAAAGATAACCTCTTAAGACACAAGTGCTGAGGGCCAGTTCTTGGAATGAATCCGCAAGGGACTAAATTACAATAAATTAATAAATTCCAAGGATAAGTACCGAGCACCATTCCAGCAACTTACAGAGCAGCTTGGTGTTGCAATGACTGCAAGAA
>CM065739.1:7128972-7136472 GCA_033310375.1 Conus canariensis
ACAATTCGCTCATCTGTTTTGTGTTGTCTGTCAACTAAGCTCTGCTGTGCATTGCTGTGTTTGGTGTCTGTGTTTCTGTGTTCGCACTTGGGCTTCTTTTAAGTAGTGCTGAGGTTCGTTTCAGTCTGTTCGTACTTTAACTTCTTTTCAGTAATATAATGGTTCCTTTTCAGTCTATTCGTACTTTGGCTTCTTTTCCGTAACGCTGTGTGTGGTTCGGTTTAAAGTCTGGTATCCCACTAGATGCTTAAACTGACCAATCTATGGTTTCAGCCACGTTCTTGATGTAGCAACCTACAAGATGCTGGAACACATCAAAGAAATTCTGAAATACAAAGCCTGCGGCAGTAAGTTGCTTTTCACTACCATCCATTTGTTTGGTTGTTGTTGTTGTTGTTGTTTCCTTTTTAACCAGCTGATATAGCTCTTCATTCGTCCGTAGTTGCAAAGTGATATGACAGCATGCGCATATTGAAACAGTTTTTTAAAAAGGTATTTGAAATAACTCCGCCAGTTCACGTGGACAAACGAATTACAAGATAAAACACGACGCGTTTCGACCTCTTAGGTCTTCTTCAGGCAACATAAACAACACTCAGGACAACGCAAATGAGACGATAAGTGATTGTTCGTTCGTTTTTGTTGTCCTGAATTTCTTCAGTCTTCCTTGTTATCAAACATTCTGAAAATATGTTGGTCATTCCGTTTTAAGCTGCTTTGCATTTTTCTTTTGTATTAGAGAAGAATGAAAAGTTTGTTTGTTTGTTTTTATAAAAAAGATTCCCTTCTTTACTGGGGAGAGGAGAGTAAGGATCTGAAAAGAGAACTTTGCACTTCTGCAAGTGTAAATGAGCGTGGATTGTAAAGTGCTTCGAGCTTGGTCTCTAGCCGAGGAAAGGCGCGATAAAAGTATTCATTCATGATGATAATTGCACATTGGAATTGAATTATCTGTTTGAGTTTTGAAAGGCGCGATAAAAGTATTCATTCATGATGATAATTGCACATTGGAATTGAATTATCTGTTTGAGTTTTCATATTTCCTTTCCATCCTAGCCCTATATCAAAACTGTCAATAGATATGTAATAAGATATTCTTCGCAACAAAGGAAGAAAAATACAACTATAACCATATCCCCCCCCCCCCCCCCCCCCCCCCGCCCCGTCTTTTGTTTGTAGGGCGTAGATGATATTCTATTATTCTTTTATGAACATTTTTTTGTTCTCATTTTCAGGTATCCCAGTACCGCGTATGTATAGTACTCTCTCTCTCTCTCTCTCTCTGGTGTACTTGCGTGAGTGTGCACGTGTGTGTGTGTGTGTGTGTGTGTGTGTGTGTGTGTGTGTGGTGTGTGTGTGTGTGTGTGTGTGAATATCTACGTGTGTGTATGCTAGTGTGTGCATTTGACTGATGCTTATGTGTGTCAATATGTGTGTGGGTGTGCACGCATGTGTGTGTGTGTGTGTTTGTGTGTGTGTGTGTGTGTGTGTGTGTGTGTGTGTGTGTGTGTGTGTGTGTGTGTGTGTGTGTGCTAGTATGTGCATTTGACTGATTCTTATGTGTGTCAATATGTGTGTGGGTGTGCGCGCATGTGTGTGTGTGTGTGTGTGTGTGTGTGTGTGTGTGTGTGTGTGTGTGTGTGTGTGTGCGCGTGTGTGTGTGTATATGTGTGTGTGTGAGACAGAGAGAGAGAGAGAGAGAGAGAGAGAGAGAGAGAGAGAGAGAGAGGGAGGGAGGCACATAGTATCACATCATGTTCTGTCCAACATACTTCTGACTTACCACACCAAATTTCGAGAGGATCACTCAAAACAGTGTACGGACTTGTCTAAGGAGTAAGAAGACAGATAGACAAATAGGCAGAACACTTTATGAATAAGACCCTATTGGTTGTACGTATAAACTGAACTTTCCTTGGGAACAGCGTGCAAGATGGAGCCGATGGACCTCGCTTTCGTCATCGATTCTTCAGCTAGCATCGGGAAGGGCAACTTCTCCATCGGCATGAAGTTCGTCACAGACTTCGTGGACAATTTCCAGATCAACCCTGTCACTGTCCGTGTGGCCGCTGTCACTTTCGGTGATCACGTCTACCCGGCCGATGCTTTTGACTTTGAGTGAGTATACCACCACCAGCACGTCTGTTCTGATTCACATGAAAACGCTGAGGCCGCCGGCGCCGTGGGGAAGTGGTTAGCGCCGCGGACTCTCTGGCTGGGAGGTCGTTTGCTTCGATTCCCATCCGAGCCATGTGGGATTTTTTTGTCCCGACCGGCTCCTATCCAGAGTAGAGATTGCTATGGGCTTAGTTGCAAAGACTGGAACTAACCACATAGTCGAGTTTCATCCACTTAATGGATGCGTCTCTGAGAGTGTTGCTCAAAATTTCCTGACCAACACTGCAGGTGCCTGTATCTCTCGGGCCTGGTTGATGCCGGGATACATTATGAAAGGAAGCGTAGAGTACAGCCCTGTCATGCAGTCTCAGACCGGAATGGAAATCCGTAGCATCATCTTCATCATCCTCATTCTCATCGATCAGCATTAACAAAAAGTCTCAAATTCTGTGATCCTTCATAACATGCTCTCATGGTGACCTCAGTTTCGATGTCGGTGCCGGGGGCTGTGGCTGTGGACGGGGAGGGGGGGGGGGGGTGTCGGAATGAGCGGCGTAGGTGCAAAGCCACTGACGCGGCACCGAAGATGGGACAGAAAAAAAGGCTGAAGCCTCTTACTGGAGGAGATGTTAAGAAAAAGGTTTGGGACTTGTTTTAGAAACAGTCCGAAGAACCTTAGTTCTTAGGTTAAAACACAAATTTGTTAACTTTTCAGCGTTGGTTATGTCGAAAAGCATTCCAAATCTGCAAATCGTGATAGGTCTTAATACAGACATTTCGTGTCAGCGTTTTAGCGACTGAAAAGAGATGCTCTCAGAACTAAAATGTATATGCGGTGAAACAAACATATCAAGAGGTCATGATTTTGTATTTGAGTGTGTGCTTCTCAAGGTATACTTACCACGTTCATCAAGCATGTCTAGGATTGATGGTTTTGGACGGATCTTCGGACGGATCTTAAGGCGGATCCGGAAGAACAGAGAATGGTGCAATCCCTTAGGACTCTGCACAGCGCAGTACAAGAACAGAGAACGGTGCAATCCCTTAGGACTCTGCACAGCGCAGTACAAGAACAGAGAACGGTGCAATCCCTTAGGACTCTGCACAGCGCAGTACAAGAACAGAGAACGGTGCAATCCCTTAGGACTCTGCACAGCGCAGTACAAGAACAGAGAACGGTGCTATCCCTTAGGACTCTGCACAGTGCAGAACAAGAACAGAGAACGGTGCAATCCCTTAGGACTCTGCACAGCGCAGTACAAGAACAGAGAACGGTGCAATCCCTTAGGACTCTGCACAGTGCAGAACAAGAACAGAGAACGGTGCAATCCCTTAGGACTCTGCACAGCGCAGTACAAGAACAGAGAACGGTGCAATCCCTTAGGACTCTGCACAGCGCAGTACAAGAACAGAGAACGGTGCAATCCCTTAGGACTCTGCACAGTGCAGAACAAGAACAGAGAACGGTGCAATCGCTTAGGACTCTGCACAGTGCAGAACAAGAACAGAGAACGGTGCAATCCCTTAGGACTCTGCACAGTGCAGTACAAGAACAGAGAACGGTGCAATCCCTTAGGACTCTGCACAGTGCAGAACAAGAACAGAGAACGGTGCAATCCCTTAGGACTCTGCACAGTGCAGTACAAGAACAGAGAACGGTGCAATCCCTTAGGACTCTGCACAGCGCAGTACCAGTAATCGGACAAGGGGGCTGTATCAAAAATCACAGGAACGCTCTTTCAGGTAGCAATGAAGGTGGGACCGTTGCGCAAAAAAAAAAAAAAAGAATAAACAATAAATGAAATAAGTTTTTCCCCCCTTTTTCCGCGTACGCAGGCTCATACTCCTGCGGACACTCCCTGTATACACAGGCAAGGATTAATCCCATCTACCCAACAAAGGGAGTGGAGTTTTGTTTGTATGACCGTTTTTTTTTTAACCCCGCCATTAAGGCAGCCATGCTCCTAACTTCGTGGAAGGTGCATGCTAAGTGTAACGTGTCACCCATACCAACGGCCAAACTGGCCTTCTCTTTTGAAAGTTGTTGGTGGGATTTTACGTGTGTGCGAGATGTTATGCGTGCGTTCATACATGGAACCTCGGTTTATAGTCTCATTCGAAGGACTGTATGGGAAATGGAGTCAGAACTAATGTTAAATGTGACCTTCCACCACAACATGAGTCCTTGTCATACTTAAGTTTTTTTAAAGATATACATATTTTCTAAAAGTCTTTTTTCTGCTCTTTTCAATGGTGAAAACCATTTTTAAATCAGGCTTTTAGTTTTCAAGGTACTGTGTTTTGAAGATGGTAACCCTCTGAGAAGTGCTTTTGAGAAAATGAAGAAAAACAGATGCACACATTCAGCATAATATTCATATATTAGGTGTTTTCAAATGTCGTTTTAATACAGAAAGCAGTCAAATATAAACAATTCACTTAGTGTAGTTTGTGCAGGAAAACTTACAGTATCAGCTAGGGTCAAAATCTCAAAATCGACTCCTGACACCCCTACTGCCTATTTTGGCTGCTAACTGAAAACCCGGAGAGATGACAAGCGACTCATTCCGTGGTGGAAGGTCACAAATAGAAAAATAATGATAATGAAAAAAAAATGATGTGCCATGATTGAACAGCTGATCTGTCTGTGTCTCTCCAGTGCCCACACCAACAAGAAGGCCTTGGTGGAGCGCCTGGAGGGCATCCAATGGAGATACGGGACCAAGACAGACACAGGAGAGGGCATCAGGTTCATGCGGAACGCTCTGATGCCCAACGCACGGCCCGACGCCGCTCACGTCTGCATCGTCATCACTGATGGACAGTCACAGGAGATGGAGGTACCTGCAGTGTTTGGAGTCCTCCTCCTCCTCCTCCTCCTCCTCCTTCTCCTCCTCCTCCTCCTCCTCCTCCTCTTCTTCTTCTGGTCCTTCTTGTTGTTGCTGTTGTTGTTGTTGTTATTGTTGTTTGTTGTTGTTGTTATTGTTGTTGTTGTTGTTATTGTTGTTGTTGTTGTTATTGTTGTTGCTGTTGTTGTTGTTGTTATTTGTTGTTGTTGTTGTTTTTCTTCTTCCTTCTTCTTTTCTTCTTCTTCTATCTATATATCTATCTGTCTGTTTATCTATCTATCTATCTATCTATCTATCTATCTATCTATCTGTCTGTCTGTCTGTCTATCTATCTATCTATCTATCTATCTATCTATCTATCTATCTGTCTGACTGTCTGACTGTCTGTCCGTCTGTCCGTCTGTCAGTCTGTCTGTCTGTCTGTGACTGCCTATCTTTTAACCCGCTGTTCCTCGTGCGCGCGCGCGCGCGCGCGCGCGCGTGTGTGTGTGTGTGTGTGTGTGTTTGTGTGTGTGTGTGTGTGTGTGTGTGTGAGAGAGAGAGAGAGAGAGAGAGAGAGAGAGAGAGAGAGGGGAATGTGTATCTATGTGTGTATATGTGTAAATGTATGCACTCACGCGCATGTGCCATGGTAATTCACGTCTCGCTAAAAAAAAAAAAAAAAAAAAAAAAATTCTGTGAACCTGCTTGTAAAATAATACCCCCCTCCCAAAAGGAAAAAAAAAAAAACCTTCAAATTCCATAGTTGGTCTCCTACCCATAATACACTACCTTACCTCTCTCTCCTCTCTGTCTCCCCCACCCCCCATCCCCCATCCCCCCACACCCCCATCCCTCCCCGCAGATCACGGCTTCAGAGGCTGCTGCGGCTCAATCGGACGGCATCGTCATGTACGCCGTGGGCGTGGGGGAGGTGGGTAAGCAGCTGAACGAGCAGGAGCTGTTCAACATCGCCGGTGACCCCAGCCGCGTTCTGACCGCCACCAGCTATGGAAAGCTCAACCTGCTGAAGAAAGAACTGGCCGTCATTACCTGTGAAGGCGGTGAGTTATGGTGGGGGGTGGGGGTGGGGGTGAGTTGGTGGTAGTTGGTGGTGGTTGGGGGGTGGTTGGGGGTGGGGGTGGGGGTAGGGGTAGGGGGGGGGGAGGAGAGGGGAGGATATGACCTTCATATTGCCTCCCTCGTTTTTCTTCACTCTTGTCTTTTTTTCTCTCTGTCGCTCTGTTTCTCTGTCTCTGGCTGTCTGTCTGTACCCTCTCTCTCTCTCTCTCTCTCTCTCTCTCTCTCTCTGTCTCTCCTGTCTTGTCTGCTGTCTGTCTGTCCCTGTCTCTCTCTCTCTGGCTGTCTGTCTGTCTCTTCCTCTCTCTCTCTCTTCTGTCTCTCTCTCTTTCTCTCTCTCTCTCTCTCTCTCTCCTCTCTCTCTTCTGTCTGTCTCTGTCTCTCTCTCTCTCCTGTCTGTCTCTCTCTCTCTGTCTGTCTGTCTGTCTGTCTCTCTCCTCTGTCTGTCTGTCTGTCTGTCTGTCTCTCCTCTCTCTCCTCGTCTCTCTCTCTCTCTCTCTATCTGTGTCTGTCTGTCTCTCTCTCTCTCTTCTTTCTCTCTCCTCTGTCTCTGTCTCTGTCTCTCTCTCTCTGTCTCTGTCTGTCTGTCTTTCTGTCTGTCTCTCTCTGTCTCTCTCTCTCTCTCTCTCTCTCTGTCTCTGTCTGTCTGTCTTTCTGTCTGTCTCTCTCTGTCTCTGTCTCTCTCTCTCTCTCTCTCTCTCTCTCTCTCTCTCTCTCTCATGCATGTCTCTTTGCCTACAGTCATCCATGTTGATCGCTGTGTGTATATCACGCATGTTCAATGCTTTATTTATGAGTTGGTATCGTAATTATTTCCTTTGTTCCTTTTCTTTTCTTTACATTATAATCTCTCTCTCTCTCTCTCTCTCTCTCTCTCTCTCTCTCTCTCTCTCAAGCACACACACACACACACACACACACACACACACACACACACACACACACACACACACACACACACACACACACACACGGATAGATAGATAGAAGACAGACAGGTAGATAGATAGGTAGGTCAGGTAGACAGACAGACAAATAGACAGACAGCCAGACAGACAGACGGATAATAGGTAAAGCATTCTAATAAAATATGAACGTTGTTCACTTTGACTTGTTTGTGCAGCACTTAAAACTAGTTTCTTTCTTTTTTTTTTTTTTAAAGCGTATTACAAATATTTGACAGCTCGGTGTTGCCATCCCAGTAATTCTGGCCCACTTACCTGTCGTTTTTTTTCCTTTTTCTTTTTTTTCTTTTCAGTGAGTTCTGCTCTGCTGGCGAAAGCCAAGCTCCGAGAATAACGCGCCGTTTTCATCTATTTATATCTTCACCCCGGACGTGACGACACAAGCCATTCCATCACAATGGAGAAACTGTGAGCGCCAGAAATAATGGCGGCGAATGATGTGTGACAATCTGTGCAATACTCCAATGATATACGTTGATAGTTGACTTTTTTTTTCTTTTACGTGTTGT
>CM065739.1:7143972-7146472 GCA_033310375.1 Conus canariensis
AGATTGACAGATTAGTTGTTTCGTCAGTTAATCGATTGACTCATTTATCGATGGATTTGTCTGTTTGCTTTGTTCTTTGGGTATTGAACTGACTGATAAATTTGTTGGTCAGTTTGTCAATTGGTTGACTGACTGATTGATAACTATGGTGGTTGGGTTATGAAATGGCTGATTGACTGATTGATAAATATGTTGGTTGGTTTACGGATTGGTTGATTAACTGATTGATAAACATGTTGGTTGGTTTATGAATTGTTTATTGACTGATTATTACATATGTTGGTGACTGGTTGATTGACTGATTAGTAATTTTTTTATTACTCAGATTGACAAACCGATTGTTTGGTTGATTAATAGGTTAACTGATTCATTGATGAATTTGTCCTTTTATTTATTGGTTACTGAATTGACTGATAAATTTGTTCGTCGGTTTATCGATTGGATTATCGACTGACCGATACATGTGTTGGTTGGTTGGCTGATTAATAACGTTGTCAGCTGGTTTGCCCATCGGTTGATTGACTGATTGCTAAATTTGGCGGTTGTGTTGATTGAGTAATTGGTAAATTTGGCGGTTGTGTTGATTGAGTAATCGGTAAATTTGGCGGTTGTGTTATTATTATTTATTATTATGAACATTTATGACGCCTAATCAATTGAATGCCCTAGGCGTTTACAATATCACAACAGACATCAAATCACACAATATATAACAATCATACATGAGAAAAAGGCATCAAAATCCAAAGCAAGGACACAAACTCACCAGGATGCATACACGCAAACACACACTCACACAGACACGAACGCACACAAAGCAGACACTCGCATCACACATTGCAAACGTCGGGTCACAGGGAAGACGAAGTTACCTAGGAAACAGATGAGTTTTGAGAAGGCGCTTGAATGTGGGCAGTGAGGGTGAGTATCTGAGAGAGCGAGGCAATTGATTCCAGGTAGTTGGAGCTTGATAGGCAAAGGAACGTTGACCAAAGGTTTTAGTGCGAACAGTGGGGATACTGTAGATACGAGTGTCACATGAGGAACGTAAAGCTCGAGATGGGGTGTAAAGATGTAACAGGTGGGTGAGATACTCAGGACAGGAAGACTCGATAGATTTGAAGCAGAGAGAGGCAATCTTGTAGGATATTCTTAGCTGAACAGGGAGCCAGTGGAGAGAGCGGAGCAATGGGGTAACATGGTTATATTTAGAAGTGCAGAAGATGAGACGGGCAGCATGATTCTGAACTCTTTGAAGTTTGTTGATGAGATGAGAGGGAGAGCCAGACAAAAGAGCGTTACAGTAATCCAGGCGGGATAGAACAAATGCGCAGACAAGAGCTTTTGTTGTGTTTTCTGAGAGAAGACGGCGAATAGAAGCAATTCGGCGGAGTTCAAGAAAGCAAGTGCGACAGACATTGCTGACATGCTGTTGGAAGGACAGGGTTTGATCAAGAGTTACACCGAGGTTGCGGGCAGAATGAGAGAGAGTGATAGGTGAATCAACAAGTTTGATGGAAGTCGGAACAGAAGGGTGGTTTTGAAGTTTTGGTGGGGTGATCAGGATCAGTTCAGACTTATCTTCATTTAGTTTTAGTTTGTTTCGGGTCATCCAGTCCTTAAGGTTGGCTACACAAGACTGGGTGTTTTGGATCATGAGAGGAAGGTCAGAGAGAGGCCCAGAGACATACAGCTGATTGTCATCAGAGAAGGAATGATGCTGAAGTAGGTGTTCTTGGACGATAGAAGAGACAGGATAAGAGTAGAGAATGAAGAGTAGAGGGCCCAAGACAGATCCTTGTGGCACGCCGTAGGTCAGACAAGAGGGATTAGAAGAAAGGCCGTTGATAGAAACTACTTGTTGACGATCAGTGATGTAGGAATGAAACCAACTCAAGACTGTGTCATCAAGCCCAAAAGAGTGATGTAGGCGGGAAATGAGGATAGAGTGGTCAATAGTGTCAAAGGCAGCAGATAGGTCCAAGAGAGTCAAAAGTGATACATTGTTACAGTCAAGGGCAGTCAGAATGTCGTTACAGATTTTGAGAAGAGCAGTCTCAGTACTATGTCCAGAGCGGTAAGCAGACTGAAGGGGATAGACAAGGCTGTTGGAATGAAGGTGGTCTAACAGTTGGTCAAGAACAACTTTCTCTAAAATTTTTGAAAGAAACGGAAGATTTGACACAGGTCTGTAGTTTTTCAAATTGTCAGGGTCAAGAGTAGTCTTTTTCAAAAGAGGTCTTACAATTGCAGATTTGAAAGAAGAAGGAAAGAAGCCAGTTGAGAGGGAGTGGTTGATGATGATGGTAATATGAGGGAGTAGAGTGTCAAGGCAATGGGTGAGGAAAGAAGCTGGTAGTGGGTCAAGTTCACAGGTTTTAATGCCAGATTTCATGATGATTTTCTTTACAAAGACCTCAGAAACAGGATGGAAGGAAGTGAGGAAATTTCCCGAGAAAGGGGGATCGGGAAATGGTGCATGAGTTTTAGTCAGGGAGTC
>CM065739.1:7161472-7178972 GCA_033310375.1 Conus canariensis
AAGTGGTGCTCTTCGACTCGACGGACGAACGGGTGAAAAGTTCATTTCAGTGGTTTATTTACCACACTTTGGGGGGGGGGGGGGGGGGGGGGTCAATCCGCGCCTTTCCTAGACAGGCAGTTTACGGATGTATTCTAAATGGATACCATAAACACATTATAATGTTTCGTCTTATTTACAAGAGGTATTACATCCTATTTTGATGATATGAAGGACACCAACATTTTTCATCTGATCTAAGAATTTACAAACGGAATATGTTTTTAACAAAATTTCTGGTGTGTTATTAGGTGGTGTATTTCAAAGAGTAGTGTGAATGAGGGTTTTGTTTGTGTAATGACTTATGAGTTGACATCAACGCGATGTCAGCCCTGATGTGGCCCTTTGCAGTCGACTGGGCTATAAGCAACATTACCCTTCCCCTTACCATTACCATGACGTTGATGACATGACGTGTCTGTTTTGATGGCATGAAGAGCTGTTATTGTACCTCCGTCATGCATTCACTTTAGATTGTAGATTGTACTTAATGCATTCGTTTCAAAATCATTCTAGAATCGCCTGTTTCCTATCCTTTTGACAACAAAATGATATTCCCGATGCAGTCCCATGTTTCTTAAAAGTCTATTGTTGTGGGAAGAAGAGAATTTGTTTTATTTACAGCTACAGTGAAGTTTCACTGGTTTGATTCGCCATCAATGATAAACTCATAGTCTCACTTTACAATATTCACGATAAATAGTATACCACGGAAACCTGGTACAGGGACTATAGGTCATTTTTCTTCTTCCCCTACACTACCAGGGAGTTCAAGAATCTCCCGCCTGAGGCAATATCACCCTCGGTGGAGAGCCTCCAATCCTACTTCTGACCCCCCTCCCCTTTCCCCCTCCCCATCCCCTCCTACCTCTCAACTTCTCTCCCACCCACAACAAAGTATGGCCGACCAACACTGCCTTGAGGCCTGAAATAGGGGTGGGTGGCCCCAGCCGCTTTTGTCCAGCCCCATTAGTAAGGCTCCGACTACCCAAAAAAAAAAAACCCACAACACTACAGCAAACCGGAGCCTTGTATATGATGCCAGAATCTTCAACTTGATGAAGGCGGGTAGATATAAAAGATGAAGAAGAAGGTTTACTGATCTCTTCATTATCTTGGGTCTATATTTAATGATGCATCTTTTTGTTTATATTAATGCACGTTTGCTTGAACGAACTGGCACTGAACGGGCAGCTCTTGATAGAACGTATCCTATAGTATTGTTTATAACACCATTGACTTTGTCTTTGATTAGTGTAAATATAGGACTGTAGGTGATTACAATTCTGAGGAAAAGTCAGTGGTGTAAGCTCCAAAGTTTCACTTTCAGTGACATCAAGGAGGTGTCACTCTGTGAGGACTAGATCATATACGCTACACCACATCTGCGAAGTTTCGAGACCACACTGCGCAGGTTTAAACTATGGAGAAATGCATTGATGACAAAGATGAGAAGCTCCAAAACATTGCTAAAAGGGTTGATAGCAAGTGTACTCTGCCATTACTATTATGGTGACATCTTCTTTAAGGGATGGCTGGGAACGTTTTATTAATATTTATTGTTCTGCCAGGTTTGAGTATATTGGTGTATGCCATTGCGTAGAAAGTTAAAGTTTCTCTCTCACACACACACACACACGCACGCACGCACGCACGCACGCACGCACGCACGCACGCACGCACGCACGCACGCACGCACGCACGCACGCACGCACGCACGCACGCACGCACGCACGCACGCACGCACGCACGCACGCACGCACGCACGCACGCACGCACGCACGCCGCACGCACGCACGCACGCACGCACGCACGCACGCACGCACGCACACACACACACACACACACACCACACACACACACAACACCACACACACACACACACACACACACACACACACACACACACACACACAACCGAAACAACATAATTACACAGACTCGCATTGTTCACATTTGCAAGCCGGAAAAAAAGATGGTGAGTTCATGTATCTGTGTTTAGGAGAAATAAAGAGGTAAATGGGTGAGTCGTTTTGGCGTGCTATTGAGGGGGGGGGGGGGGGGGGGGGGGGGAGGGGGGGAAGGGGGGAGCAGCATATGGATTAGAAAGAATGATGGGGATGCGGATTGTTGGAGGCGAGTAAGGGGAAGGGGGGGGGGGGGAGGGAGGGTGGATAAGGAACGAAGGGTCGTTTGTTTGGAGCAGACCTGAACGATTTATTTTCTTGGGCGTTTGTTGACTTTCATCCGTCCGCTGAGTCTCTCTCTCTCTCTCTCTCTCTCTCTCTCTCTCTCTCTCTCTCTCTCTCTCTCTCTCTCTCTCTCTCTCACACACACACACACACCACACACATATACACACACATACACACACACGCACGCACGCACGCACGCACGCACGCACGCACACACACACACACACACACACACACACACACACACACCGCGCGTGCGCGAGCGCGCTCACGCCCGCCCACAAGCACGCACACACACACACACATATGCATATATGCATAAATACATGCATACATACCTACATACATAGAACCGCACATACATACATATATGCATACATACACAAAAACATTCATGTATCCATGCATATACATATGCATATATGTATACACACATGCACACATACACACACATACACACACACACACACACACACACACACACACACACACACACACACACACACATACAATCGTGTGGGTGCCTGCAAGAACTTAATTGTAAACACTTATATATGCATACTTGTTGTGTGTGTGTGTGTGTGTGTGTGAGTGTGTGTGTGTGTGAGTGTGTGTGTGTGTGTGTGTGTGTGTGTGTGTGTGTGTGTGTGTGTGTGTGAGAGAGAGAGAGAGAGAGAGAGAGAAGGAGAGAGAGAGAGAGAAGAGAGAGAGATCCACTAAACGCTCATTTATGTGGAGAACTCGTAGATACGCGCCAGATTTATATGTTCAACCCAGGGGGGCACATAGGATCGTGTGGCGAAAGCTTGGCTGTGTTTGGTGTTGTGATGGTTTCACCTGTCAGCGAAACAGCAACAAGCAAGGTTGTAGAATGCACACTGCAGTTTGCCTGTTGCAGGTTTTTGTTTGTTTATTTGTTTCTCGGTGGGCTCTGCAGTCATGAAATACGGGTTTGATAAATCCAAGGAGACTCTTCGATGGAGATGTGATTGTGCTGACGTATGGGGGCCCCTACATTAACAGCAGACCCGATCCTTAGAGCCGTCCCAAAGAGAGCATTTTGCGTCTCTTTTCGGCTTGTTTGTCGACTAATCACAAATATGTATAGTGTTATCAATGTACTGGGTACGGAACCCACCACAAAGAAAGTCTATTTCAATAGAAAGATTTCTGTAATGAAATTCAGTAATGCATCCTCCCCCTTCTGATGAATGAACACATACCAAAGAAGTATCTGCGTTACGCGCGTTTAGTAAAAATTGGGTCAGCCTGGTCATTATAAGAGAGAGAGAGAGAGAGAGAGAGAGAGAGAGAGAGGAGAGAGAGGAGAGAGAGAGAGAGAGAGAGCCTGCATGCTGATAACAAAGCATCTTCCAGCGCATGGGAATTCTGCTGAAAATGCACGCCAGCTGGAACTGGCTCTGTGACGGACAACACGTGCCATGCAGCGCGGCTGTGGGAAAGAATGAGAGTAGGATACATCCTCAAGGGAGTGTGCATTGCTGTTAGCTTACAGTCAGCTGTGAGTGTAAGGGATCCACAGATGTATAAAGTTCATCAGATAATGACATCTGCCAGACAGCAGTAATGTCCCTTGACGTCTTAACGGGACGCCCTGTGAATGCCTTTACCGTCTGTCAACACGGCGTGTGGTTCCAAAAGTGATACGGGATTGCTGCAAGCTGCTTGGTTTGGTTGTTTGTGCTGGCTTGGCCACGTCAGCCGCACGGACGACCATCTCATCCTGAAGGACATGCTGGTCGGCGAGCTGGCTACAGGCTCCAGTACCCACAGGACGGCCCGCCCTATGCTACAAGGATGTGTGCAAGCGTGACCTTAGGGCAGGCAGCCTCGACCCAGCAGACCTGGAGACAGCAGCTTCAGACCGGGTCAGCTGGCGGTCCACCATCAAGGCCGGCATCCAACAAGCAGAGCAGAGGAGAGAGGCCCAGTAGGAAGAGCAGAGGCGCCGCAGACGGCAAAGAATGGCATCGGCACCAGGAGACACTCATGACTTCGCCTGCAGCAGCTGCAACAGAGTCTTCCGCTCAGGGATCGGGATCTTCAGCCACAGCAGGCACTGCATCTCCGCAACTGACTGATCCACAGCGCAACACCATTGTCTCTCCAGACAGACGGATGCTATCATTGGTTTGTTTGGCAGTTGGAAAACAGTACTTCTCTAACTCTTCTGTATGTTTTTCTCATCTGCCTTTCGGCCGACTCAGACAAAAGACCCAGTGACGGTGAGGCAAGACACATTCAGTCAGTCAGTCATTCCCCTGACCGCTGGGGTCGTTGGGGGGACGTGATGAGGCAGCCGCCGTTTCTCTCCAGGCTGTTCTGTTTGTAGCTGTCGTGAGGAGATCTGGCATGGTCATTTTGGTCCAGTCTTTTATATTATCCGACCAACTCTTTCTCTGCCGTCCTCGTCTGCGCCCTCCTTCAACGGTACCTTGAAGGATGGTTTTGGAGAGGGTGTTGTGACGAATGACGTGGCCAAACCATGCCATCTTCCGTCGTTTGACGGTTGCCAGAAGTGGTTCGTGGGGCCCAACTAGGTTAGTGACCAGGTTCCGCACATAATCATTGGTCTTATGTTCCGTTGACAGCAGGAAAGACTGTAAACCAAGATCCTCTTCCGAGCACGCGTAAGACTGTGTGGCGAAAGCTTGGCTGTGTCACGAGTTGCACTGGTTTGACCTGTCAGCGGAACAGCAACGAGTGGGGCTTCCGGTGGACACGCACAGGGCATTCCATTAAGACGTCAAGAGATATAAATGCTCCCTGGCAGATGCCATTGTGTAATGGCCACTGGATGCGACACGACAGAACCTCCACGGGGGCGTTTCCATGAGTGTAGCAGCCCCTGTTTCATGACTGAAGAGCCCACATGGGGAAAAGCACTACCGGCAAGCCACTGCTGTGTGCATCCCGCAGCCTCACTCCTTGCTGCTCCGCCGACAGTTGAACACGACTTTGTTGAGGGTGGAGAGATCTTTGAAAACGGTTTGAACCCAGTCTCAAAACACTATCTCCACACACTGATTGACTGAAACCAATTTATTGTCAGGTTACTGACATTTAAGAAAACATTATGAACAGAAAATCTCCACACACACACACACACACACACACACACTACCCCCAAAGTCATATCCCCAGTGTGATAATGAGTGCATTGCAAAAGTAGCAACCATGGTAGGGATATAGATGGGCTGACGTGATGTACAGACAGGAACAATGAGACTGACCTGAATGCCATTATTCTGGAAATCATATGGATAGTAGATGTATGCTTGAATGGGGGTTGTAGCTGATGGACTGGTTTTTAAAAAAGGATGGGTGTGAGTGTGTGTGTGTGTGTGGGGGGGGGGGGGGGTAAAGGGGTTGGGAGTGTGGGATGGTGCAGAAAGAAAAGATAGAGGCGAGACTGACACATGACGTAAAGGAAGGGAATGTGATATGTTGTTTGGGAGCGGCACCTGAAGGATTTGCTTCCTCGTCAGTTTATTGTCTGTCTTCCGTCCGCTTGCTCATTCTTTGCTCTCTCTCTCTCTCTCTCTCTCTCTCTCTCTCTCTCTCTCTCTCTGTCTCACACACACACATACACACCGCTCTCTTTTTCTCTCTTAACACACACACACACACACACACACACACACACACACACACACACACACACACACACACACACACGAGCGCGCGCGCGCCCGCTCACAAAAAATGCATAGACTCGCGCGCATAGACACACACACTTACTTGAAAAGAGAGAGAGAGAGGAGAGAAGAGAGAGAGAGAGAGAGAGAGAGAGGGGAGAGACAGAGAGACAGAGACAGAGACAGAGAGAGTCAGATTTAACGAATAATGTAAACACATCTTTTGAGGAATTAACATTCGTATTTATTGCTTCCATTTCTTACTTAAGACACAACCAAAATCAATCAAGAACGAGCCATGTAATAGAGGGAGACAACATTAGCAGACAATTTCGTTGCTGATACAAACGTCAGGAGTACATCATAAAGTTGCAGATCAATCCTATAAGGCACATTTCATTACAAACAACAAAAAATGAGTAGAAGAAGAAATTTTATACTCGTCAAACCAGCACTTCTTTCAACCAAATCTATAACATTTATAACTATAACCGAGATACAAATATGAATCGGTTTTGTGCCTGTTCGTGTGTGTGTGTGTGTGTGTGTGTGTGTGTGTGTGTGTGTGTGTGTGCGTGTGTGTGTGTGTGTGTGTGTGTGTGTGTGTGTGTGTGCATGTGCGTGTGTGGGTATGCGTGCGTGCGTGTGCGTGCGTGCGTGTGTCTGTCTGTGTGCGTGCGTGCGTGCGTGCGTGCGTGCGTGCGTGCGTACACGCGTACGTGCGTGTGTGTGTGTGTGGGTGGGTGTGTGGGTGCGCGCGCGCGCGGCGTGCGAATATCTGTGCATGCTTAAGCACACACACACGCGCGCGCGCGCGCGCGCGCACTCACGCACACACACACGCACGCACACGCGCACGCATGCACACAGATGATATTCGACCGAAATTATAACATCTTTAACATATAAAAACCTTGAGATGTATCAATCTGTTTTGTGCCTTCTAGTATATGTGTTTATGGGGCGTGCATGCGCGCGCGTGCGCGCGCGCGCGCGCGCGTGTGGGTGTGGGTGTGGGTGTGTGTGTGTGTGTGCGTGTGTGTGTGTTTGTGTGTGCAGGTGTGTTGTGTGCGTGTACGCACAAAAACACACACTCACGGGGCAAGCACGCGAGGGAGAGAGAGAAAGAGAGGGAAGGGTGAGTGAGAGAGAGAAAGAGAGGGAAAGGTGAGTGAGAGAGAGAAAGAGAGGGAAGGGTGAGTGAGAGAGAGAAAGAGAGGGAAGGGCGAGTGAGAGAGAGAAAGAGAGGGAAGGGCGAGTGAGAGAGAGAAAGAGAGGGAAGGGCGAGTGGAGAGAGAGAAAGAGAGGGAAGGGTGAGTGAGAGAGAGAGAGAGGGAAGGGTGAGTGAGGGAGAGAAAGAGAGGGAAGGGTGAGTGAGGGAGAGAAAGAGAGGGAAGGGTGAGTGAGAGAGAGAAAGAGAGGGAAGGGCGAGTGAGAGAGAGAAAGAGAGGGAAGGGCGAGTGAGAGAGAGAAAGAGAGGGAAGGGCGAGTGAGAGAGAGAAAGAGAGGGAAGGGCGAGTGAGAGAGAGAGAAAGAGAGGGAAGGGTGAGTGAGAGAGAGAAAGAGAGGGAAGGGCGAGTGAGAGAGAGAAAGAGAGGGAAGGGTGAGTGAGAGAGAGAAAGAGAGGGAAGGGTGAGTGAGGGAGAGAAAGAGAGGGAAGGGCGAGTGAGAGAGAGAAAGAGAGGGAAGGGTGAGTGAGGGACAGACAGAGAGACGGAATAAGGAAGAAAGCAGGGGAAAGAAGTGGTGGGGGGCGGGGGGGGGGGGGGGGGTGGAGAAACAGACGGAGAGACAATTGGAGAAAAGAAGAGTATCACTTTTATGCTCACAAAAAATCCACTGACAGACAGAACAACGGACACAGACATTGCGCAAAAGGCAGGTGGACAAGAAGCCAGAAAACATACCCATCAAAAAAAGGGGGACAATCATACTTCTCTCTATACATTGAACAGAAATGCCGTGGCCTTCAATTTGTGCAACACTGCTGCGACCAGTATATCAAACTGAGCGAACTTCTTTTCTAGGAGCTTAAAGCATTTATAACACACTCAAACGCGCCGGTGCGCGCTCGCGTGCGTGCGTGCTCACACACACACACACACACACACACACACACACACACACACACACACACACACACACACACAGCACACACACAAAGAAGAAGAAAAAAGAGAAAAGAGGGGGACACACACACACACACACACACACACACACACACACACACACACACACACACACACACACGCCCGCACGCACCCACGCGCGTACGCACGCGCGCACGCACACACCAACAACAACAACATCAATAACAACAAAAACAATCAACAAAAGCAGAAAAAAACAAGAAAACAACAACAACAACAACATAGCAACAACAACAAAAGCAACAACAACTACTACTATAACAACGACAACGACAGTTCGCACCTACACGATTCCAGCACACTATTGTCACATGAACCGCTGTGGCACTGACTCTGGAACTCGGGAACAGAGAGGCGTCAGCTGCCGTCAGCAGCAGAGAACGCCAGGACACGCCCGCTCTCTCCGCTTCCAGTCCGGTTTCCGCACCGGAAGCACCAGCCGGAACTGCATTTCCCTCATCTTCCGAGACTTTTTGCGCCGAGGCAGGATCAAGACCTGGGTCGCCCAAGACACCGTGACGTCATTTGACCCATTTCCGGTGACGTCACAAGAACCGGAAACCGTCATCGGCGAAGGAGCGGTCACGGTGAGATTCCTCGCCTCCAGTTCCACGCCCGTGACGAACCACTTCCGGTGCGGGTCGACGCGGTAATCCAGAACGGACACGAAGGTGTGGGTCCGGGTTTTGTCGGGGTAGACGACAACGGTGTCCTCAAAGTTCACGGCCTTGACCTTGGGCTGGTAGACAGCCCGGCTGACGTGGCGTTTCTTGCTGCTGTTCTTGCCGTACAGCGTTACGGTGTGGGCGAAACGCACGGCTGTCAGCGCTGGAGGCAGCAGACTCACGGTCGTCCTGAACCGTCGCTGGTCCCCGTAGTGTAGCGAGCTCTCCACCCGGCGTTCTTCGCGCCAAGGAAGGGACACCACGCTCACGGACTCCCACGCCTTCCTCGGGATCATCCTGGTCGACGACGCGGCGAGCGGGAAACCTGAAAGCCCTGCGCGGTCGGAGTCCAATTTGGGGACCTCAGCGGAAGACGGCTTCAACGACACAGACTGTGGATGCGGTACCTCCAGGGGAACTTCTTCGCTGATGCTTGCTACAGCTGTGGAATGGAGTCGTGCTTCGTCGCGGCTACGGTCTAGGTGAGCGCGACCTATGTCCACGTCTTTCCCGAAGAATTTGACCAGCAGAGACAGGAAGGACGTGGACCTCCTCTGCCCTTGGAAGGTATCCTTGTCGTTGATGCTGTGACGTCCTGTCGAACAGTCCGATGTGGGCTGGGCCAATGATCGCGTGCTCCGACTGCTCGGAGACAAAAATGACGGGAGGTGGACCGTCCACACTGGCGAGGGCATCGTCACTCTGTTCACGCCTCGATCTTCGTCAAAAGCCGGTCCACTGATGTTCGGGTGATTTCCGGATACCGCGTGATGCCTGACCCCGTTCTGTACAGGTGAAGACCGCGCGGGGGCGGAACGTCCTCCGTGACTGGCTAGAGTGGCTCTGTTCCTCCTCATTAGCCGCCTGTCGCGCCTGGCGTCACGGAAGGGTGATCTGTCCTGATTCGGCGCAGCGTAGAAGCATATGTACTCCCCCTTCCTCCCCCTGGGGTACGGCTCCTCCCTCTCACGCCTTCCACCCCTTCGGAATTTCTCAGCTCGGTCACCCGTTTCGGAACGCCGGCGGCTTGGTCTCTGAGGTGCTTCGCGGGCGAAGAGACGGTAGGAGTTCCGTCGCACAGACGACGATCGGGCGATTTGCAGAGTTGGTAGAATTGGGCCCTGTTCAGCTCCTCGTTTAGCTCGCCGTTGACTCCTCCCGCGATCGGTGTCGATGCTGTGGAGGTTATCTTCATCCTTCGGCCTTGTCTGGGCGTGCGGTCAGTTTTGGTGACGTTGCTCCGTTGGAAATACGGGTGCGTGCGGGCTGGCTTGAAGACGTGTTCTTGGTGTACCGGGTGGTACTTTTCGCTGCCGTTCCAGTGTGAGTGTTGGGGATTTTCTGTCGTCCGGTCCACCCCGTTCCGTGCAGGGGTGGGTGAGGGGGAGTTTGTCCTGTCCCTTCGCTCTTGCTTGGGGTCACCGAGGCTGGGGGTCCTTTGACGAGGCAGCGACTGAAACATGCGCACAGGATAGCAGACACGCGCGCGCGCGAACACCACACACACACACACACACACACACACACACACACACACACTCATCACAAGCGCGCGCGTGTGCATACACACACACGCAAGCGCGCATGTGCGCACATACCCGACCCATTATCAGTGCCAGCTAGCATACACGTTCTACTCTTCTTCACACCTCCTCCCCCGCCCCCCTCCCTCCCCCACCTCCGCCTCTTTTCCCCAAACGTTTCCACCTCCTTGTCAAACAGCTAGCTCACTGTAATCTATCCTCACCGACCTGCGCTCTGTTCGCCTGCCTTTCCACCTTCGCCAACTTTCTCTTTTTCTTCTTCCGCCAAACCCACCCACTTGGTCAAAATCTTGGTCCGCCTCTCTCTCTCTCTCTCTCTCTCTCTCTCTCTCTCTCTGTCTCTCTCTCTGCCTCTCTCTCCCCCACACTCTCCCCCACCCTCTCTCTCTCTCTCTATCTCTTTCTCTCCCTCTCTCATTCAAACACACACACACACACACACACACACACACACACACACACACACACCCCACACCACTCACCGGTACCCAAAAATGCAGCGCGGAGCGAAACCACATCACCTCCCCTTCCTCCCCCTCCTTCCCCTGCCCCCCGTCCCGGCGGTGACATTCCCCCTTCTCGGGTCTCCTGGGCGGAGTGGGCGGGAGGGGGCGGGCTCTCGTGGGCGTAGTGGTCATCATGGAGGGATCGGTGGGTGCAACGACGCAGAAGGCGGCGATGGTTCGAACCCACAGCGGAGAGGTGGGCGACTGCTTGCTGTAAAATCTGGGCTGGTACTGGTCTGGTAACAAAAAAATAAAGGTATTTATATGAAGGGGAAAAAAAGCTGGAAGAATTCGTAGAGGGATGGAATGAGAGAGAGAGAGAGAGAGAGAGAGAGAGAGAGAGAGAGAGAGAGAGAGAGGAGAGAGAGAGAGAGAGAACTCAGAAAACTTTTATTCGATCAAGGATTGAGATTTGAGGCAGAGCCTATTCTTTCAATTTGTCCTTCAGAGGAGAGAGAGAGAGAGAGAGAGAGAGAGAGAGAGAGAGAGAGAGAGAGAGAGAAGAGAGAGAGGAGGGATTCATGGAAGGATGGACCAACAGGAACAAGAACTGACGGAAACAAACGCAAGAAGAACGGAAAAAAAGGAGAAGAAAGGAGGTATAAAAGACGAACCACAAGTCAGGGGCCAAGGAAGTAAGAAAGGAATGGGAGACATGGGAATGAAGGAAGGAAGAAAGGAATGGGAGACATGGGCATGAAGGAAGTAAGAAAGGAATGGGAGACATGGGGATGAAGGAAGTAAGAAAGGAATGGGAGACATGGGAATGAAGGGAAGAAAGGAATGGGAGACATGGGAATGAAGGAAGTAAGAAAGGAATGGGAGACATGGGAATGAAGAAGAAAGGAATGGGAGACATGGGAATGAAGGAAGTAAGAAAGGAATGGGAGACATGGGATGAAGGAAGTAAGAAAGGAATGGGAGACATGGGAATGAAGGAAGTAAGAAAGGAATGGGAGACATGGGAATGAAGGAAGTAAGAAAGGAATGGGAGACATGGAATGAAGGAAGTAAGAAAGGAATGGGAGACATGGGATGAAGGAAGTAAGAAAGGAATGGGAGACATGGGAATGAAGAGGAAAGGAATGGGAGACATGGGAATGAAGGAAGGTAAGAAAGGAATGGAGACATGGAATGAAGGAAGTAAGAAAGGAATGGGAGACATGGGATGAAGGAAGGAAGAAAGGAATGGGAGACATGGGAATGAAGTAAGAAAAGAATGGAGAGACATGAGAATGAAGAAGTAAGAAAGGAATGGGAGACATGGGAATGAAGGAAGAAGAAAGGAATGGGAGACATGGGGATGAAGGAGGAAAGGAATGGGAGACATGGGAATGAAGGAAGTAAGAAAGGAATGGGAGACATGGGAATGAAGGAAGGAAGAAAGGAAATGGAGAGACATGGGAATGAAGGAAGGAAGAAAGGAATGGGAGACATGGGGATAGAAGGAAGGTAAGAAAGGAATGGGAGACATGGGGATGAAGGAAGGAAGAAAGGAATGGGAGACATGGAATGAAGTAAGAAAGGAATGGGAGACATGGGAATGAAGGAAGGAAGAAAGGAATGGGAGACATGGGGAATGAAGTAAGAAAGGAATGGGAGACATGGGAATGAAGGAAGGAAGAAAGGAATGGGAGACATGGGAATGAAGTAAGGAAGAAAGGAATGGGAGACATGGGATGAAGGAAGGAAGAAAGGAATGGGAGACATGGGATGAAGGAAGTAAGAAAGGAATGGGAGACATGGGAATGAAGGAAGAAGAAAGGAATGGAGACATGGAGAATAAGAAGGAATGGGGACAGGGAATGAAGGAAGAAAGGAATGGGAGACATGGGAATGAAGGAAGAAGAAAGGAATGGGAGACATGGGAATGAAGGAAGTAAGAAAGGAATGGGAGACATGGGATGAAGGAAGAAGAAAGGAATGGGAAGACATGGGAATGAAGGAAGGAAGAGAAAGGAAGGAAGGAATGGGAATGGAATGAAGAGAAAGAAGGAGAATGGGAGAAGGAAGAAAGGAATGGAAGGAATAGGAAGATGGGAGACATGGGAATGAAGAGAAGGAAGAAAGGAATGGAAGAAGAATGGGAGAATGAAGAAGAAAAGGAATGGGAGACATGGGAATGAAGGAAGTAAGAAAGGAATGGGAGACATGGGAATGAAGGAAGAGAAAGGAATGGGAGAATGGGATGAAGAAGAAGAAGAATGGGAGACATGGGAATGAAGTAAGAAAGGAATGGGAGACATGGAATGAAGGAAGGAAGAAAGGAATGGGAGACATGGGATGAAGGAAGGAAGAAAGGATGGGAGACATGGATGAAGGAAGGAAGAAGGAATGGGAGACATGGAATGAAGGAAGAAAGGAATGGGAGACATGGGAATGAAGAAGTAAGAAAGGATGGGAGACATGGGGATGAAGGAAGAAGGAATGGGAGACATGGGATGAAGGAAGTAAGAAGGAATGGGAGACATGGGAATGAAGAAGAAAGGAATGGGAGACATGGGAATGAAGGAAGAAGAAGGAATGGAGACATGGGATGAAGGAAGTAAGGATGGGAGACATGGGATGAGGAAGTAAGAAAGGAATGGGAGACATGGGAATGAAGAAGGAAGGAATGGGAGACATGGGAATGAAGGAAAGAAAGGAATGGGAGACATGGGAATGAAGGGAGAAAAGGAATGGGGACATGGGGATGAAGGAAGTAAGAAAGGAATGGGAGACATGGAATAAGGAAGGAAGGAATGGGAGATGGGAATGAAGGAGAAGAAAGGAATGGGAGACATGGGAATGAAGGAAGTAAGAAAGGAATGGAGACATGGGATGAAGGAAGAAGAAAGGAATGGGAGACATGGAATGAAGGAAGGAAGGAATGGGAGACATGGGAATGAAGGAAGTAAAAGGAATGGGAGACATGGGGATGAAGGAAGTAGAAAGGAATGGGAGACATGGGAATGAAGGAAGAGAAAGGAATGGGAGACATGGATGAAGGAAGAAGAAAGGAATGGGAGACATGGGAATGAAGGAAGAAAGGAATGGGAGACATGGGAATGAAGGAAGAAGAAAGGAATGGGAGACATGGGAGAAGAAGAAAGGAATGGGAGACATGGGAATGAAGGAAGAAAGGAATGGGAGACATGGGATGAAGGAAGAAGAAGGATGGGAACATGGGATGAGGAAGTAAGAAAGGAATGGGAGCATGGGAATGAGGAAGAAGAAAGGAATGGGAGACATGGGAATGAAGGAAGTAAGAAAAGGAATGGGAGACATGGGATGAAGGAAGTAAGAAAGGAATGGGAGACATGGGAATGAAGGAAGAGAAAGAATGGAGACATGGGAATGAAGGAAGTAGAAAGGAATGGGAGACATGGGATGAAGAAGAAAGGAATGGGAGACATGGATGAAGGAAGTAAGAAAGGAATGGGAGACATGGGATGAAGGAAGAAGAAAGAATGGGAGACATGGGATGAGGAAGGAAGGAATGGGAGACATGGGATGAAGAGTAAGAAAGGAATGGGAGACATGGGAATGAAGGAAAAAAGGAATGGGAGACATGGGATGAAGGAAGAAGGAATGGAGAATGGAATGAAGGAAGGAAGAAAGGAATGGGAGACATGGGAATGAAGGAAGGAAGAAGGAATGGGAGACATGGAATGAAGGAAGAAAGGAATGGGAGACATGGAAGAAGGAAGAAGAAGGAATGGGAGACATGGGGATGAAGTAAGAAGGAATGGGAGACATGGGAATGAAGAAGTAAGAAGGAATGGAGACATGGGATGAAGGAAGGAAGAAAGGAATGGGAGACATGGGGATGAAGGAAGAAAGGAATGGGAGACATGGGATGAAGGAAGAAAGGAATGGGAGAATGGGGATGAAGGAAGAAAGGAATGGGGACATGGGGATGAAGGAAGAAAGGAATGGGAGACATGGGATGAAGGAAAGAAAGGAATGGGAGACATGGGATGAAGGAGAAAGGAATGGGAGACATGGGGATGAAGGAAGGAAGAAAGGAATGGGAGACATGGGGATGAAGGAAGAAAGGAATGGGGACATGGGGATGAAGGAAGAAGAAAGGAATGGGAGACATGGGATGAAGTAAGAAAGGAATGGGAGACATGGGAATGAAGGAAGGAAGAAAGGAATGGGGACATGGGAATGAAGGAAGGAAGAAAGGAATGGGAGACATGGGAATGAAGGAAGGAAGAAAGGAATGGAGACATGGGATGAAGGAAGGAAGAAAGGAATGGGAGACATGGGAATGAAGGAAGGAGAAAGGAATGGGAGACATGGAATGAAGGAAGTAAGAAAATGGGAGACATGGGAAGAAGGAAGTAAGAAAGGATGGAGACATGGGGATGAGGAAGAAGAAGGAATGGGAGACATGGGATGAGGAAGAGAAAGGAATGGGAGATGGGAATGAAGGAAGAAGAAAGGAATGGGAGACATGGATGAGGAAGTAAGAAAGGAATGGGACATGGAATGAAGGAAGAAGAAGGAATGGGAGAATGGGGATAAGAAGGAATGGGAGACATGGGAATGAATGAAGTAAGAAAGGAATGGAGACTGGGGATGAAGGAAGGAAGAAAGGATGGGAGAATGGGGATGAAGAAGAAGAAAGGAATGGGAGACATGGGATGAGAGTAAGAAAGGAATGGGAGACATGGATGATGAAGTAAGAAAGGATGGGAGACATGGGATGAAGAGAAGAAAGGAATGGGGACATGGGGTGAAGGAAGAAAAGGAATGGGAGACATGGGAATGAATGAAGAAGAAAGGAATGGGAGACATGGATGATGAAGTAAGAAAGGAATGGAGACATGGGGATGAAGGAAGGAGAAGGAATGGGAGACATGGGATGAAGAAGAAAGGAAGGAGACATGGGATGAAGGAAGGAAGAAGGAATGGAGACATGGGGATGAAGGAAGAAAGGAATGGGAGACATGGGGATGAGGAGAAAGGAATGGGAGACATGGGGATGAAGGAAAAAAGGAATGGGAGACAGGGAGAAGGAAGAAAGGAAGGATGGGAGACATGGGGATGAAGGAAGTAAGAAAGGAATGGGAGAATGGAATGAAGGAAGTAAGAAAGGATGGGGACATGGGGAGGAAGAAGAAAGGAATGGGAGACATGGATGAAGGAAGAAAAAGGAATGGGAGACATGGGAATGAAGGAAGTAAGAAAGGAATGGAGAATGGAATGAAGGAGGAAGAAAGGAATGGAGACATGGGAATGAAGAAGAAAAATGGAATGGGATGAATGGGAATGAAGTAAGAAAGGAATGGGAGACATGGGAATGAAGGAAGTAAGAAAGGAATGGGAGACATGGGGATGAAGGAAGTAAGAAAGGAATGGGAGACATGGGAATGAAGGAAGGAAGAAAGGAATGGGAGACATGGGAATGAAGGAAGTAAGAAAGGAATGGGAGACATGGGAATGAAGGAAGTAAGAAAGGAATGGGAGACATGGGAATGAAGGAAGTAAGAAAGGAATGGGAGACATGGGAATGAAGGAAGGAAGAAAGGAATGGGAGACATGGGAATGAAGGAAGTAAGAAAGGAATGGGAGACATGGGAATGAAGGAAGTAAGAAAGGAATGGGAGACATGGGAATGAAGGAAGGAAATGGGAGACATGGGAATGAAGGAAGGAAGAAAGGAATGGGAGACATGGGGAATGAATGGAAGGAAGAAAGGAATGGGAGACATGGGAATGAAGGAAGGAAGACAAGGAATGAGGAGAATGGGAATGGGAAGAAGAAGGAATGGAGACATGGGAATGAAAGGGAATGAAAGGAATGGGAGAAGGGAATGAAGGAAGAAAAAGGAATGGAGATGGAATGAGGAAGAAAGAAAAGGAGGGGAAGGGAAGTAAGAAGAAGGAAGGAAAAGGAATGAAGAAGGGAGGAACAAGAACGGAAAAGGAAGGAAAAAAAGGAAAGAGGAAAGAAGAAGGAAGGAAGGAAGAAGAAGGAAGGAAGGAAGGAGGAAGGAAAGAAGGAAGGAAGAAGAAGGGGTGAAGAGAAGACAGGAACGGAAGGACGGAGACATGAGGCAGGAAGAAAAGAGGAATAACAAGAATGGGGGGAGGAACGAGAACGAAAGTGGGAGGGGTGGAGGTTGGGGGGGGGGGGGGGAGGGCAGAGAGGAAGTGAAGAAAGGAAGTAAGAAGCAGACAGAAACGGGCAGAAGGAGGCAGAACGGAAGAAGGAATAAAACAGCGAAGAAAAGAATGGAGGAGCTATAGGAACGAAGGAAGAGGAAGGGAACGTAGTGGGATGGGAGAAAGAAGGCGGGAGAGAGAGGAGGGGTGGTGGGGGGGGGGGGGAGGAGGAAGGAAGCAGAGGTGGATGGAATGAAGGAAGAAAGGAGTACAAGAACAGAGGAACACAAAGACTGACCTAACGGAAGGAAAGACAGAAGGAAAGAAGGGGAGACAAGAGGACAGAGAGAAAGGGACGAGAGGAAGGGGAGGAAAGGCAGGAAAAGAACGAGAGGGAGGGAGAGAACGGAAAGAGAGAGGGGGGGGGGCAGGGGAGGGGGAGATGGAAATGATGAGGGATGGAAGGAGGGTTTGGAAAGAGAGAAAAAGAAATGGAGCACAGAATGAAGGTGAGGGGCACAGACGGGGGGGAGGGGGGGGGGGGAGACTGGGGATGTCTCGAAGAAAAGAAAAAATAAATGAATGAATGACAGAGTGGGGAAGATGGACTGAGGGATCCGAGGAAGAGGGGGGGGGGGAATATGACG
>CM065739.1:7186472-7188508 GCA_033310375.1 Conus canariensis
GTGAATGAGGGATGGAAAGCGGCGGGTTTTGAACATAGTCTATTAGTGATTGTACCTTGTAAAAAGCGCAATGAACTCACGCCGTTGATGGTAGCCCAGTGACTGGCTGTAAATAATGAACGTAAATTATTCTTATTTCAGCGTCGAGGATTCTGGCCTGGAGCTCGTGGGTTCGATTCCCAACAGAGTCATGTGGATTTTTCTGCCCCGACCGGTTCCTACCCAGAGTTGAGTTTGCTGCGGGCTCAGTTGGGAAGACTGGGCCCACACAGTTGAGTTTCATCCGCTTCATGGATGCATCTCTGAGAGTGTTGCTCAAATTTCCTGACCAACACTGCAGGTGCCTGTATCTCTCGGGCCTGGTTGACGCCGGGATATATTATGAAAGGAAGCGTAGAGTACAGCCCTGTCATGTAGTCTCAGATCGAAATGGAAATCCGTAGCATCATCCTCCACATCCTCATTCTCATCGACCAGCATTCAAAAAAGTCTCAAATTCTGTGGCCCTTCATGCCCTGCTCTCATGGTTTTCAGTTCGGTGTCTTCTTCCCGTCTATGGCCTTGATTTGATTCCGTCAGGATCACTGGTATTGGCAAATTCATGGGGGCTGTTGTTGGACGGACGTGGTGGCGCCCTCCGGAGGGAGAGCTCACTCACGCCGGCTCCGCGACGAAGCAATTATTGTCGTCAGTAGGGGGCTTAGTAGGTGGTGTCCTGCGTATGTTAGATCAGAACAGGCGCCACTGAACACCACCGAAGTGACTCGGCAGCAGTGCAGTGTCTCCTCCGGTGGGTTGCCTCTTGACGACTTGACATTGACTGCTCCCTGTGGATTGCCGGTGTCGGAGCTGCCGCAGGACTGACCGGGCTGTGGCTGTGGACGGGGGGTCGGAACGAGCGGCGTGGGTGCAATGCTCCTGAGGTGCCACAGGAGATGGGACAGCCAAAAGCAAAAAACAACAACATTAAAAATATTCTTGTTTAGAGTGTGTTCATACTCAGAGTTCGAGCATGACGTAAAGTGGGTATCGAAAACCACGCGTGCTTAATCGCAGGTGAATTTGCACAGCCAACTTGTTACAAATCTCCCCCCTCTACAAACATTACGCAAAAAGAACGGCATTCATATAAATCTCCCCCCTCTACAAACATTACACAAAAAGAACGGCGTTTATATAAATCTCCCCTCTCTACAAACATCACACAAAAAGAACGGCATTCATATAATGGCCCCCTCTCTACGAACATTACGTAAAAAGAACGGCATTTTTGGAAGAAAAGTCCCCTCTCTACGAACATTACGCAAAAAAAACGGCATTTATATGAATAACCCCCCCCCCTCCCCCCCGTCTAAAAACATTATGCAAAAAGGACGGCATTTATATAAATCTCCCCCCCTCTACAAACATTACGCAAAAACAACGGCCTTTATATAAATCTCTCCCCTCTACAAACATTACGCAAAAAGAACTGCATTTATGTAAATCCCCCTCCCCCCTCTACATACACTACGCAAAAAGAACGACATTCATATGATTATGTAAGAAAGACGCGGGTTAAGACTGATAGCGTTAAGATCGCTACACAAAGGGAAGAAGTGTGGGTGAATGGTGGGGGGCGGGGGGGGGGGGGGGGGACTCAAAACTCAGAACTCAGAAAACCTTTATTCGATCAAAGATTGAGATTTTAGCGAGAGACTGTTCTTCCGATTTATGCTTGCAGAGCTATATTATGGGATGAGATTACTATTTTAAGAAGAAGAAAAAAAAGGAGGGGTGGGGGTGGGGGAGGGAGGGAGAGAGAAAAATGATCGAAAATGATAGGCACGCAGGATTATAGAGTACACACACACACACACACACACACACACACACACACACACACACACACACACCCCACACGCACGCACGACACACACACACACACACACACACAACACACACACACACACACACACACACACACACACACACACACACACACACACACACACACACACACACACACACACACACACACACACACACACACACAC
>CM065739.1:7191108-7193608 GCA_033310375.1 Conus canariensis
CAACAACTCAAGACACGTAGGTGAAATAACCCCCCTTTGGGCGGAAATACGAACGAACTTGTACATCCATCCATCCGTCCACAAACAATAGGCCTATATTGTACCTACCTTCACCGTAATCTCGTAGACTGCTACACGAACCGAAGGCACTGGCAACCCGAAACATGACGAGTCAGGACGCGCGCGCACGTGTGTATGTGTTCTGAAAAGAGGATATCAACAGACGACTGACTCGTTGACTCGACTCGTCTATATATCACCGGTGTTACTTCTTCAGTAACACATGATACGTATCACCCACTAGCTAGGAAGTAAAGAAACCCGACACTGTCATTGTTCCAGAGTTTCCAAACCTTAAGCACTGACCTGGCATTCTATCCCCTGTGGACCTTTAGAGTCAAAGACAGGCATTATCTTTTATACAATCTGGTTATTTGTACTCTCCTAGTCGGAACTTCTAGATCTTTCCGCTGAAATTGTTCTCCCAATTTTTTCATATTCTGTGCACGTTTTCCTATTCATTATTATCATAATCATTATCATTAGTATTAGTATTATTGTTGTTGTTGTTATCATTATTATTATTATGAATACTCATATAGCGCCTATCCTCGGCTAGAGACCAAGCTCGACGCGCTTTACAATCCACACTCGTTTACACAACGGGCTGCTAGTGCCGACTGAAGAGCTGCCAGCTGGCGCTTCATTCAGTCGTTTCCCGTGTCATCCAGTCAATATCGTTCAATATCGTTCACTCAGTTTCCATACTTCCTTCATTCTTTCCATTTCTCACGCAGGGTGCATGCTATCTGTAACGTGTCATCCATACCAACGGCCAAACTGGCCTTCTCTTCCAAAAGTTGGTGATGGGATTTGACGTGTGTGCAAGATGTTATGCGTGCGTTCACACACAGAACCTCGGTTCATAGTCTCATTCGAAGGACTGTATGGGAAATGGAGTCAGAACCAATGTTAACTCCGAGGGAAAAATCCCCCTGTATCGAAACGGTCCGGCGGAGATTCGAACCCGCAACTCCTAGGATCACCAAGATTACGAACCCGGCGCTCTACCACTGAGCTATTCCGGCCTCTACAATGACTTTCCATTCTGGTTTTTTTTTCCTTTCTTTTTCTTTACAATTGTCTTTCTTTGTTGTTGGCTTTGTTTTCTCTCCCAGTCCTCTGGCCTATTCGTCTGTGTTGGTTCTAGATAGTGTGTTCACTTGTTTATCTTCTTGTAACCGTTAACAGGCCGTTGTTTTACTGATATGGTCTGTCGGCTAGATAGCAAGGCTGTGGAAACGGTCACGAGTGAACATGGACTGACTCATCTGCAGTTTGTTTGCCTGTAGAACCAAAAAGACCTGTTCCGGAAGAACACATACGGGGAGGGAGGGGGGGGGGGGGGGAGAGATAATGCAAGTGCTTTTCATTACAATGAGAGTTATCTTCTCACTACTTGTGGGTCAAGCAAAAAGATTTGGAGAGTCCATTATCTGGTTTTGAAGCACACGTCAGGATACATGATTGGGACATCGACTATTAGCTTTACAGGCGCATTGCTTCACACACACACACACGCACACACGCACTCACGCACGCACGTACACGTACGCACACACACACACACACACACACACACACACACGCACACACACACACACACATACACACACGCATGCACGCACGCACGCACACACACTCACATACACACTAACACTAGCACACACACACACACACACACACACACACACACACACACACACAACACACACAGACCACACAGGCGCACACACGCACACACACACACACACAAACACACACACACACACACACACACACACACACAGAGGCGCAAACACACACACACACACACACACACACACACACACACACACACACACACACACACACATATTCATTCACGCACGCACACATACATGTGTTGGCATTTTCTCTCTCTTCGAATGAACTATCAAATGACTGGTCAGCTAAACAAAATTGGAGCTTGCCCACTAACATATGTTAGAATATGGCAAGCATACAGCTCATAGGCCGACATGTGACAAGACATGGAGTTGGACAGACATAGAGATCATAGAGAGTCATACAGCAGACATAGTGTCTGTCAGACATAGAACTTATAGACATATACATATAAAACACACACAGTTTGTCATACAGCTCATAGACATTTAGTGTGCGTGTGTGTGTGTGTGTGTGTGTGTGTGTGTGTGTGTGTGTGTGTGTGTGTGTGTGTGTGTGTGTGTGTGTAACAAGATCAGAGTAATCTGCCGTCTCTTAGGGTTAAGTATACGTATTAATCTCCCTTTTTTTTTAAGAGAATGTCATGGTTATTCAGATCAAAGTTTTTTGTTTTTTTTTAATGAGATCAAAGAATACAATATCAGTGAACTGAGAATTATTTACAATAAACATCGGTGTGTCAGCTCGCAGACACAGCATCTGTCAGACACAGAGCTGATACACAAAGATACAC
>CM065739.1:7203608-7213608 GCA_033310375.1 Conus canariensis
TGTTGTATGTATGTATGTATGTTATGTATGTATGTATGTGTATGTTATGCATGCGTGCGTGCATGCTTTGTGTGTACATATGTATGTTATTAATGTATGTATGTATGTATGTATGAATGTATGTATTCATGTATATATGTATGTATTCATGTATTATTTATGTACTTTTTTATTTATTTACTAGCAGGGGCACCCGGCGTTGCCCGGGATATGAACATTCTTTGCGATACTCACGTGACGGCAAACATGTATTAATTGTTTTGATTTACAACCAATCCCCCCCCCCCCAACATCTTCCCACCCCCCTCCCCACACACAAATACACATTCTCTCTCTCTCTCTCTCTCTCTCTCTCTCTCTCTCTCTCTCTCTCTCTCTCTCTCTCTCTTATACATTCTATTGTTTTCCCCTGCCTCTGGCCCCTTTCCTCTGGATCTTCCCTAGCACGTCGAGATGCTTTTCTCACTCGATTTTCCGCCTGCACTCACTGTTCCCATTCCCATTTTTCTGATTACTCTTAATTTTGTAGGAATAGACTTTGTGCAGAAGTAGTTTATTTCAACTGGTCTGTGTCTAATGTAAAAATAGTGTATCAGGCTTTGCACTGTACAATCATTTTTCTGGCCCCTCTCATTCCTCCCTTTTCATCCCCCTACACTGTCCCATCCATGTTGCAAAATTACTTACCGTTACTGGACATACGCATACCGAATTTTATCAATAGCGGTGTAAATTTAGAAAATAACGGTTTTTAACGGTCAATAAAATTTGCATAACATTGTTCAGCGCTTAAAACTGTACGTGCATACGGAATGTTATCAAGAACGGTGAAAATTTAGAAATTCAGAAAATAACGGTTTTTAACGGTCAATGTTAAGTTTCGGATCTTGAAAATTGTATATCATTGTTTAGCGTTCAAAACTGCACATGTATATCGAATGTCTTCAAGAATACTCTAAATATATAAAATAACGTTTTTTAACGGTCAATTTTAAACTTCGGTTCGTAAAAGTTGTATATCATTTTTCGGCATTTAAAACTGCACATGTATACCGAATTTCATCAAGAACAGCCTAAATTTTGAAAATAACGGTTTTTAACAGTCAAATTTAATGGTCATAATGACTATCTAATGACCCTATGTTACCCGCGGGATGTTCCTGTAGGCTTATGTCAAGTTTGGTGGCGATCTGATGACTCTCGTGGCCGCCAACCTCAGAAGATCGAGTTTTAAACAGTTTTGATAGGGTTTGGTGTTTTTAACTGGTATAAATAACGTTTCTTAACTGCCAAATAAAAGTTCTAATTTTGGAGAAGTAGCCCTGTACCTGTGCAATGTCACAACGGCTATTTGATGAAAAGCAGAGGAAAAAGATGTCTTTGAAACCGTTATAACACTTTTTAACGGTTTTTAACGGTTTTATTTTTTTTTAGAGATTAGCCCAAAACCATCCTCGGGTCACAACAGACGTACCAGCTAAATTTCAAGAAGATCGGATTTTAAACAGTTTCTTTTATAGGGTTTGGTGTTATTAACGGTTTTTAACTGTTATAAATAACGTTTTTTTAACTGCCAAATAACGGTTCTAATTTTAGAGAAGTAGTCCTGTACCTGTGCAATGTCACAACGGCTATTTGATGAAAATCAGAGGAAAAAGATGTCTTTGAAACCGTTATAACAGTTTTTTTAACGGTTTTTAACGGTTTTATTTTTTTAGAGATTAGCCCAAAACCATCCTCGGGTCACAACAGACGTACCTGCCAAATTTCATGACAATCGTTTGAGCCGTTTTTGAGTCTATAGTGTACACACACACACACACACACACACACACACACAGAATTTGCCATTTATATATTAGACAAGAAAAACTCGCTTGCTACCAACTCACCACAGACAGCATCAAACACTGATGCCAGACGATGACATAGGGACGAACACTGCTCCGCATGTCAGGAACAATACAGCACCACACACTAGGCCACCTCACCATCACTTCCAGATGGGTTGCGTCTCATGTGGTTCTTCCCGGGCACGTTGAGATGCAGTCCGGACACGGTCTGCTTCCCGTCTCTGGTTCCTTTCCTCTAGATCTTCCCTAGCACGCCGAGATGCGTCTCTCGCCCGATTTTCCCGCCTGCCTCTGGCCCCTTTCCTCTGGATCTTCCCTAGCACGTCGAGATGCTTCTCTAGCTCGATTTTCCGCCTGCACTCACTGTTCCCATTTCCATTCTTCTGACTGCCCTTAATTTTGTAGGAATAGACTTTGTGCAAAAGTAGTTTATTTAGGTTTTGCTTGAGTTAATCAACGGGTCTACGGTTTTTAACGGTCAATGTTAAGTTTTGGTTCGTAAAATTTGCATAACATTGTTCAGCGCTTAAAACTGTACGTGCATACGGAATGTTATCAAGAACGGTGAAAATTTAGAAATTCAGAAAATAACGGTTTTTAACGGTCAATGTTAAGTTTCGGATCTTGAAAATTGTATATCATTGTTTAGCGTTCAAAACTGCACATGTATGTCGAATTTCTTCAAGAATACTCTAAATTTATAAAAAATAACGTTTTTTAACGGTCAATTTTAAATTTCGGTTCGTAAAAGTTGTATATCATTTTTCGGCATTTGAAACTGCACATGTATACCGAATTTCATCAAGAACAGCCTAAATTTTGAAAATAACGGTTTTTAACAGTCAAATTTAATGGTCATAATGACTATCTAATGACCCTATGTTACCCGCGGGATGTTCCTGTAGGCTTATGTCAAGTTTGGTGTCGATCCGAGGACTCTCGTGGCCGCCAACCTCAGAAGATCGGGTTTTAAACAGTTTTGATAGGGTTTGGTGTTTTTAACGGTTTTTAACTGTTATAAATAACGTTTCTTAACTGCCAAATAAAGGTTCTAATTTTCGAGAAGTAGCCCTGTACCTGTGCAATGTCACAACGGCCATTTGATGAAAAGCAGAGGAAAAAGATGTCTTTGAAACCGTTATAACAGTTTTTTTTAACGGTTTTTAACGGTTTTAGTTTTTTAGAGATTAGCCCAAAACCATCCTCGGATCACAACAGACGTACCAGCTAAATTTCAAGAAGATCGGGTTTTAAACAGTTTCTTTTAATTTTTTTTTATAGGGTTTGGTGTTTTTAACGGTTTTTAACTGTTACAAATAACGTTTTTTAACTGCCAAATAAAAGTTCTAATTTTAGAGAAGTAGTCCTGTACCTGTGCAATGTCACAACGGCTATTTGATGAAAATCAGAGGAAAAAGATGTCTTTGAAACCGTTATAACAATATTTTAACGGTTTTTAACTGGTTTTTTTTTTTTTTTTAGAGATTAGCCCCAAACTATCCTCGGGTCACAACAGACGTACCTGCCAAATTTCATGACAATCGGTTGAGCCGTTTTTGAGTCTATAGCGTACACACACACAGACAGAATTTGCCATTTATATATTAGACTAGCAGGGGCACCCGGCGTTGCCTGGGATATGAACATTCTTTGCGATACTCACGTGACGGCAAACATGTATTAATTGTTTTGATTTACAACCAATCCCCCCCCCCCAACATCTTCCCACCCCCTCCCCACACACAAATACACATTCTCTCTCTCTCTCTCTCTCTCTCTCTCTCTCTCTCTCTCTCTCTCTTATACATTCTATTGTTTTCCACCTGCCTCTGGCCCCTTTCCTCTGGATCTTCCCTAGCACGTCGAGATGCTTTTCTCACTCGATTTTCCGCCTGCACTCACTGTTCCCATTCCCATTTTTCTGATTACTCTTAATTTTGTAGGAATAGACTTTGTGCAGAAGTAGTTTATTTCAACTGGTCTGTGTCTAATGTAAAAATAGTGTATCAGGCTTTGCACTGTACAATCATTTTTCTGGCCCCTCTCATTCCTCCCCTTTTCATCCCCCTACACTGTCCCATCCATGTTGCAAAATTACTTACCGTTACTGGACATACGCATACCGAATTTTATCAATAGCGGTGTAAATTTAGAAAATAACGGTTTTTAACGGTCAATAAAATTTGCATAACATTGTTCAGCGCTTAAAACTGTACGTGCATACGGAATGTTATCAAGAACGGTGAAAATTTAGAAATTCAGAAAATAACGGTTTTTAACGGTCAATGTTAAGTTTCGGATCTTGAAAATTGTATATCATTGTTTAGCGTTCAAAACTGCACATGTATATCGAATGTCTTCAAGAATACTCTAAATATATAAAATAACGTTTTTTAACGGTCAATTTTAAATTTCGGTTCGTAAAAGTTGTATATCATTTTTCGGCATTTAAAACTGCACATGTATACCGAATTTCATCAAGAACAGCCTAAATTTTGAAAATAACGGTTTTTAACAGTCAAATTTAATGGTCATAATGACTATCTAATGACCCTATGTTACCCGCGGGATGTTCCTGTAGGCTTATGTCAAGTTTGGTGGCGATCTGATGACTCTCGTGGCCGCCAACCTCAGAAGATCGAGTTTTAAACAGTTTTGATAGGGTTTGGTGTTTTTAACTGGTATAAATAACGTTTCTTAACTGCCAAATAAAAGTTCTAATTTTGGAAAAGTAGCCCTGTACCTGTGCAATGTCACAACGGCCATTTGATGAAAAGCAGAGGAAAAAGATGTCTTTGAAACCGTTATAACACTTTTTAACGGTTTTTAACGGTTTTATTTTTTTTTAGAGATTAGCCCAAAACCATCCTCGGGTCACAACAGACGTACCAGCTAAATTTCAAGAAGATCGGATTTTAAACAGTTTCTTTTATAGGGTTTGGTGTTATTAACGGTTTTTTAACTGTTATAAATAACGTTTTTTTAACTGCCAAATAACGGTTCTAATTTTAGAGAAGTAGTCCTGTACCTGTGCAATGTCACAACGGCTATTTGATGAAAATCAGAGGAAAAAGATGTCTTTGAAACCGTAATAACAGTTTTTTAACGGTTTTTAACGGTTTTATTTTTTTTAGAGATTAGCCCAAAACCATCCTCGGGTCACAACAGACGTACCTGCCAAATTTCATGACAATCGTTTGAGCCGTTTTTGAGTCTATAGCGTACACACACACACACACACACACACACACACACACACACACAGAATTTGCCATTTATATATTAGACAAGAAAAACTCGCTTGCTACCAACTCACCACAGACAGCATCAAACACTGATGCCAGACGATGACATAGGGACGAACACTGCTCCGCATGTCAGGAACAATACAGCACCACACACTAGGCCACCTCACCATCACTTCCAGATGGGTTGCGTCTCATGTGGTTCTTCCCGGGCACGTTGAGATGCAGTCCGGACATGGTCTGCTTCCCGTCTCTGGTTCCTTTCCTCTAGATCTTCCCTAGCACGCCGAGATGCGTCTCTCGCCCGATTTTCCCGCCTGCCTCTGGCCCCTTTCCTCTGGATCTTCCCTAGCACGTCGAGATGCTTCTCTAGCTCGATTTTCCGCCTGCACTCACTGTTCCCATTTCCATTCTTCTGACTGCCCTTAATTTTGTAGGAATAGACTTTGTGCAAAAGTAGTTTATTTAGGTTTTGCTTGAGTTAATCAACGGGTCTACGGTTTTTAACGGTCAATGTTAAGTTTTGGTTCGTAAAATTTGCATAACATTGTTCAGCGCTTAAAACTGTACGTGCATACGGAATGTTATCAAGAACGGTGAAAATTTAGAAATTCAGAAAATAACGGTTTTTAACGGTCAATGTTAAGTTTCGGATCTTGAAAATTGTATATCATTGTTTAGCGTTCAAAACTGCACATGTATGTCGAATTTCTTCAAGAATACTCTAAATTTATAAAAAAAATAACGTTTTTTAACGGTCAATTTTAAATTTCGGTTCGTAAAAGTTGTATATCATTTTTCGGCATTTGAAACTGCACATGTATACCGAATTTCATCAAGAACAGCCTAAATTTTGAAAATAACGGTTTTTAACAGTCAAATTTAATGGTCATAATGACTATCTAATGACCCTATGTTACCCGCGGGATGTTCCTGTAGGCTTATGTCAAGTTTGGTGTCGATCCGAGGACTCTCGTGGCCGCCAACCTCAGAAGATCGGGTTTTAAACAGTTTTGATAGGGTTTGGTGTTTTTAACGGTTTTTAACTGTTATAAATAACGTTTCTTAACTGCCAAATAAAGGTTCTAATTTTCGAGAAGTAGCCCTGTACCTGTGCAATGTCACAACGGCCATTTGATGAAAAGCAGAGGAAAAAGATGTCTTTGAAACCGTTATAACAGTTTTTTTAACGGTTTTTAACGGTTTTAGTTTTTTAGAGATTAGCCCAAAACCATCCTCGGGTCACAACAGACGTACCAGCTAAATTTCAAGAAGATCGGATTTTAAACAGTTTCTTTTATAGGTTTTTGGTGTTTTTAACGGTTTTTAACTGTTATAAATAACGTTTTTTAACTGCCAAATAACGGTTCTAATTTTAGAGAAGTAGTCCTGTACCTGTGCAATGTCACAACGGCTATTTGAAGAAAAGCAGAGGAAAAAGGATGTCTTTGAAACCGTTATAACAGCTTTTTAACGGTTTTTAACGGTTTTATTTTTTTTAGAGATTAGCCCAAAACCATCCTCGGGTCACAACAGACGTACCTGCCAAATTTCATGACAATCGGTTGAGCCGTTTTTGAGTCTATAGCGTACACACACACACACACACACACACACACACACACACACACACACACACACACACACACACACACACACACAAATCTGTCCTACAAGGCCTTGAATCTATTGCTGTAAAAAATCGAGGTGAGGTGATTTTAGAAATAAAACATCTTGTCAGTATTCTTATATCAAGAGGTACAACAGTTGATTTTTGCTGGATCCCGTCTCACTGTGGGATTTCTGGTAATGAGTGGGCTGACCGGGCTGCCAGAAAAGGAGCACGAAAGTCCGATGAATCCATAGAAATCAACATTCCTCTCTGTTTATACGAAGGATATGGTCTCTTAAAAAAGACGTGTATTGAAAAGGTTTATGAAGCCTACAAAAACTTGGTTCTTATTAAAATACATCTACCTCACTCCAAACTGCTCTGCTGTGACAAATCCCAGTCAGCTACTTTTTCTTCTAGCAACGCGGCTAAAAGTGAAAAGATTACCTATCAATTGGCCAACATAAACGTACTTGAAAAAAATAACCGAAAACTTGAATCCCTGTTTTACAGGCTTAAGCTAAACGCTTTCCGTACAAAATTCCGCAAAAATTTAAATTGCATCTGCGGAGCAGTTGAAAGTTTTACAACTCAGCATCTTCTTTTCCACTGCGCATATTTCAAAATGAAAATCCTGACTGCCTGCGGCCTGATGGCACGTGTATTTTCCAGAACTTACAAGGTCTTGTTTCTTTTGTTAATTCCTTGATGATTAGTCCAATGGGCTCTTTTTTGTAACAAGTGTTTCTATAGATATGAGCGCTTAACATTTGGTTATACCAGATATCCTGTACTCCTTTTGTGTTTTAATACTTGCTTTGTGCTAATGTTTAGCCTAGTTGTAAAGAATGTTAGTATGAATCACTATATATAGCTAACTGCTCGTAACAAATCTCTTATCGGTGCATCAACACACACACACACACGCACACACACACGCGCACACACACGCACGCACACGCACACACACACACACACACACACACACACACACACACACACACACACACACACACACACACACACACGCATGCATACACACGCTATTTCCCTAACTCTGTCTAAAATCACTTTATGTGAATAGACGTTAAATTGAAGAACGAACGAACGAACACACACACACACACACACACACACACACACACACACACACACACACACACACACACACACACACACACACACACACACACAAATGTTTGCTAGCAACCTTTTTGATATCACTAAAGCTTACGATCAAGTATGGCACTCTCGTTTGCTTTATAAACTTAAAGAGATTGGGTTGTCAGGAAACATTTATGATTTTATTAGAAACTTCATAGAAAATAGATATATTAGAACGAAGGTAGGGAACTCCTATTCCACGAGAAGAAAATTACACATGGGTATTCCTCAGGGGTCTGTTATTGCCCCTTTACTGTTTAGCATTCTAATGTACGATTTACCCTCAAAAATTGCTAAAAATATAGAACTAGCCCAATATGCAGATGACATATGCATATGGATGAAAGTGACATTAAAAAAGTACATCTGTCAGATCACAAAACTATATTAAAAAGTTATATCAAAAAGAACTAAATACCTTTTCTGATTATATGACTGAAAATGGTTTGCAAATATCAACTGAAAAAACACACATGATGTTATTTAATACTGGATCTGATCCAGTTAATATGCCTTTATTTCAAGTCAACGGCATACCCATCAAATATACAAAAATAGTTAAATTCCTTGGAGTAAATTTAACATCAAAGTTGTCATGGAATTTCCATATAGAACATGTTCTGACAAAAGCTCGAAAAACTTTAAATCTGTTAAAGATTATTAGCAAGCATGCTTGGGCTCAGGACACAGTTACTCTTTTGCACCTTTCTACTGCAACTGTTAGATCAAAATTATACGTATTGCACAAGAGGTGTTCTTACAAGTGCACCCAAATACTTATTGAAAAAACTTCAAAGTATTGATTCCAAAGCTATAACATGCAGGTGCAGCATACATTATTCCCAGGCCTTAACAAAGAAAAAAAGATTCATAATTAATCTCGGAAAATATACAAATCTTTTATTCACTGCTGAGTTAACTGCCATAATTATGGCCTTAAAGTTTGTTGTTGATTACCCTCAAAATTTATTTAAAGTTGTTTTATGCGTAGATTCTAAGTCAGTTCTTACTGCAATGAAGAATTTTAAATTAAAAGTTCGACCTGAGATGATCACTGGCAGAAAAAGTGCAATTTTCTAATTTTTCATTTGATAGAAAGAGAAACTGGGTGTTTTGGTTTACATGATGAAATGAAAAATATTCATGAAAAGTTAAGTAAGTACGATCAAAACATTTATCGTAGACGACAGATAAGTTCCTTGATCTGTAGATGGAAACTGGATTGCTTTAAAACAAAGTATGTCAAAAATATACATTGTATATGTGGTCATAGCATATCAACTGATCACATTCTTTTGTGTGACTTAATGAAAAAATTCATTCCAAATACGTCTGTACAGTCTATTCAAAATGTTTTCCTGTCACCAAGTGAAACATATCTTTTCTTTTTACACTTAGCTAAAAGTCCAATTGGCAAATACTTGTAATAGATAGCAGTCAGTAGTGAGATGAGGCAGAAGAGTTACATGGGGTTTTTTTGTGTTAATCTTTGATTAAGTGGATTTTCTATTTTTGTGTTATAGTTGTAAATAAGTTATTTTTTTCCTTTTTACACGTTGTGTTACCCTTTTTTTTTCCCCGGCCCCGATTTTTTTTTTTTTTCCGTCTAATATCACGTAATGTGGAAAGACGTAAAACAAAACAACAACACACACACACACACACACGCACACACACACACACACACACACACACACACACACACACACACACACACACACACACAGAATTTGCCATTTATATATTAGATTTATTTATGTTGTTATTTACTGATTTACTTCTCTATCTATTTATTTACTCATTCATTTATCTATTTCTTTATTTACTTCTTTATTTAGCCCTTCGTTTGTTTATTCTTCCATTCGTGTATTCATTTATTCATTTGAGTGTCTTCTGAAGGCCACAATACAGGAGTAATCTTTCTTTTAGTGGGCAGAACAATCTATCTCTTCTTGGCCGAGCAGCAACGAGCAGGGACCAGATGCGAGAATGGCTTGTCTGCAACTCAGCCGACTGCGTGGGGCCATGCTAAAGCTGAAAACATGCCGGGACAGACAACAGTAATAAACAAACAAACAAACAGGCCAACAATCAAAGCACCGTGATACCGTGACTGGGTAGCTGGA
>CM065739.1:7228608-7231108 GCA_033310375.1 Conus canariensis
TTAGCCAAGAGACATAAATACATACACACACAATACGGTCCCCCTCCCCCCCCTCCTCCCGATCCCTCCCCCCCCCCCCCCCCCCCCCCCCCCCCTCCGTCTAATATCACTATGTGGATAGACGTTAAATTGAAGACAACAACAACAACAACAACACACACACACACACACACACACACACACACACACACACACACACACACACGCACGCACACACACACACATGCGCATTCTTAAACTCATGCTCATTGCATAATTAACCTCTCACGCATTCTGAAAACCAAACCTGCTGTACTCCCCAAAATAAATTAATTTATCAAGTAAGAAAGAAAGACAGACAGACAGAAAACCTGACCGCCTCACTAAATCAGTGGTGAGCCAATCCTAAACAATGACCCCCCTGTGCCCATTGTTCTCCACGTCTAACGCCCAAATCGTTCTCTCAGCTTGTGTGACTGTCTTCGAGCCTGGTCCTGCCACTCCAGTATACTCTATCACAATGACTCGCAAAATCGTCCTTGGCTCTGGAAATGGTGAGCAACCAGGATTTCCCTTTGTACCCCCTTCCTCCCCTTCTTGTTTTCTGAATTGCCTCCCGTGCTCTTTGACTCTGTGACGTGATATCTCAGTGCTGGCTACGGACTCTTTTCTCTGCAATTTAAAAAAAAAGAGATCATTCTTAGTGAGTCCGCCAAAACCAAGGACAAACAAATTATAAGACAAAAACGCGACGCGTTTCGACCTCTTAGGTCTCCTTCATTCAAAAGAAAGAACATCTTAGAACAATGAAAACAAAGAACGTGCAATCAAGTATCTTCTCCAATTCGGCGCAAGATGGGCGTTGAATAAATGGTTCTACGTTTTCATTGTTCTGAATGTTGTGTCTCTTGCCTGAGGAACACCTATAAGGTCAGAACATGTTGTGTTTTGTCTTGTAACTTGTTTGTCCCCCCCCCCCCCCCTTTTTTTTTTTTTTTTTTTTGGTATGGTGAACTCATTAAGAATTATTCTTAAAACTTGTTTCTAATTTCCGCCTGCAGTCACCTCCCCTTTAAACTAACGTTTCTCTACAGTTTGATTGTTCTCGCCGATGCTATGTGATATCTCTGCACTGAGCGAAATCCACCAGGGAAAGCACGTTGTGGCTTTTTGCTGTGCACCGTTGCTCTGGTTGGTCAGTGGGAGATTAACGTTCTATTGGCCAGAGGCCCTTACGGACAGGATGTACTCCCAGACTGAAGTCTGCATACTTTGTGGCAGTTGTTGTCGTTGGCAGTAGTGGGTCTGGTTCTGTGTGGGGGCCGTGGTCTGTCGCTCACTTAGCTCTGGTTCTTTGTGAACTTGGTTCAATTCCAGGTGTTGGCCGGCTGACGATGGGCGTGGGTATACTTTGCCTCTGCCCCCCCCCCCCCCCCTAAAAAAGGGCTGTCTTCAGGACCACCAGGCGGCCTTCTTCATGCTCGGGTGGCGATGATCCTGTGCCGCGTGAGGCCGCCTCAAACAGGGAGCTGGACAAAAATCGCTGGAGCGCTGCACGAGCCCCTTGTATTCTGTGGTCCACGCAGACTTCGGCTGAGAGGGCAATTTTTCAGCCCGACCCCTTGAGGGTGCCCCCATACCCGGCCTTCAAAAGCATGGTATCCCAGGCCACGATAATCGCAGTCAGACAGCGCTCCATCGCCGATCGCCCACTTATCTCCAGGAGTCGTTCCCCGGCGACACAGCCTAGACCCGCTGTTATCCATACGGCTGGAAGGTTCGCTGCGCCGCCTGACACTGACCTCTCACATCAGTGTCCCGCAAAGGAGAGCTGCCACCTCCTCTCCCTTGGTGCTCGCTGCTACACCACCTCGCAGGGAACTCACGTTGCTCCCGATACCGAGCCTGCCTGTCATTCTGACGTGGCGTGTCCCTTGGGGGGGGGGGTGTCTCTCTCACCATATACACCTTGTGGGGCGGGAGAACGTGGGGAACTCTAGTGGGGTCTGTTTTCTCTTTGGATATAATAAAGTGTTCTTGACTTGATTTGACTTGACTTGAGTGCAGGGTAGGCGCGGCAAAGCCATCGGTGAATTTCAGCAGTTCGCTGCAAAGTGAGGCGACTGGAGGCGGAAATCTAAACAAAATTTGACAAAGATAAAGTGATTGCCCGTTCCTTATTTCCCCTTACCCTGAACGTTGTTTATCTAGCGGGGGTGGGGGTTGATGATGGGAGAGAGGGGGGAACGCGTGTGTGTGTGTGTGTGTGGGGGGGGGGGGGGTAGAGGATGTTGAAGGGGTCTCTGCAAGGACCGTTTAGAATTGGTTTTCCTGTTTACAGTAAGGGGTGGGAGTGGACGGGAGGGAGGGGGGGGGGAGGAGGCGTGGGTGACGTTGAAGGTGATGTTTAAGGACTGTTTGGAATTCTTTTTTTCTGTTTACATCAGGGGTAGAGGTAGAGGGAATGGGGGGGGGGGGGGGATGGGGGGTTGGAGTGACGTTTTGGGTGATGTTTAAGGAC
>CM065739.1:7241108-7243608 GCA_033310375.1 Conus canariensis
GCGCGCACAACACACACACAACACACACACACACACACACACACACACACACACACACACACACACACACACCACACACACACACACACACACCAGTTTCAGTGTACTATTTTTAGATTCCTTTAATAATTCTATTTTCACGTGTAAATGTTATTATCCTGTTACCTTTAGCGTTCATTTAATTTTTAAAAATGTTATTCTAGTTATGTTATAGGTTGCAATTTTTATTCATGTTAACATTTTTTCTTCCGATTCTCATTCTGATCCTCCTTTTTCTCTTTTTCCGTTTTCCATTTCTACTTCTTCATCTTTTTCTATCTCCCTGTTTCTCTATCTCTTTATCTCCTTCAGCTGCCTGTCTACCCACCCCTTCTCCCCTCCCTTCCTCCTTTTCTACCTTGTTTATTTATTTATTTTTCGTTGTCTAAAATCACTTATGTGTATAGACATTAAATTGAAGAACACACACACACACACACACACACACACACACACACACACACACACACACACACACACACACACACACACACACACACTAACACACACCCACACACACACACTATCATAAAGAAACAATAACAACTAAGTTTAGAGGCCTGTAAACAACAACGCTGTCTCTAGAGATGCCTTGAAGGTAGACAGAGAATAACAGCAACAACGGAGACACAAAGGAATGGCACTCCAAAAAGAGGAGGGATTGAAAAAAAAAAAAAAAAAAAAAAAAAAAAAAAACGCTCTCCGAAGATCGTGGTGGCAGCAGCAGGATTCTGAAGAGAAAGTGCCACATTCTGAGGACAAACCTGAGGAGGGTTCACGTGGCAGCAGCAGGATTCTGAAGAGAAAGTGCACATTCTGAGGACAAACCTGAGGAGGGTTCACGTGGCAGCAGCAGGATTCTGAAGAGAAAGTGCACATTCTGAGGACAAACCTGAGGAGGGTTCACGTGGCAGCAGCAGGATTCTGAAGAGAAAGTGCACATTCTGAGGACAAACCTCAGGAGGGTTCACGTGGCAGCAGCAGGATTCTGAAGAGAAAGTGCACATTCTGAGGACAAACCTCAGGAGGGTTCACGTGGCAGCAGCAGGATTCTGAAGAGAAAGTGCCACATTCTGAGGACAAACCTGAGGAGGGTTCACGTGGCAGCAGCAGGATTCTGAAGAGAAAGTGCCACATTCTGAGGACAAACCTGAGGAGGGTTCACGTGGCAGAAGCAGGATTCTGAAGAGAAAGTGCACATTCTGAGGACAAACCTGAGGAGGGTTCACGTGGCAGAAGCAGGATTCTGAAGAGAAAGTGCACATTCTGAGGACAAACCTCAGGAGGGTTCACGTGGCAGCAGCAGGATTCTGGAGAGAAAGTGCACATTCTGAGGACAAACCTCAGGAGGGTTCACGTGGCAGCAGCAGGATTCTGAAGAGAAAGTGCACATTCTGAGGACAAACCTGAGGAGGGTTCACGCATGAGTTTGAACGTCAGGAGCAGATCAGAAAGATGATTATGAAGAAGCCCTGGCAATTATCAGAAAGATGATTATGAAGAAGCCCTGGCAATTATCAGAAAAATAATTATGAAGAAGCCCTGGCAATTATCAGAAAGATAATCATGAAGAAGCCCTGGCAATTATCAGAATTATGAAGAAGCCCTGGCAATTATCAGAAATATAATTATGAAGAAGCCCTGGCAATTATCAGAAAGATAATCATGAAGAAGCCCTGGCAATTATCAGAAAGATAATCATGAAGAAGCCCTGGCAATTATCAGAAAGAGAATTATGAAGAAGCCCTGGCAATTATCAGGAAGATAATTAGGAAGAAGGCCTGGCAATCATCAAAAAAGATAATTATGAAGAAGCTCTGGCAATTCTGAGATTTGAAGCTGAACAAAGACAGTGAATAATCAACTCAATTTGGAACAGGTATCGCGTGAAAAGAATGATGAAGATTAATAAAATAAGAGTCGAGTTTAGAGCATCTGATAATTAGTCTGGCTGGAATATTCTGTTCTTTTGGTGACTGGATACTAATACAACTGAGATTTTTTTTTTTTTTCTGAATTCATGAACTCTTTTTAATAAAGGAGGGTTTTAAGGACTGTAGATTTACTCTTTGATGGACAACAACCGAACTTCGTGAATTGTTCACAATGACAGTTGATTAAACATGGGATCAAAAGTTCAAAGTGCAGAGAGGAACGTGACAGGTCTAATTCCCAAAGTGCTATGTTTGGTAACCACACACACTGAGACTCAAGACTGTGACGTAGATTGATAATTTTACTGACAAAAGATACCACACAGCTTTGGGCGGATCTATCTATCTGTTTACCTGTCTGTCTGTCTATCTCTATATCGATCTAATCAATCTATCTATCTATCTGTTTATCTATCTATCTAACTGTCTATCTATCTCTATGTGTGCGTATGAGTGTGCGCGCGCGCACGGTTGTGTGTGTGTGTGTGTGTGTGTGTGTGTGTGTGTGTGTGTGTGTGTGTGTGTGT
>CM065739.1:7248608-7263608 GCA_033310375.1 Conus canariensis
AGGCAGGTGATGGTCATTGTCTAGGGTTCTCTCGGACAGGCAGGTGATGGTCATTGTCTAGGGTCCCCTGACACAGCCTCGCTGCCTCTATGACAGGCAGGTGATGGTCATTGTCTAGGGTTCTCCAGGACAGGCAGGTGATGGTCATTGTCTAGGGTCATCTAGCACCAGCTCCCGTGGAGGTTCTGTCATGTCACATCCACTGGCCATTACACCATGGCATCTGCCAGGGAGCAGTTATGCCCCGTCACTGTTTATAAGCATGCCCTATGCGTGCCTGCACCTTATATGAACACAGCGCAGGCTTCCAAGGGTGGTGCAGGATTGCTCTCAGCTGGTTTGATCGGCGGTTGAGGACAGAACTTCTCTGAGTCTTACCCGCGCCATCAGGTGTATTATTTTTCTTCCGGGTCTCCATGGTCGTCTTCTAGGGGACTTTTCTTCCAGTAGATGGCAAGAATGGGATTTTTTAAAAATTAAGAACAGTGAAAGATTCAGTTTGTATAATAACACCTTTTGCACAATAACTGTTGATAAAATGCATTTAAAATTGAATCTAGACAGGCATCTGGAAATCATTACAACAAAACTTAGAATTGTTTCAGAAATCGCTGTCTGTAAGTTTCGGTTCAAACAACACGCACTTGTTTGATGTGATTTGTCCAGTGTAAACAAGCTAGAGAAGACGAGGTGCACATTGTTTTGTGGTGTCCCATACCAAGTGATTTAAGGGTAAGGTATGTACATTTTAAGTACCATAAATATCCAAGTCTTTTTCGTCTCAGTTTACTTCTAGCATCGAAAAATGAACGAACAACTAAAACATCTGTCCATTTATCTATATAAAGCGTTTAAGCCATATTCTGTGTTTGTTAATATACTAAGCTCGATCAGTTATCTTGTAATGTATTTTTTTCGATTGATTGTTTTGTTGCACGCCTTTTATGAGGGGCAATGGTCTTTCAGTTAATGAAATATCCGTATCCGTATTCTTCTAGGAAGAAAACCTTCTTCATCCATCTCTGACTTTTGGAGCCAGTCTTCTTCTTCTTCTTCTTCTTCTTCTTCTTCTTCTTCTTCTTCTGCTTGTTGTTGTTGTTGTTGTTGTTCTCTTCTTCTTCTTCTTCTTCTTCTTCTGCTTGTTGTTGTTGTTGTTGTTGTTGTTGTTGTTGTTGTTCTTCTTCTTCTTCTTCTTCTTCTTCTTCTTCTTCTTCTTCTTCTTCTTCTTCTCCTTCTTCTTCTTCTTCTTCTTCTTCTCTCTCTCTGTCTCTCTTTTTAAGAGCAATGCATATTCCCGCCAAGTATTATAGCAGGCCATCATTATTTAAAATCTTACTAATGTCGTCACAAAATGAAGTGTAATGAATACTTTTTTCTAGATATCTGTATAAGTATTCAAACGGTGGAGCAGTATAAAATGATGCGATTATAATTTATATAAAAACCAGGCATATGTTTATATTGATTTTATACACTTAAGTGCGTAAATTGTTATTTGTTTAGTTTTGAATAATCTCTCTTCAAATAGGGCTTTGGCTTTTTTTCATAATGAATAATGTTGTTATCGTTATTGTTTTCGTTATCATTATCATTCTCTCTCTCTCTCTCTCTCTCTCTCTCTGTCTCTCTCTCTCTCTGTCTCTCTCTCTCTGTCTCTCTCTCTCTCTCTCTGTCTCTCTCTCTCTCTCTCTCTCTCTCTCTCTCTCTCTCTCTCTCTCTTCGACGCCATCTCTTTTCAGTCTGTCTAAACTTTTGTGTCTCAGTTGCGAATTCTCTCTGCTTAACCTGGGATTCCCTTCAACAACAACCACCACACCTCCGCACCCAGAGTCTCTAATGACACTGACCACGTTGTTCCCTAGTTTTCCTCCTCGCTGGACATCTATAACATTGTCTCCAGAATCAGTGGATTCCCTACAACCACCATCACACCTCCACACCCAGAGTCTCTAGCGACACTGACCACGTTGTTCCCTAGTTTTCCTCCTCGCTGGACATCTATGGCATTCTCTCCAGAATCAGTACGTCGGCAGCACAGTCCAGATAACATGGCACTGTCATCTCTGTCTTTTCTCTGTTCTGCCTGCCTGTCTTTGGACAAAATTCACACTGCAGCTAAGTGTTTCTGTCTTGTTGGACAACACTCACACTGCAGCTAAGTGTTTCTATCTTGCTGGACAAAATTCGCACTGCAGCTAAGTGTTTCTATCTTGTTGGACAAAATTCACACTGCAGCTAAGTGTTTCTATCTTGTTGGACAAAATTCACACTGCAGCTAAGTGTTTCTATCTTGCTGGACAAAATTCACACTGCAGCTAAGTGTTTCTATCTTGTTGGACAAAATTGGCACTGCAGCTAAGTGTTTCTATCTTGTTGGACAAAATTGGCACTGCAGCTAAGTGTTTCTATCTTGTTGGACAAAATTGGCACTGCAGCTAAGTGTTTCTATCTTGTTGGACAAAATTGGCACTGCAGCTAAGTGTTTCTCTCCTGGTGCACAAGAAACAGACTCCTTTGTCAGCTGGTCTTTTGGATTGTCTGTATTTATTCTGGTGCTGTCCAAGTGAGTGAAGCCTCACCTCTCGGCAATTTTCTGCCGCCTCCAGTATTTGAGCTACTGTGTCTGCTTTCTTCTCCTTGATGCGTGCGGTAAGGCCAGCCCCCTACAACTGTTTAAATATCAGCTCTTTCATCACCACTGTCTTCAGGCCCTCAAAATCACACTCTACTGCGGGTCATTCTACCCTCTTGTCAAAATAGTGGTCCACTCTCACTCCAAACCTGGGTAACAAAAAATCTCACCCTGCTCGATTTATTTGCAACAAACGAATCACAAGACACAACTCGACGCGTTTTGACCTCTTAGGTCATCTTCAAGCAAGACAAACAACACTCAAAATAGATGACATAAGAGAATGTAAATATGTTTGCTCACGGCCGCCACATCTTATTTTGCCCGAAAACCCCCCTTTTCACATACAAATCACGTCCTTCACATGCTAGTTTGGGCCAAAATTAACACCTGTTTTTTAAACAAAATTAACACCCCAAAACCTCTAAAATTGACGCAATCAGTACATTAAAATGGGAGGTTTCCATGCAAAATAAGATGCGGCGGCCGTGAGCAAAACATATTTACATTCTCTACACCGCTATCAACGTCCGCAAGACTTAGCCCTTTCTACTTCCAGCACCATTAATAAGTCAGAACAAACAACTAGCCTTCCATCTTGATTAGTTATTTTTACATCTAATGAATTTATAGCTCCCTCAATTAATTCTTTAAATTGACTGTCTCCATCAAACCCATATAGCTGATAATCGCAAAACCCCGCCTTAATTGACGGCAAAACCTTTAGAATCGTAGATGGATTGCCATTAACCAAATTAGTATTTGTTTTTAACTGCTGCAAATGGACATACAGCATCGGATTCACAGAAAAATCAGAAGGTTTATTACCTTCAAATTGATAGATGCCTTCTCTTGTGCTAAATCTATAATCTCTGTAGCCCAAGATTTTAGCTAGGCCTTTAGGGAAAGTGTACTCCCTTCTTTCCTCTAGTGGAAAATTCATAGTAATTCTAAGGTTCGCCTCGTTAATTGTTAACAATATGCCAAAATCGTTAAGTACTTCTTTTAAAGAACAAAAGTTGTAATAACCATCGGGTATTTGTATATGGCTTATTTGATTGCCTTGTTCGTCATCAACATTAATCCAGTTATTTTGAGCTTCTTCAGATATTGACATTCTCTACATGGCATAAAGTCAACTAAACATTTTAACATTTATATGGCCCGACAGTCCTGCCTCCCCAGACCGGCTCCAATCAATATCGGCTGCAGGCCTCCTGCACAGGAGACCCTGCAGCTAATACTGCATTATTAATCATCACGGATGGGCCGAGTGTCACGTGGGCACTTTCAACCAACCGACAGGGAGGTATGACATCATTTCTGCCGGGACGCCGAACCTACCGCCCAAGCTGGCATTCTTGAGCGGGCTGCCTATGAGTGAAGACGTGTTAGCGCTGTTACCTTACAGAAGGAAAAAATGGCAGAGTCCAGCCTAGGAGCTAGTTTATCTTCACAAGAGGCCGCAATGGCTGTTAGTTCTCAAGAAAGCCAAACTGAGCACTTTGCTTTATTCAGACGAGCAAAAAGAGATAATATTGAAACATAAAACGTGCCATCATGAGATGATTTGCCAATCTCTGAGGGTAATATCTCAATTGCTGAGACCATACATGAAAAGGTTTTCTACTGTTGGACTACCTTTCATTGAAGTCTACTCCATGAGAAAGAACTAAAAGCAATGTTTTCATATAGTGAGGAGATAAGGCAGTATTGATCCACTCCCATTCAACTACCAATGCAGCTTGAAACACGATCTTCTCAAGAGCCACAGCAGGGAACGGCCGCGCTCTAGCTTGAGCGCGTGAAATGAATATTAAACAGGCACACGTCACAGCCTATAGCAGAAAGCCACGCTTCAACGGCCGCGCTCTAGGTGGACCGTCGCTTTGTTGCGTCCTATTCAACAGGCTGCCTATTCAGGCGGCCGGGGCTAAAAATAATACTAAGGGGGAGTAACTCCTGCACACACCCCTACCACCACCCCCACCCCACACACGCACACCCACATCCCATCCTACTTAAATCCTCCGGCTAACTCTCTCAGAGTTAAATCCTCCCAGTTAGGTCTCTCAGAGTTGAGTTCTCCCAGGCTGAAGCTAAATCCTCTCAGGCTAAAGTTAAATCTCTCAGAGTTAAATTTCTCAGAGTTAAATCCTTCCGGCCAAAAGTTAAATCCTCTCAAAGTTAAATCCTCTCAGAAGCAATCTCTCTCAAAGTTAAATCCTCAGGCTAACTTTCCCAGAGTTAAATCCTTCCGGCTAAAGTTAAATCCTCTCAGAGTTAAATCCTTCCGGCTAAAGTTAAATCCTCAGGCCAACTCTCTCAGAGCTAAATCCTTCCGGCTAAAGTTAAATCTCTCAGAGTTAATCCTCTCAGAGTTAAATCCTCTCAGGCCGAAGTTTAAATCCTCTCAGGCCGAAGTTTAAATCCTCTTAGGAGTTAAAAATCCCTCTCAGGCCGAAGTTAAATCTTTCAGAGTTAAATCCTTAAACGTTGTTTTATCGGCCTAGATTTAGCGACAGATGATTGACATTTTATTTTGGTTCAAATGGCCCGGCTGACTGACAACAGCTTAACAACAACCTGACAACTGACTGACAACAGCTTAACAACAACCTGACAACTGACTGACAACAGCTTAACAACAACCTGACAACTGACTGACAACAGCTTAACAACAACCTGACAACTGACTGACAACAGCTTAACAACAACCTGACAACTGACTGACAACAGCTTAACAACAACCTGACAACTGACTGACAACAGCTTAACAACAACCTGAATAGGACGCAACAAAGCGACGGTCCACCTAGAGCGCGGCCGTTGAAGCGTGGCTTTCTGCTATAGGCTGTGACGTGTGCCTGTTTAATATTCATTTCACGCGCTCTAGCTAGAGCGCGGCCGTTCCCTGCTGTGGCTCTTGAGAAGATCGTGTTTCAAGCTGCATTGGTAGTTGAATGGGAGTGGATCAATACTGCCTTATCTCCTCACTATATGAAAACATTGCTTTTAGTTCTTTCTCATGGAGTAGACTTCAATGAAAGGTAGTCCAACAGTAGAAAACCTTTTCATGTATGGTCTCAGCAATTGAGATATTACCCTCAGAGATTGGCAAATCATCTCATGATGGCACGTTTTATGTTTCAATATTATCTCTTTTTGCTCGTCTGAATAAAGCAAAGTGCTCAGTTTGGCTTTCTTGAGAACTAACAGCCATTGCGGCCTCTTGTGAAGATAAACTAGCTCCCAGGCTGGACTCTGCCATTTTTTCCTTCTGTAAGGTAACAGCGCTAACACGTCTTCACTCATAGGCAGCCCGCTCAAGAATGCCAGCTTGGGCGGTAGGTTCGGCGTCCCTGCAGAAATGATGTCATACCTCCCTGTCGGTTGGTTGAAAGTGCCCACGTGACACTCGGCCCATCCGTGATGATTAATAATGCAGTATTAGCTGCAGGGTCTCCTGTGCAGGAGGCCTGCAGCCGATATTGATTGGAGCCGGTCTGGGGAGGCAGGACTGTCGGGCCATATAAATGTTAAAATGTTTAGTTGACTTTATGCCATGTAGAGAATGTCAATATCTGAAGAAGCTCAAAATAACTGGATTAATGTTGATGACGAACAAGGCAATCAAATAAGCCATATACAAATACCTGATGGTTATTACAACTTTTGTTCTTTAAAAGAAGTACTTAACGATTTTGGCATATTGTTAACAATTAACGAGGCAAACCTTAGAATTACTATGAATTTTCCACTAGAGGAAAGAAGGGAGTACACTTTCCCTAAAGGCCTAGCTAAAATCTTGGGCTACAGAGATTATAGATTTAGCACAAGAGAAGGCATCTATCAATTTGAAGGCAATAAACCTTCTGATTTTTCTGTGAATCCGATGCTGTATGTCCATTTGCAGCAGTTAAAAACAAATACTAATTTGGTTAATGGCAATCCATCTACGATTCTAAAGGTTTTGCCGTCAATTAAGGCGGGGTTTTGCGATTATCAGCTATATGGGTTTGATGGAGACAGTCAATTTAAAGAATTAATTGAGGGAGCTATAAATTCATTAGATGTAAAAATAACTAATCAAGATGGAAGGCTAGTTGTTTGTTCTGACTTATTAATGGTGCTGGAAGTAGAAAGGGCTAAGTCTTGCGGACGTTGATAGCGGTGTAGAGAATGTAAATATGTTTTGCTCACGGCCGCCGCATCTTATTTTGCATGGAAACCTCCCATTTTAATGTACTGATTGCGTCAATTTTAGAGGTTTTGGGGTGTTAATTTTGTTTAAAAAACAGGTGTTAATTTTGGCCCAAACTAGCATGTGAAGGACGTGATTTGTATGTGAAAAGGGGGGTTTTCGGGCAAAATAAGATGTGGCGGCCGTGAGCAAACATATTTACATTCTCTACATAAAATGAATACAAACCAACGAAGGGTAGCAGTCATCTATTTTGAATGTTGTTTATCTTGTCTGAAGAAGAACTAAGAGGTCGAAACGCGTCGTGTTTTGTCTTGTAATTTGTTTGTTCATGTTTGGTAGATACAGTAATTCATTTCTTTTTTGTTTAACGATTTATTTAGACTTCCTGCAGTCGCTTGACTTTGCAGCTAACTTCATCTGTCAGATCGTACGCCCTATGAGCAGTCCGTTTCATCTTGTCCCCAGGTTATAGTTAATGACACGATGCGTAACGCCCGACCTGTCAGCAAAGCAGACAGGTTGATCACCCGCCCATGCATACTCGGGGCAGCACTCATGCTCGGCAAACGATTCAAAAATGACTTCTCTCTAAGGGCATGGATTGCGTCCGTCTCTTCACAGAATGATAGGCCTTTGTGCGAAAAGTAGTCTGCGGCTCGTTGACTTTTAAGTGGTGTCGCTTTGAGAGAGAGAGAGAGAGAGAGAGAGAGAGAGAGAGAGAGAGGAGAGAGAGAGAGAGAGAGAGTTCTTTTTTCTTTTTGTTTTTTTTTTTTTTTTGTTGTTGTTTGTTTCTGTTTTGTTTTGTTTGGTGCAAGATTCTCAGCTTCAAGAATGGCCAGTTCTGTTTTGCAGTCTACATCTCTCAGTCTGGATGCCTGCTCGCGCGTTCGCCACCTCTGTGTGTGTGTGTGTGTGTGTGTGTGTGTGTGTGTGTGTGTGTGTGTGTGTGTGTGTGTGTGTTGTGTGTGTGTGTGTGTGTTAGTGCGTGTGTGTGTTAGTGCGTGGTGTGTGTGTGTGTGTGTGTGTGTGTGTGTGTGTGTGTGTGTGTGTGTTAGTGTGTGTGTGTGTGTGTGTGTGTGTGTGTGTGTGTGTGTGTGTGTGTGTGTGTGTGTGTGTGTTTAAGGAGTCGAGCTGTTCCTTATCAAACTTTCCTCTTCTGGCTCTCTCAGTCTCTTGCTGAGTTTCTAAGAACTTACAGAGTTCATCTTCTGTGTAGCCAGGTTCTTTCCCCAAACTCACCAATTTCTTGAAGAGAGTGAAGCTTTCTTCAGCTATTTTATTTATTTATTTATTTTGCTATTAGGCGTTTTAGCACCTCTTTCAAACCAGGAATAGTCAGGGTACTAGCTTGTCTACTTAACCGGTTTGAGTAAAGAAACCATTGAGAGTCTTATCTCCTCATCAAGGAACCGTAATCTTTAAACCACAGTTCGAATCTTGTTTTTCATTTCTTTGAGTAATACAACAACCCGACACGCAAGTCAGTACTCAACACACCAAGAACCAAAGGGGGGTAATTACAAACAGCTAATTATAGTTGTCTGTAGTGGACACTTTGCCCCAGTGCCTACTCTATCACTCTTTGTGTTTTTCTTCTAAGACGAATCAGGGCCATGCATCCTGGCAGGTTCGACTCTTTGGGGACTACGTTGGGGAAAATAGTGACGGAGTTGCTTTGATGACTTTGTGGATGTGAACGCTAGGCTTTACATACGAAGTTTATCTCACATAGTATGCATAGTCATGCACCCACCAAACATTCCTTTTCTCTCTGGGACTGGGGTGTTTCGCATTCGCTTCTCTTCTCACGCAAAAAGAAAAAAAATTGTTCATGCTTTACTGTTCGTATATACAAGAAAAATTCAAGTGCGCCAAAAACTAATTGAAACACACCAGAGTAATACTGTTTAATCCCGGTGTAACGGCCCATTCTCAGCCCCTCCCCCCCCCCCCCCCTCTGGAACTTACCCCGGGGTAAGTCTGGGCTTGCCTGCTTTTACCCCCGGGGTCATTCCAGGACTAGCTGGAACTTACCCCCCCCTCTCCCCCCCCCAGTTGGAACTGCCCCCCCCCCCCCCCCCCCAGTCATCTACATTGTACACAGGCACCTAGGAGACACTAATTAGCTCTAAAAATAGTTAAAATCTCTGATATACATCAAAGTGACCAATGGTCAGTGACACTAACCACTGGTTGTCTGCATTGCACACGGTATACAAACACTCATGAGACACTGATTAACTGTAAAATAGTCGAAATATCTGATTTACGTCATAGTGACCAGTGGTCAGTGGCACTGACCACCAGTCGTCTGCATTGTACAAGGTACACAGGTACTCTGGAGACTATAATTAGCTGTGAAATAGTTAAAATCTCCGATTTACGTCATAATGACCAGTAGTCAGTGGCACTGACCACAAGTAATCTACATTGTACAAGGTACACAAGCACTCGGGAAACACTAATTAGCTGTTAAATAGTTAAAATCTCTGATTTACGTCATAATGACCAGTAGTCAGTGTACTGACCACTAGTCATCTGCATTGTACATGCTAAGGTACACAGGTACTCAAGAGACTCTAAATAGCTGTAAAATAGTTAAAAGAGGCAAACCGGGAGGAAGCAACAACGGTACTTGTTCACAACGACACGTGGTCACAACGACATTTTGTCACAACTGCGCTTAGTCACACTGGCACTTGGTCACATTGGCATGTAGCCGTCTTTCTTTCCCACGCATGCACGGGCGTACTCACACACCCGAATATTGATCCACGCGTGTAAGCTAGCGCGAGAAATGTTAATACGTATCTGTTAGTGAACCAGGGTGTGTGTGTGTGTGTGTGTGTGTGTGTGTGTGTGTGTGTGTGTGAGTTGGGGAGGGGGAGGGAGGGGGGCAGGGGGGTTAGGGAAGTAGGAGGTCCATCTATTGAGAAGAGTCTAGAACTACACTTTGTCAAAACCCAACTGACTGTATAATTATAGGAAATGGGAGAGGGGGTGTAAATATGCAGGCTAACCTAATTTTTTTAAAGGCGGGTGTGCGTGTTTGGAAAAGGCAGAGGAGAACCTTGAATAACCCTCTCTTGTTTGAAGGGTGGGGTGGGGTGGAGGAAGATTCCAAACAGTCCTAGATTGACCCTTGGGAGGAGGGGGGGGGGGTAGATCCAGGCTAGCCCAAACTTACCCCCGCGGGGGTAAGTTCCAACTAGGGGGGGGGGGGGGTAAGTTCTAGCTAGTCCTAGAATGACCTCGGGGGTAAAAGCAGGCTAGCCCCGACTTACCCCGGGGTAAGTTCCAGAGGGGGGTAAGAACGGGCTGTTACACCGGGTCTTTTATTTTGTGTGTGCGGAGGGGGGGTGGGGAGGGGGAGCTCCTTCATACTCCAATTTGTTCCCACTTCTGTATTTTTTTCTTTTCCTTTTTAAACTAGTGGGGCCTCCATCCTATTTTTTTCCACTTTTTTTTTTCTCGAAACCGACTCACACTCAGTATGCATTGTCTGTTTTTGTTTGTTCGTTTGTTTGTTCGTTTGTTTGTTTGTTTGTTTGTTTGTTTGTTTGTTTGGTTTGTTTGTTTGTTTGTTTTTTTGTGTGTGTTTGGTTTTTTGTTTTTTGTTGTTGTTTTTTTTGGGTGTGTGTTTTTTGTTTTGTTTGTTTTGTGTGTGTGTGTGTGTGTGTGTGTGTGTGTGTGTGTGTGTGTGTGTGTGTATTTGGTTGGTTTTTTTTTTTTTTTTTTTTTTTTTTTTTGATGGACACACACTTGCTGGTTTTAGTGTTTGCTAAATCCCGGTTTAAATGCTGCCGTAGGTTTCTTCCATGACCAGGTTTTCACACACACACATACACATACACTTGCATACTCCATCACAGTTCTGTCTCTGTGACATGGACAGTTCACCACACAGTGCCTCGTTGTCTCTGGAACAGTCGTCTGGTGATGGTGCCTTCTGGCACCAGGGTCAGGATTGGGTCTCCGTGGCTGTCTTCTAGGCACTCTTCGTCCGAGTCGGAGCCTTCTCCTGGTCGTCTTCTACCCCTATCCCCCACACCTCCTCCCCCCTCACCTTTGGGGTTTGGATTTAGTTCTCTCTCTCTCTCTCTCTCTCTCTCTCTCTCTCTCTCTCTCTCTCTCTCTCTCTCTCTTTCTCTGTATCAGAGACTAACTCTCATTTCAGTCACCAGCCGCCGTGGGGATGTGGTTGGTGTCGCGGACTCCAAGCTGGGAGACCATGGGTTCGATTCCCATCAGAGCCATGTGGGATTTTTCTGCCCCGACCGGCTCCTACCCAGAGTTGAGTTTGCTACGGGTTCAGTTGGGAAGACTGGGACCGCACAGTCGAGTTTCATCCACTGAACGGATATGCCTCTGACAGAGTTGCGCAAATTTCCGGACCAACACTGTAGGTGTCTGCATCTCCCGGACCTGATTGACACTATGATATATTAAGTGTAGAGAAATTAAGTGTAGAGCTCAGCTCTGTTATGCAGTCTCAGACCGGAATGGAAATCTGTAGCATCATCTTCATCGCCCTCATTCTCATCAATCGGCATTTATTAAAACAAAAAAAGTATTACATTCTGTGGCCCTTCATGCCCTGCTCTCATAGTGACCTCAATTTCGATGTCCTCTCCACTCTGTGGCCTTGGTTTGATTCCGTCGGGGTCACCGGTATCGGCAAATTCATGGCGGCTGTCTTGGACTGACGTAGTGGCGCCCTCCGGAGGGGAGCTAACTCACACCGACTCCGCGACAAGGCAATTATTGTCGTCAGTAGGGGGCTTAATAGGTGGTATGTTGGATCAGAACAGGCACCATTGCATTGCTGCCGAGTCACTTCGGTGGTGTTCAGTGGCGCCTGTTCTGATCCAACATATGCAGGACACCACCTACTAAGCCCCCTACTGACGACAATAATTGCTTAGTCGCGGAACCAGCGTGAGTGAGCTCTTTCTCTCTCTCTCTCTCTCTCTCTCTCTCTCTCTGGCGGTCGCCACCACGTCCGTCCAACGTCAGCCCCCATGAACTTGCCAATACCGATGACCTTGACAATGCATTTTGTTACTATAATTAAGCGTTCATTCATAGATTTAAAGAAAAATCACTTACCAGTATACCGCGCGCAGAATTCGAGACGTATGCGTGGAAGTTGCAACTGTAGGCCTCCCAAAAGGGCGTCGCCCCAAAGAACATCGGACCAACTCTGCGCGATGTTCAGCACAGTGAGTGATACATCTGTTTTAAAGCTGGAGTAAAACCTCGTAACCAGGAAGGGGATGTCTGCTTGTTTGTTCTGTGTGCTCTGTGTTGTCATTTCTGCTAGGCGATTCGGTGTCGTAGGCTGCATTCGTTTGGAGTTATGGGCCTGTATTTATTTCATCACGGGAACAACAGTTACCCTACTTGTTTGTTATTATCTGTTTACTGTTCCCTGCCTCCTTTTATATTTACTCTTGTAGCCAGACGTCCTGCTTCCTAAAGGCTGTGTGCATCGTGGACCCGGACCCGGCCGTGTTTTGCACGGCCGTGCGCCGCCCGTCCGGGAGAAAGAAACCCTGCTCCGTTCAACTCTTTTCCAGCTTACTGGCGCCGGCCAAAGCCGTGCATAGTGCACCCGGCCCGACCCGTGTGATGAGAGCCGTGATTTTGCCGGTCGTGCAAACCGTACTTTCCATGGCCGTCCGAGTGAAGGGACCGAACTTCTCTGATTTTTTACACTTGTTATCTTTCTTTCCAACATTTGACGACGAAAACTGATCGCCGCCGTGGGGCTAAGATATCAGTTACACAAAAAAAATGACCATAATCATTCCAACAGAAATATTCTCTCTGCTGCTTGAGACAATATATCAAGAAACGTGGGAGGAAACGGTAAATACTAATAAATGCTGTCTTCTTTTTTTTTCCACCAAAAGAACAAAGTTACAAACAAATCTTCAGATCCAATACGATTCATATTAACAGACAGTGCCAGTCACAGTTATATTTTCTACAAAAACTTTGAAACATCCACAATGGTTCATAAGTCCTTGAAGGTCTTTAATCACTGTTTTATTCAATCCATTTTGACGTTTTCTTTTACGTTTTAGAAATAAGAATCTATTGAACAGATTGGTTAAAGTGTGCAGTAGGATGGTGAGTGTGTTTTACATGTTCAGTATTGTCACTACTGTTCATATTTCAATCAGTCAATATTAATCATTTTAACACACTTCACATAAGACATCAGAAAATAACACAGTTAGGCCTAATTCTTTCGGCGCCTAGAATCAACGTTTAAAATTAAAGTAGTAATTAACGTGTGGAAATTATCTGGATGATAAGAATTGGAAAGCGAATTCTGTGCAACACACACACACACCACACACACACACACACACACACACACACACACACACATATATATATATATATATATACTACTAAAAACAACTGAAGTACCACCCCTAATTTTTGTATGCAATTTTTAAAAAGCTCTGATAAACCAATTAATATTGATAATTGAATAAACTCTGCTGGATAAGCTTACCCGGTTCTCAAATACTACTCCTCGTGCATTTTTGTTATGTTAAAGTCGGTCAGCAGTTATCTACCGCGTCGCATCTGAGGCAAAAAAATCCCGAGAAATTATCGAACTTGTGTCGCTCCCAGATTTTGACACAGACACAGCAAGAAAAACAAAATGTGATGCACGTGAAAGCAAGGTCTTTTCTGAGCAGAATTGCAATCAGTTAGCACATTTGACGGGTATAAAAAGTCGCGAAATTTAGGAAGATTTAACCATGCCTGCGAGACAACGACTAAGCAACACCGACAGAGGAAGAGCGATAGCATGGTACCAAGAAGGTATTGGCTTGAGGGAGATTGGTCGACGGCTTGGAGTGAGTCACCCAGTCATTCTGAGGCTCAGAGACCGTTGGCTTAACACTGGAAGTGTTGAAGAACAGCAGGGACGTGGACGGACGAGAAGCACCTCCAGACAGCAGGATCGGTTCATTGTTATCGCTTGTCTGAGAGACCGTTCAGCCAGTGCCACAGTACTCCGAGACCAGCTACGACAAGCCAGCAACGTCAACGTCAGTACCCAGACAGTTCGGAACCGGCTCCACGACGCCAACTTGAGGTCAAGGTCCCCAGCAGTGAGATCAATACTGACCCCAGCGCATCGAGCTCATCGTCGGGCCTGGGCAGCATGTCATAGAAGGTGGACAAGAGCTGAATGGGCAACAGTACTCTTCACAGACGAGTCAAGGTTCACACTCAGGTTCAACGACGGGCGGGTTCGCGTCTGGCGACGTCCTGGAGAACGCTACGTTGACGCTGCCGTCAGGGAGCATGACCGCTATGGAGGTGGGTCCGTGATGGTGTGGGGTGGGTTCAGCCTACGTCACAGGACCCCCCTACACCGTGTTGAAGGCCGCCTGACCGGTGCCACCTACCGCGACACCATCATCCGCCCCCTTGTGATGCCCGCCCTGAGGGCAGTTGGCCAGGGCGCCCAGTTCCAGGACGACAACGCGCCGTGCCACCGCGCATCCATCGTGAATCAGTTCCTACAAGGGCAGCAGGTGACAAGAATGGACTGGCCTGCCAGGTCACCAGATTTGAACCCCATAGAGCATCTGTGGGACGTGCTGGGGAGGCGAGTGCGGGCCCACAACCCTCCAGCAGACACCGTGGACCAGCTGTTTCAGTTGCTGGAGCGGCAGGCGATCCCCCAGGACACTCTCCGCCGCCTGGTGCACTCCATGAGACGTCGATGTGACGCTTGTTTGAACGCGAACGGTGGTCATACCCGTTATTAACATCATGACATCTACCATAGACTCTTGTTACTTTTCATTTTGGGGGTATGGCTCTTTAATCAAGTGTAAAACAAAGATAATTTTTTGTCACGGTGTTTGAATAAATTTGAATGGATTGAGGAATAATAAAAATAAAATATTCAATCATTAAATTATGTTCAGCTTTGTTTTCTTTCGAATGACAGCAGTTTTCCTAAGTGGTACTTCAATTGTTTTGAGTATGGTAATATATATATATATATATATATATATATATATATATAATATAAATTAATAAATTCCAAGGATAAGTACCGAGCACCATTCCAGCAACTTACAGAGCAGCTTGGTGTTGCAACGACTGCAAGAAATATTCA
>CM065739.1:7268608-7286962 GCA_033310375.1 Conus canariensis
TTTAAATTTGTTTTTCAAAGTTGGTGGTGCATGATTGGACATTATCTTAAACATGAAAATTGCTTTGTTATAAGTGAGTTTCCATTTTAGAGGCAAAATGTCTAAACGTTTATAATCAGAGGGAGTTACAGTTGTAGATTTGAGAAGAACGAGTTTCACAGCCCGTCTATGAAGACTGAAGAGTGGTTTTAATACGTTATAACTGGCCGAATCCCACAATGTAGAAGAGTAATTCAAATGAGATTCAATGTACGAAGTAAAAAAACAGCTTACGACAATGTTGGTCTAAGAAATATTTTAGTTTTGAAAGCTGGTGAATCTTTTGAGACAGAAGTTTGCAAAGCATTGTGACATGAGAAGACCATGACAAATTATTGTCTACAATGACACCAAGGACTTTATGATGGTCAACTTCTTCAACTATTTCATTATTTATACTAAGAGATAGGGAATCATAAGAAATATTTTGACGCTTTTGTCTGGTGGTTATTATCAAGTACTTCGTTTTCTGAGGATGGAGACACATATGATTGAGTTCAGACCATATGATTAATTTGTTTATACCTTCTTGTAAACTTGCAAATATATTTTCAATTTTTTTATGACTACAGTGTATTGTGGTGTCATCAGCGAACATTTCACAGAGACTATCAATGAATAGAGGTAAATCGTTTATATATATGGAAAATAAGATAGGTCCGAGTACTGACCCTTGAGGCACACCATGACTAATGGATAATGTAGGAGATACAGATTCATTTACTGAGACCATTTGCTTTCTATCGGAAAGAAATGAAGATAGGAGTTCTAACGAATTCTCTGATAAGTTGTATATCTTTAGCTTTTTAAGAAGAAGATTGCGGTCAATAACATCAAAGGCTTTCATAAAATCTACCATGAGAACACCTGTAATTTTGTCGTTATTTATATTAGTAAGCCATTGATCAACTAGGTTTGTCAGTGCTGTTTGGCACGAGTGATTAGCCCTAAAACCGGATTGGTCTTGATGAAATAAATTGAAAGAATTGAAGTGATCGAGAATATGTTTATTTAGATGGTTTTCCAATGGTTTAGACAGTACAGACAAAATAGAAATGGGCCTGTAGTTAGACGGATCGGTGTGATCACCTGTTTTATAGATCGGCATTACTCTTGCAATTTTAAAAGCCTTGGGGAACTGATTTTTAGAAATGCAGAGATTGTATATATAAATAAGTGTTTCAGCAATTACAGGGGCTGACAGTTTGAGAATCTTTCCGTCAATGCCATCAAGGCCAGTAGTACTACTTTGCTTTAAGTGAGTAAGAGCATTACATACTTCGTGTACACATAACAACGGAATATCTAGACATGTTGTGATATTTTTGGATTGACAAAAATTCAGAAGAACATCTAAATCGTTTTGTGAGGATCCGTTTCTTTTTATGGTGAAATTGGCAATATTGCAGAGAGAGAGAGAGAGAGAGAGAGGATGAGAGAGAGAGAGAGAGAGAGAGAGAGAGAGAGAGAGTGCGCGACCGACAACGGAGGAGAGAGAGAGAGAGAGAGAGAGAGAGAGAGAGGAGAGAGAGAGAGAGAGAGAGAGAGAGTGAGAGAGAGAGAGACAGAGAGAGAGAGAGAGAGAGAGAGAGAGAGAGAGAGAGAGAGTGCGCGACCGACAACGAGAGAGAGAGAGAGAGAGAGAGAGGAGAGAGAGAGAGAGAGAGAGAGAGAGAGAGAGAGAGTGCGCGACCGACAACGAGAGAGAGAGAGAGAGAGAGAGTCACACATAGAGAGTGCGCGACCGACAACGAGAGAGAGAGAGGAGAGAGAGGAGAGAGAGAGAGAGAGAGAGAGAGAGAGAGAGAGAGAGAGAGAGAGTGCGCGACCGACAACGAGAGAGAGAGGAGAGGGAGAGAGAGAGAGAGAGAGAGAGAGAGAGGAGAGAGAGAGAGAGAGAGAGAGAGAGTGCGCGACCGACAACGAAGAGAGAGAGAGAGAGAGAGAGAGAGAGAAAGAGAGAGAGAGAGAGAGACGCTTGACGCTTGACGCTTGACGCGCGCGCAAATGCGCCGCGCCTTTTAATATGAGGCCTCCGGCCTGTCCATATCGGGTGTACACAACAAGTGGCAAATACAATTCATTATGTATCATCTCAATCCATGTGTTCCTATGGAGTATTCGAGGTTTACACAAATTTATATTTTCCCATTTTACCCTTGTCATTAATTCTCTCATAGATCCTGTCCCCAATCAGTATAAGGTAATTTTACAACAGACTGTACAATTCGTTTCTACTTCGTATCATGTATATTTTCCTTCATACCCAACTACCCATCTACGTGCTAGTTGTTCATACTTATACTATGAATGTTTTGTTTCTTACATTTCTGTTTACTCAATTGTGCTTATCCTTTATACTGCCTATATATAAGATTCTCTATATTTTAATGCATAATATGTAAACATGGCCACGTCCCTGGTTATTTCTGTATTGCTATTTTGTACTAAATTTTGTATAGTGATCATGCTAACGTTTTTAAAGTGCTTCAGTATGTATTTTTCCCTTAGTTGCCTGTAGCATGGGCATACTTTGAGGAAATGCAGTTCTGTTTCTTCTACTGGGCAAAAGGGACAAGTTGTTATCGCTTCATTGTCTATGTACTTTTTATTTGTGTGTAATTCATTAGTTCCTAGGCGTAGTCTGGTTAATGCTTTTCTGAATTTTGCTATTGTAATATTATATAGGTATTCTTCAGGCTGGTGTATTGATTTAAAGGAATAGTATGTATTAAACCTCTCACTATTACTTATTTTATCATGCCAGTATTGTTTATAGCAATCTGTGATTCTTTGTTTTAATGTTCGTAGAAACCAGTCCTCGTCACCTACTCCTTCGTTTAACCAGACTACTGAAAAACCATACATGTCGAGGCAGCGTTTTATATCTCTTGCCCAGTTTTGGGTCTTAAAATGTTCGGCCTTCTCTCTTTCATACGCCTCTTTGGGTATTCTATTTGGAGACATCTTTAGCAACTTGAGCCAGTATCTTACCGCACTTACAGTGCTATCTACACAAATGGGATATCTACCTAGTTCTCCATATACTAAGTTATTCGGTGTTTTCTTTGCAACCCCCAAATATTTTTTACAAGCGAATAGGTGAACGCTCTCTATAGCTTTATAACCAGTCATACCCCATGTTTCTGCTGCGTATAGAAGTAATGGTTTCACTTGTGAATCAAATAATTTAAAGTAAACAGTCATATCTAGATGTCCCAAACTATACATTGTTTTCATTATTTCTATTGTTTTCCCTTTAGCTCTGCCTGCATATTCTGAAAGCGAAATGTCTACTGATAGCTTCGTTGTTAGTGTAAATCCTAGATACTTAAAGCTATTAACCAGTAGAAAGAAACTCGTGGAGAGCGTGGCAGCAGAGAGTCCTCAGAAGAGAAGCCCCCTTCAAGCAAGTGTTTCGGCCCTTATCTCCTGACACTCTAGGGGGGTTGGGCCACACCCGGTTCATGACTCCGGATGTCCCTCTGCTGCCCCTTTTTTTCCCATCTTGGGACGAGCCATGGCTGGGATTCGAACCCATGACCCTCTGGACATGCTCATTTTCCACTTAATGACTCGCGCTTTAACCACTGAGCCACAGGGACACCTGATATTTGTAGGGAAATTAAGCCTTATGAAGTTCACTTTTGTTCCTCCTTGACCAGATCCAGCTTGAACACCTCTCTGCCGCTTCTGCCATTGCTTTCAGGGCTCTGGTTTTTTCCTTCCCTGCAACTGAGAGCTGTTTCATGAGGCTGTATGCAGACGTTCCTACAAACCCCCTAGCTCCAATTTCTGCAGTGAGGACTTTGACCTGATAGCCTTCTCTCCTCAGGCTGTTTGCCAGATCAGCATACTTTTCAGTCTTGTAGATTTGAGCTGCCTCCATTCTGTTCTCATATGGCACCGTGAGCTCGATCATGATCAGCTGCTTGGTTGACTTAGAGTGGACTACTATGTCTGGTCTCATGCCACTCTTGCTGATGATCTCTGGGTGACTCTTCCATTCTGGGAGGTCTGCAGTGCACTCCCAGTCATCTGCCCCGTCCAGCAGACTCTGCCTGCATGTTTCGAGTGGCACTGTTGTTCTTGGCCATGATTTGCTGCCTCCTGCCGTGAAGAATGTTGCGGGTGCTTTTGGAGTCCTGATTTTCCCTTTTGTGTGTTGGTACTAGCCCAGACTACTTGTACAATTTCTTTGAGCACTTGGTTGTGCCTCCATGTGTACCTTCCTTGAGCCAGGGCTACTTTACATGAGCTTAGGACATGCTCCACTGTTTGTTTTTCATGGCAGAGGGGGCATGCAGGATCGTCTGTTTTCCCCCACTTCACCAGGTTTGCATTTGAGGGCAGAAGGTCATATGCAGATCTGAGAATGAAGCTGATCCTGAGAGGGGCCATGTGCCAAATGTCATTCCAAGTGAGACTTCTTTGGAGTGCATTCTCCCACGTTGTCCATTGCCCTTGCTGGCTCTGCTGGACTGCTTTTTGGAGTCTTTTTTGGTCTTCTTCTTTTCTCATCTCCTGAATCATCATGTCTCTTTTGGCTTTTCCTTTGGCCTTTGACCACCATTCAGTTTTGGTCACCCCCAGTCCCTGTCTGTTGGTCTGTGTGTGTCCTGTTATTTCTCTGATCTTGAGACTTTCTTTTGCAGAATCCATCGCCTCTTGAACTTTCCATTTTCTGCCTGTCTTCAGCTGGGGCTTAATTGCTTCTACCACCTTGTCTCCTGAGTCCTCCAGCATGCTTTGAAGTCTGATCTTCCCTGCTTTGTATTCCTCCAGGATAGATTTCAGGGGTAGTTTCAGCTTTGCTTGGCGACAGTACAGCGCTATGTCAGTCAGACAGGGTGGGACACCAAGCCATTTCCTTGTGAACTTGTTGATTTTGGCTTCCATTGCCTCCACTATGCTGGTGCAGATGTCGTATATCATCAGAGGCCATAGCAGCTTTGGTATCAGCATGAACTGCAGACACCAGACCTTGTATTTGCCAGGGAGCCCACACTGGTCAATGGTCTCCAAGCCTTCCTCCGCCATCTGCTTGGTTTCTTTTGCTCTTTGTGTGTCTTTCAGCGTATCATCATACCATCTTCCAAGGCTCTTGACTGGTTCTTCTGTGACTGTTGGAATGGCCTGGTTGGCAACACTGAAGACCACAGATCCGGCCACTTTTCCTTTCCTCAGTGAGAGACTCCGTGATTTCTTTGGCTTGAACTTCATTCTGGATGAGGCAACTATGTCGTCCAGCCTCTCCAGCACATGACGTGTCTCGTCTTCTCTGGATGAAATCACTGTAGTGTCATCCATGAAGGCCTTGAGAGGAGGCATCTTGTATCCATCGCCAAGGTCTGTTTGTCTCGCGTTGTTTGTTGCTGCTTTCAAGATGAGTTCCATTGCCAGCACGAACAGTATTGGGGAAATTGCACAGCCATTGCAATACCCACTTCCAAGTTGATCCAGTCTGTTGTGTACTCCTTGGTAGAGAACCGCATTGAGAAGCCATTGAAGTACTTCTTGAGCATGTCGCGGATGTTCTTTGGCACATGGTACATCTCAAGAGCCAACTGTATCATCTCATGGGGCACAGATCCATATGCGTTTGCCAGATCAAGCCACACTACGTCCAGGTCTCTCTTTTCTGTTTTTGCTTTTTGGATTGCGTCCCAGATCATTGTGGCGTGTTCTACACAGCCCGCCACGCCTGGGATGCCACCTTTCTGGACTGACACATCCAAGTACTTGTTTTCCATCAGGTACTTGGTCAGCCTTGCTGCCATGACAGAGAAGAAGATTTTCCCTTCGACGTTCAGTAGTGATATTGGCCTGAACTGGCTAATGTCATTGAGTTTTGCTCTTTGGGGATGTACACACCATCTGCCGTCATCCACTGGCCGCTGATCTTCTGGTTTCTCCAAGCCGATCGCAGCAGCCTGTGGAGCCACTCCAGCACCTTGGGACATTTCTTGTAAAGCTGGTAAGGTATTCCGTTTGGCCCTGGTGATGATTTGGCTCTGGCTTTGTCGACCACCTTCTTGATTTCCGCCAACGTTGGAGGCTTGCCATTGAACTGTTCCTCAGGGTTGGTTGGCCACACCAGACCTTGAATGTCGAGTGGTGCTTTGCTCTGTGGGTCAGAGTATGTTTTCCTCAGATGCTGCTCAAGAACTCCTTTGTCCACACTTAGGGTCCCAGATTTTGGCTGCTCAAACAGTGTTCTGGCAAACTGGAAGGGGTCTCTGAAGAAGCGCTCTTGTGTCTTCTTCTTTTTGCTCTTCCTCTTCCTCGCAGATTCCGCTTTGCTGAGGGCACTGTGTTTTGCTTTCAGGTCTTTCCACAGTTTTTCCAAGCCTTGTTTTTCAGCTGGCAGTGCGGTCTTCATTTGCATCTTGAGGTTTTTCTTTTGGACCCTGATCTTGTCCATCTTTTCTTGGCGTCTGGATTTCTTTGGAGGTGTTTTCTCTTTGGGCAGTTTTGCTCCATAGGCGTCTCTACATGTGGCATACACAATGTCCCCATATGTGGCTAGTTTATGTTCCAGGGTGCTTTTCCCTATCAGTGCATCGAGTCTTTGGACGATTTTTGCATCCAGTTTCTCCCAATCTTCAGTTTCGTTTGCTCGTGGCAGGTTGAGTTTCAGGCGCCTGGCATCGAGGGCCTGTGCAAATTCCTCATCCGAACCAACAGCGTGGATGTCCTTGGCACTGTGGTTTAAATCCTGGCCTTGGTCTTCCGACGTCTTATCTGATGCAGTGCGCTGCTGCTCATTCAGATGAGTCTTCACACATCCCATCTTTGTTCTGTGGATCTTCATGCCACGGGTGGTAGCGAAACGCTTTCCACAGACACATGGATATTCCATTTGGTCCATGTTCATAGTCCGTTTGGGATTTGCAGTCATGATTGGTTGAGCACCGATGGATTCATCATTCTCTCCCCCTTTCGGTGAATCCTGGGAGCATCTTTTCCTTCTATCTCTTGCCCTTTGTAAAACCATTTTTCTTTTTTGCCTAAGTACCCATCTTTTCTAAAAACCATGATTTTTTTTTTGTAGATTTACTGTTAGACCTATTGTATCTGAGGCTTCCTGCAAGTTCTTCAGCTGATTTTGTAGCCCTGCTGGTGTTAACGAAATTAAGGCAATATCGTCTGCGAACAGCATCGTGAAAATTTCTTCGGCTCCTGCTAAAAATTGGTACCCATATTTTCCTTTCTTTGTAACTCTATCTGCTACCTCCGTTATTAAAAGTGAGAAAATTAGAGGAGATAATAAACAGCCCTGTTTTACTCCTGCTGAACATAAAAAAAAATCTGTTTTTTCGGCGCCGTGTCTGACACAGGCTTGTACTGTTTCATAAATCCCTTTCAACATATTTAACATTTTGGTGGAGATTTTATGTTTCTTTAGAATTTCCCATAATTTCTCCCTATTTACCGTATCAAACGCTTTTTGGTAGTCGATGAATGCCACATACAGTTTGCTTCTACGTCTGCCATATAGGCGGTTTGACACCATGCTAGTTAGGGTGAAAATGTGGTCAATTGTAGAGTATCCCTTTCTGAATCCTGCTTGTTCTCTACTGATTTTATTTTCTTCTTCCGCCCAATTGTATATTCTTTTATTTAATATGGCTGTATATATTTTACTTATTATACATAGTAATGAAATTCCTCTGTAATTCCCTGGATTATGCTTATCCCCCTTATTGTGAAGAGGTATGATTACCGCTTGTGCCCATTCTATGGGAAAATAGCTATTAAGAAATAAAGTGTTGAACAACTTTTTCAAGTACGGTGTTATTACGTTTTCGATAGTCTTTAGAAATTCTGGGGGGATTTCATCTATTCCTGCTGATTTGACTGATTTTAGTCTTTTTAATGCTAATTTTATTTCTTGTTCCGTTATTACTTCATCTAAGTCCTGCACCATAACTTCTTCCTCGATTATCGATACTTCTGTTTCATTTTCCCTCTGTGTCAACGTTGTTTGTGGGTTCAATATGTTCTCAAAATGCTCTTTCCACTGGTTAGAGGTAATTTGTGGTAGTTTGTTTTTCTTTCTCCTTATCTTCTTTATTGTACTGCAGAACTTTTGACTGTCTTTTGAGCTTTGCGTAAGCGTGTCATAAATTTGATTTCTATAGAGTTTTTTCTTTTCTCTGATTGTTTTTTGGTAGAACGCTCTTTTGTTTCTATATTCTACTTCCCTTTCTTCATATTTATTTTGATTCTTCCGTTTATCTGTAAATCTAAGTGTATTTAGGGCTTGTCTGGCTTCTTTCTTTTTCTGCTTACAATCGTCATCATACCATCCATTTATTGATTTACTTTCTCCCCCTGTCCCTATTGTTTTGTACATACATCCTCCTGCCTCTTTCAATAATGTATTGAAATTTTCTATACTTGCGTCTACATCTTGCTCCACCTCTTCTGTTATCTGTTCTAGCCTTCTTTGTGCTACTTCTGTTTCAAAAAACTGTGTATATTCCTGTGATTTACTTGAGTCCCATCTAATTATATTTACAAATTTCCTCTCTTGTTTCTCTAGTTGTGTATTCTGTAATGTACTCTGTAGCTCTAATATGATAGGCATATGGTGAGATTCAATTCTTTCTCCTACAACACATGTTTTTACCACCTCAAGCAACTCTGGCGAGCATATATAGAAGTCTATAGTGCTATTGCCTCTTTCCGAGAAGAATGTATATGCATCGTCAAAATTTACCATTGTCAATCCATTTAGGGGGGTCAGATTGATACTCGCACATAGTTCAATTAATTTTTTGCCGAAGTTGTTGATTATTGGGTCCTTGGACTTGCGTGCATATACATTCTGGTCGTTGTCGAATATAGCATCATTTTCATCCTCAGTCAAACCCCACTCCCCAATTCGTGCATTTAAATCCCCGCCGATAATATACAAAAATTCGTTTCCTTGCTCCATCTGCGTACATATGCATTGTTCAATCATTTCCAATGTACATGAAAAATCTTTATCAGCGTAAAACCTGCTGTCTACTGGATGAACATATACACCGAAAAATAATATATCTTTCTCACACTGCAATAGATTTCTGCTCACTTTCACACATAATGCATTCTCAATATTTGTTTTTAACAGTTGAATATGATCTGTTAACTTCTTAGTCACTAATAGTAAAGTACCACCTGAAGGCCTACCCATCCGTGTATACTTCATCGCTGGCCAATACATGTACAGAAAATCATGAAACTTTACATCGAAATCAAAATCCTTTAAGGTAAATGTTTCTGACAAACAACAAAAGTCAAAGGCAGTGACAAATTCAGTGAAATCAGGGTCCGATAATTTCTCAGCCAGCCCTTCCACATTCCAACATAAAAAGGACAATGTTTTAGCTTTCTCATTCCTCTCTCCGTCACTCCTCTCATCCCTCGCTCTCTCACTCTCATCTTTTGTCTCATCCTCTGTTCCTCCCTGTCTCACTCTCGCTCTCTCACTCTGTCTCTCTCTCCTCCCCTCTCTATTGTTTGGATCTGTGTTTGGACCGCCTTGGCCTGCCCATTATTTAGTACCCTTTTTGCCTTTTTTGGTGTATTTGAGTGTTTTTTCTGGCTGTCTGTTTGAAGTGATTGTATTGTTTGCATTTGATCGTGATGCCTGTTTCTTTATGGTTTGTGCTCTTTTTCCTTTCCCAACATCTCTCATTCTGCCTTCACTCTCCCTCCCTTCCTCTGTCTTCCTACTGCTGCGTGTGTGTATTATATCCTTTAGTGAGGTTTGTCGCATATTGAGTTTCGTGAGTGTTTCATCACTCTGACTGGCTCCCTCCCCCCTCCTCTCCACTCCTCCATCCTCCCTCCCCCCCTCCCCCCCCCCCCCCCCCCCCCCCCCCCCGTCCCCTTTTCCTCTGACTGTCCCTCTACTGCCGTGTGTGCCCTGTGTGTGACTAATGGTGTCGTCACACGAGTCCTGCACTCCCTCGATCAGTACTGCTCCCTCTCTCTCCCCTATGTGTGTGACAGTCACCTGCTGCGAGTAAGGCACCCCATCGATCGATGGTTGCTCACTTGTGCCTTCTGACTCGCAATGTGAGCTTACAACTGGCTCTGACCCTATGTACCCACCTAGGTCTCCCTGGCTGTGTGCCCTGTCGAACGATATCGACTGTACACTTGTCTCTCCCTCTGCGCGCTGTGTCCCTTTGCCCTCTAACTCTGTCATCTCCCCAATACTCTGTGGTAGACTTTCCCACTCACTCATCGTCACACTTGCACATACGCGCATTTCATTTCCCTCATCCACACCATCCTTTTCCTCTTTTTCTTCACTGTTCCTTCCATCATATTCACTCAGTCTATCTTCCACACCTTCTTCTTCTTCCTGCGCTCCTTTCACTTTTGCTCGCTGATCATATTCACTTACGTTTTCATGCTCACTTCCAGAATCGTCTGTATCCTCATACCTTTGTCTTTCGCTCGCACTCGCTTCCCCCCCGTACCCACACATCTTCACCCTCCTCCTCCCCCCTCTCGCCCCCACATTCTCTTCCCCCCCCCCCCTCGTTTCCCTCACTATCACTCCCCTCTTCCATCCCTCTTCCCCCCACCTCCCTGCCCCTTTCCCTTGCACCCATGCGCCCCTCTGTACTCCTCCCCTCCCACATCCCCATTACCCCCCCCCCCCCCCCCTGTTCGCACTCTCCACCCCAAACCTCCTCCCTTGTCCATGCGCTTCTTTGCCCCCCTCTCCCTCTCAACTCCCCCATAATCCCCATTTCCCCCTCCCCCAGTCCATCCACCCCGCTCCATCCCCTAGCTTCGTCCCTCTCCCTATCCTCTCCTCGGCCCCTCCATCCATATTGTCCACCCAGATTCCCCCCTCCCATCACACGGCCACTCCCAGCCTGGTGCTCTCTGTTATGCCACCTTTGTTGCGGTTCATACTGTCCTGATGGCGCACTGTCTTTATCCTTCACTCGAAGCTGTCCCCCTCTGTAGTAGCCTACTTTTCCTTGGGCCCGTAATGTTCTCAGGGTTTCAGTCTGGCGTCTTGTTCTATCTTGTATCAGTCTGATCCCTTCTCTTTTCAACCTTTCCCTCCCCTCCGTGTCTTTCATGATTTTCATCACATCTGACCATCTTAATAGTTTCACAATCACAGGTCTTGGGTGCGGATTCAGCGGGTTGCTTCTCCCCAACCTATGTGCCCTGTCCACCACATCCTCCTTCCATGCAGGGTCTGACATGAAGTGGTCCAGCATGTCCTTCACCAGTTCCTCACAGTTTTCATTCATATTCCCATCTTGTGTTTCTTGCAGCCCAGGATCTTGATGTTGTTTCTTCTTGAGAAACCTTCTAGCTTATCTATTTCTTCTTCCAGCCCAACTATTTTTTGTGCCATGCACTCTCGCTCCTCTTCTAGTTGTCTGATTGCTGCTGTGTTTCTTTGTGTGTTTCTTTTTGTGTCTGCCACCTCTTTGTGTAGTTGTTCTAATGTGTTGGCCATGTGTATCTGCTTCGTCTCTACTCTATTTATGGTGTCTGTCTGGATTTGAATTTATTTCCTAATGATGTCTGTGAATCTTTAAGTCCCTGAAGCCCTACGAGTATCTGTGACAACTTGATTTCTAATGTTGAGAGTTTCTCGTCAACGTTTTGTTGCAATTTGTGTGGCCCCTCCCCTAGCGTTTCCTGACTGTTACTGGTGCTACTGGTACTGATGTTGCTGCTTTGATTCGGTCCCGGGTTGATCTCGACGTCTCCACTCAGTCGAAGCCTGCTCGCCAGGTACATTGCGTTCACCAAGGTCGCGATCAAGCCCCTCATTCTCGTGATCATCATTACGGCAGTCTGGCTAGGATATCCGAGCGTTCCTCCTCCGCACTCCTGCCACTGTAACGCCGTATCGACCGCGGCCCGCCATGGCAGGCCGTCCGCTGTTTCACTTTCGATACGGCCCGCCCCTCTTTTTGCCGTCTCATTCCAGAGCCCCGTTTGCGAAGACACTGAGAGTTCAGTCACTACACTCATCGAGCGGGGGCCGAAGGCCACCTCGATCATCTGCAGCGCGTACCATGTCAGCAGGCTTGCACAAACCAGTTCGAACACAAAACGTAGCACTTCACTCACTCCCAATACTTTTTCCCTGACGCCATCTTGTCTGTTTACTTTCAACCTCCCCGGTCCCCCAAACAAACCAATTCTTGCTCTCCACAGCTCTAGTTCCACCATTTTCTTCTTCTAAATCACACACAGCGTTCACTGACACTCTTATGTCCACTTTCGTGCTAATTTCACCACTGACACTGTCGTCGTTCCGACCTGGCACGCTTATCTTGCTGAGAGCTCACACACAAACCTGCTGCTTCGTCGCCATCTTGATGCACACCCCGAGAGAGAGAGAGAGAGAGAGAGAGAGAGAGATTCGGATTCGGATTCGGAATTCAGAATCCCGTTTAATTTCATTTAGGCCAAGGCCCCTTATGTGGGGAATGTGAACAACAAGAGAATATTGAAACAGCGCTAGTTATGACTTAACAAAGACATAACAATGGTGATACAAACAAAATTCTTAAGATGTGGCAGTTTCTCTGAACTTGTATGCTTTTGAAAGAAACATTGAAAGACCTCTAACAACTTCAACTGATTGAGAAGACATTAATAAACACAATTTAAATAAACACGGTTGATTATAATACTTAGGTTTGATGAACTTTTCACGAATACCATTAAGAACTGGACAGCAAAGAACAAAATGTATTTCATCTTCTTGTGCTACGTTACATAATGGACAAATCAGATCCTCGTTGTTAGCCATTCTGTATCTATAAAGGTGCACTTTTAATTCTGATATTCCTAATCGAAACCGTGTTGTAACATACTGTAAATGTCTATCAATATTAGCGGTCAAATATGGTTTCAAATCATGCACGCTGCAAAAATTGGTATAGAAACTAAATCTATCACTATTGTGAATATGGTAAGACCATTTTTGCCATGTACAATCTATTAATCGTTGTCTGAAAATACTTATAAATGCTTTGATATTTCCCACTCCCTGATTTAGCCAGACATATCCAAACCCATATTCTGTCAAACAAATACGAACTTTGGAGGCCCAGTTATTTTTACCTTTAGAGTCCATATCTAGAAGCATATTGTAGGCTTTTCTAGGAATTCTATCGTTACACATTTGCAATAACTTAAGCCAATATCGAATGCAATTAACAGCAGATAAAACAAATATTGGGTAGCGATTAGTTTCTCCGTATATCATATCATTCGGCGTACGTCTGTTTACACCAAGAAACTTTTTTAGAGCAAATAAATGAACAGATTCGCAACAAGTTGCAGCTTTGTCTAAGCCCCATAATTCAGAGCCGTAAAGTACAACGGGCTGTACTTGGGTATCGAATAACTTGATGAATACCTTAAAGGATGTATTATTCAAAACATACAACTTTTTCATAATACATAGTAAAGCATTCTTTGCCCTACTTGCCAAATCTTTACAAGCACCTGTGAAACTCAACCGTGTAGAAAACATTATACCTAAATACTTGTATGCATTAACAACTGGCATATTAACATCATCATAAACCCATCTTTCCCTTGCACCAAGATAGCCCCCCTTACGAAACACAATGATATTACTTTTTGACATATTAACTTTTAATTGAAGTGTACCAGCAGCACGTCGTAAATTATTCAGCTGAGTCTGCAGACCGACAGGCGTTTCTGATATCAAAATAATATCATCAGCTAATAAGAGAAAAAACAACTCTAAGGCATAAAGAGACAACAAGGCACCATGTCTACCATTATTGATAACTTCTATAGCTAGTTCATTTATAAACAAAGGAAATAAAACTGGAGTACATGCATCTCCTTGTCTGACCCCAGCTATACAGTTAATAAAATCTGTCAGTTTACCTCCACAACGGACTCTAGCTCTGACAACATTATACATGCTTTTAATACACCTATAGAGTTTACCGCATATACCATTTTTTTGTAGTATTGGCCAAAGTATATTTCTATTGATTGAATCAAATGCCTTTTGGAAATCTATAAAAGCAACATATAGCTTACGATTATGAGAAAACTGCTTTTGGATAAGTGCCAACAGAGTAAACATGTGATCCACGGTCGAATAACCCTTTTTGAATCCTGCTTGCTGTTCCCCGGTTATATTATTCTCATCAACCCATTCTTGTATTCTCCTATTAATAATCATTCCAAATAGTTTACTGCTAATGTCACTAAGGGAAATTCCTCTATAATTATTGGGATTGTCCACATCTCCTTTTTTAAATATAGGCAAAATAATTGATTCACACCAATTATCAGGGTACAAGCCCTCATTAAATAACTTATTAAATAATTTATGAAAAAATAGCACAGCCTGCTGTGTTGCGTGTTTAAATAATTCTCCAATAAGACCATCTGGGCCAGCTGACTTGCCATTTTTTAGTTTTCTAATAGCTAAAGTAACCTCTTCCATGGATATTGGACGATTAAATGAACTATCTACATCAGTATCCACCACTTCTTCATTAACACTGTCACTAACATTCTGTTCTAACACATTTTGGAAATGATGAAACCAAATATCGCTAGTTATCTTATTCTTCGGTTGTTTTCTTTTGAAAGATACTTTCCGAACAGTCTCCCAGAAGTCTTTTTGGCATTTAACTGAGGAAATCAACTTATCTGTTAAGAACTTATTATACTCTTTCTCCTTTCTTTTTAACATTTTTTTGTATTCTCGCCTTGCAATACAATAAGCCACTCTATCTTGTGGATCATGAGTACGACAGCTAATTCTTAATAATTTTCTAGCTTTTAGTTTACTGATTCGGCACTCTTTATCATACCAATCATCACATCTGTCATTTCTATTGACACGTATATGCTTCTTCATACACTTAGCACTTTCCTTTACACACTCATTAAACATGTTCAAAGCTTCATTTACGTCGGATTGTATCATATCTATGGCATTTTCAATTTTTCTAACAACATCTACGCTACATAATAGTTCATGAAATCGATTAGCACAATCATTATTCCATACAAGTTTCTCTATAACATGATTTACTTGTTCATTATTGTCAACAACATTTTCCTTCGGAAAAACAGCAATGAAAGAAACAGGCATGTGATCTGAGTCTATGCGGTCTAAAACTTGAAATTTACATGAGTCATATACCAAAGCAAGAAGATCGCTTGAAAGAATAAAGTAATCATCAACACTGCAGCCAGAATCAGATATGTATGTATAGCGTCCTTCCAGGTCGCCATTACATACCCCATTAAGAATACACAAATCAAAGGCAGTGCATACATTTAGCATCAACTTTCCATAATTATTTAATGTACAGTCTTCAGAGTTACGATTTATACTGAGAGAATGACTATGACATTGTCTATCAAAAATGTTTTTTTCTCGAAAAATCCTGAGAAATATTGGATGTTCTGCTATTCAAGTCTCCATTAATTAATCTTTTCTTAACAAACATTCTATCAAACAATCTTCAAGTAAACTGATTCCATTTTCAACATCAAAAAAGGTGTAAAAAGGAGAATTTTCCGGATGAATGTAGCAACAAAAATACAAAACATCTTTGTCTGTTCCAAATAATGTTTTGTCAATTATGAATACACAAAAATTGGAGTGGTTGACATCAATAGCTTTTGCAAAGGGAGATAACTCTTTCCTAATCAAACAAACAATTCCACCTGATGCTCTCCCCTGTCTACTGAATCTGACAGCAGGTTTGCAGAACACATCATAGTCAGAAAATAGATGATCAAACTTCCACTCATCACTTCCCCCGACCTCAGCAAAAGGAGTCCGCCCCAAAACAGGTAGGAGAGGGTCAGTCCAAGAAAGACACCGTCTAACTTTGTACGGGGTGTCAACATGGAAGCTCTCATGGCGGCTTTTCGAACGGCCCGTTTCCACATAAAGTTGATGTAGACAGGAAGAAAGGTGCCACATGTCACCCTAAAACTCAGCTGGCACGAAGGCATGGTACTAGACCCAATTACTGGCAAAGTGACAGTACTGGACACTGATGCAGGACGCCAAAGTGACAGTACTGGACACTGATGCAGGACGCCAAAGTGACAGTACTGGACACTGATGCAGGACGCCAAAGTGACAGTACTGGACACTGATGCAGGGGACGCCAAAAAGTGACAGTACTGGACACTGATGCAGGACGCCAAAGTGACAGTACTGGACACTGATGCAGGACGCCAAAGTAAACAAAAACAACGGAGCGCCGTGAAAGTCCACTTGCTCAGTCAGTGTCACAATTCACACCGAGAGAGAGAGAGAGAGAGAGAGAGAGAGAGAGAGAGAGAGAGAGAGAGAGAGGAGAGAGAGAGAGAGAGTGAGTGAGAGAGAGAGAGAGTCACACAGAGAGAGTGCGCGACAGAAACGAAGAGAGAGAGAGAGAGAGAGAGAGAGAGAGAGAGAGAGAGAGAGAGAGAGAGAGAGAGAGGACGGAATGAATGGAGTGGAAGTCATGTCACTGAGGGGGCATGAAAGATATCATGCACATACACACGCACGCACACACACACACACACACACACACACACACACACACACACACACACACACACACACACACACACGCACACACACACACACACTCTCTCTCTCTTTCTCTCTCTCTCGCTCTCTCTATGTCTGCCTGTCTGTCTGTCTGTCTGTCTCTCTCTCTCTGTCTCTCTCTCTCTCTCTGTCTCCTCACACACACACACACACACACACACACACACACACACACACACACACACATATATATATATATATATATATATATATATATATGATATATATATAGATAGATAGATAGATATCATACACAAGAAAACAAAACAACACTTTTCCGGACTGCAAATATTTCGGCGATTGCCTTTATCGATGCTTATTGATAGTGACGCATTGCAGAGATCGTCATCAGTATAATGACGTTTTTCTATAAACCCTACAATGACGTAAAGCTCACAATGATAACCACGTTCGCAAATTTTCAATTTCTTTCTAAGACTGGAGGGGGGGGGGGGGGGGGGGGAGAAGAAGAAAAAAAAATTCAGGGGGGTGTCAGGCCCCTCACCATCACTCCAACTCACCAAGCCCTCTCACCCCACACCCATTCACTCATTCACCCACCTGCCCCAAGAACACCCGCCCCCATCCTAGCCCCCAAGTCACGCATCCCCAGTCCCTCGCCCCCCCCCCCCCCCCCGGGACCCCCCTAATTATTTGTATCCCCGATCCCTGGGGACCCAAGCACCCAAGACCCTTAAACTCCCCCACCCCCTAACACCCAGGGACCCACCTCCCTGCCCCCCGAGGTCCCCAGCCCATTCCCCAGGCCCCCCACTCTTGGGTCCCTGACCCCAGACCCTGGGCCATCTCTTATTCTCCCCTCACTCATCTCCCTCTCTGTCCCGAGGATAGAGTTTGTCACTTGCACATGGGGCCGTCTGCCTCAAAACCTCCCCCTTCCAACCCTATCGCCGTCTTCATCAAACACATACAAATCTGATTTTCTTCCCAACAAATTTGGTGTCCCACAAGGGTCAGTATTAGGTCCTCTATTGTTTTCATTTTACATCAATGATCTGCCATTGTACTTGAAAATAAACAGTGAAATGTTCGCTGATGACACAACCCTAGACGCAAGTAATTCTGACGCCAAACAGGTTTGCAGTGACATCCAAGAAAACATCAATCTCTTGGTTAAATGGACACGATTTAATCACATGGCTCTCCATCCTCACAAAACTAAATTCATGATGATAACTACAAGACAGAAACGTCAAACTCTAAGCCAAAATCTGCCAGTACTTTGCATTTCTAACGAAAACGTCGAAGAAGTAACCAGTCACAAAGTCTTGGGAATAACAATAGATTATAATCTAACTTGGTCAAAACACTTAGAGTCTTTATCTAGAAACGTTGCAAGAAAACTACATCTTCTAAAAAGGATTAAGAACTTCTTAAATTAACATGCAAGAAAACTATTCGTTCATTCTTACATTCAGCCTTTTATTGACTATGCCTCAACACTTTGGGACTCAGCGAGCAATAATTCACTCAAACCACTAATTAGCCTTCACAAACGAGCTGTCAAAGTAACGTTAGGTCGACCATCCTCACTGGTAGATTCAGACTATAAGCAATCAGGCATTCTCCCATTTAAAGCCAAACTTCTATACAATAAAGGACTCTTTATGCATAAGATACTCCATGGAAATGCTCCACTTTCTCTAACAAATATGTTCACTTTTAACGACTATCGACATTCACAT
>CM065739.1:7287062-7289562 GCA_033310375.1 Conus canariensis
TTTTATTTTTAACAGGCTTTTACCAAGCATTGTGTATCCTACACTTAGGCCTCCAATAACAGCAGAATGGTATACAAGGTTAGTAATAGTTTTTTCGGTGCTCATTTTTAAAAAATAAAATAATATTTATTCATTAATAAAACATGAACTGCGATGATTTACTTCCTGAACTTATGATTACAAATGATCAAGTTGATGACCAAGCTATTATGCGCCAAAAGGAAAGGCTGTATTCTTTAGCAGCATGTGGAAAAACAAAACAGTACCTTGGAAATGAATTCAGCATAGAACAGATTCAACAGATGTCGACGCAAGACATTGTAAAGTATCACAACAGGTATGAAGCGCAACTGGGGTCAAGAATGGTCAAAAGTGTCGGACAAACTGTTCTTAGTTTGTACACTAAACTCGTTAGTAGATTTGCGCCCATTGATTCTGAACAAGATTTTATGTATGATTTAACACAGGATCCCGTTTTAACAAAGTCATTAGAGTCTCTAGGATGTGATCTATATTACAGATTTGGAACATTGTTATCGCCATTAATCATGGGATTAATTACTTTTAATCATATAGATTTTGTTTCCCTTCAAAATGACCGAGCCAGAAAATCAGCAGAATCAGAAAACGTTGAATCAGGTGGAGAAAGTGACCAGTAAAAAGCCTCCTCATCCTGGGCGTGTTGCAGCAGGAAAAAAATTAGCAGAGTGGAACAAACAAAAAAAATTAATGTTGCAATCACAGAATATAACTCATAATGAAAACATAACACCTCCAACGCCAACAGTTGTTTCAATGCCAGCTGTAAATACACAAGTTGATTCAAGACCTACAACACCAAAGTCGTCATGGATTATTTGGATTAAAAGAGTTGGCATTTTTGGCGTCATTGCTGCTGGGGGTGGTTATTACGGTTATAAAAAATATACACAACGCCAGCAAAAACCAAAGCAGTCAAAAAAATCACAGCCACTAAATACAGAAGCCAAACAAAAAAGCATGCCAGAACCGCCAACAACAAAAGATCATTTTGATCCATTTCAGATGGAATAATATTTCAAGAACTTAATAAATAATTATAAGTGACTTGAATAAGAACTTAATAACGACTTGATGACGACTTAATAAAACTTAAATAAGAACTTGATAAGAACTTAATGACGACTTGATAAGAACTTAATGACGACTTGATAAGAACTTAATGACGACTTGATGACGACTTGTTAAGAACTTGAATAAGTACTTGAATAAGAACTTGAATAAGAACTTGATGTTGACTTGTTAAGAACTTGAATAAAAACTTGTTAAGAACTTAAATAAGAACTTGAATAAGAACGTGATGCCGACTTGAATAAGAACCTAGAACGACTTAATGACGATTTTTTTTCACAATTAATTGTTACATTCTTTTCCGGGAGACAACTCCCTTCTGCCTTTATGTAGTACTCTAGGCCCCGGCTTACTCAACTGCATAATTGCCGAGTCGAAGCGTCGCACTGTTTCCGGGTTCGTGTCAAGTTACACATAAGGGCGTCGGGCCGCCACGCGGCATTGTATAAATTTAGACGGCGTCGTTCAGTACAGGCGTTAGACGTCATTGTATAAATTTAGGCGGCTAAATTTCTAAACATATCAAAACATGTTTCTTACCTTCCCCCAATCACAAGACTAGATAGAATCAGCTGATTAGTAACAGTGACGACATTTCCGCCCAGCACTTGTGTTGTTAGCAACTAAACCTAGCTGTCTTGTCATTTTCACATTGGGTTGGTGTGCTGTGTGTGTGATTTCCAGTCAGGAAAGCGTTGTGACTTTAAAACTTTGCTGATTGATTCAAGATAGCATTTTTTCAGAGAAGGATTTACTAGGTAGTCCTTCTCACAGGAAATTAGAGTTTCAAACGCTGCACATCAAGCTCTGTGGATTATTCTATTCAAGACACGCCACTTCATGTCAGCAAGGGGAAATGACATGATTCTAAAAATAACGGTTATGCATAACCGGGGCTCTGCGTCAACTTCTTCTTGCAGCAACATTCACAAACCACCCAGCAAGGGGAAATGACATGATTCTAAAAATAACGGTTATGCATAACCGGGGCTCTGCTCCACTTGCTTCAATGCTCCTATTCAACACCAGCTATAAACTTTTAGGCTGCCTTTTCAGGCGGCTGCCGGGTGTACTTTATACAATTGTCTTGTTTGTTGAATCAAGCTTTTGATAAGTGCACTTGGTGGCTGCTTAGAATAATCTTCAACAACGTGCCACAATTCTACGCTTGTGTGAACACACATCCCACCCCTTTTCAGATAGCTTTCAATAGCCAGTCATTCCTCACAATAGAATGAAATCCCAACTTGGTTGACAAATAGCCCTCCTAAGAATAAAGGCATGGTTAACCAAGTCCCCATTGTTTTGTTTGTTTACTTCTTAACGGTCCAGTGACAGAGAACTATAAAACAGATAATCCTACACATTATGTATGTTTGTAAAGTGTTTA
>CM065739.1:7294562-7307062 GCA_033310375.1 Conus canariensis
GTATAGGGGGGTTTATCTCTATTCCTGTTTCTCCCCACAGTCTGTCCCTCAGTATAGGGGGTTTATCTCTATTCGTCTTTCTCCCCATAGTCTTTCCCTCAGTATAGGGGGTTTATCTCTATTCCTGTTTCTCCCCACAGTCTGTCCCTCAGTATAGGGGGTTTATTTCTATTCCTGTTTCTCCTTACAGCCATTCCATCAGTATAGGGGTTTATCTCTATTCCTCTTTCTCCCCATAGTCCGTCCCTCAGTATAGGGGGTTTATCTCTATTCCTGTTTCTCCCCATAGTCCGTCCCTCAGTATAGGGGGTTTCTCTCTATTCCTGTTTCTCCTTACAGCCATCTATCAGTATAAGGGGATTATCTATATTCCTGTTGCTCCTCATAGTTCGTCCATCAGTATAGGAGTTTATCTCTATTCCTGTTTCTCCCAACAGACTGTCCATCAGTAGAGGAGGTTTATCTCTATTGCTGTTTCTGGTCACAGCCATTTTATCAATATAGGGGTTGCTATATTCCTGTTTCTGTTCATAGTCCATCCCTCAGTATAGGGGTTTATCTCTATACCTCTTTCTTCCCACAGTCTGTGCATCAATACAGGGGCCTATCTCTATTCCTCTTTCTCCCCACAGTCTGTCCATCTGTATAGGGGTTATCTCTATTCCTGTTTCTCCTTACAGCCATTCCATCAGTACAGGGGTTTATCTCTATTCCTCTTTATCCCCATAGTCCATCCATCAATATAGGGGGGTTATCTATATTCCTGTTTCTCCCCATAGTCTGTCCACCAGTATGGGGGTTTATCTCTATTCCTGTTTCTCCCCATAGTCTGTTCCTCAGTATAGGGGTCTATCTCTATTCCTGTTTCTCCCCACAGTCTGCCCATCGGTATAGTGGGGTATCTATGTTCCTATTTCTCCCCATAGTCCGTCCTTCAGTATAGAGATTTATCTATGTTCCTGTTTCTCCTTGTAGCCTTTCCATCAATACAGGGGTTTATCTCTATTCCTCTTTCTCCTTACAGCCATTCCATCAGTATAGGGGGGGGGGGGGGGTACCTTTATCCTGTTTCTCCCAACAATCTGCCCATCAGTATAGGGGTTTACCTCTATTCCTCTTTCTCCTCATAGTCTGTCCATCAGTGTAGGGGTTTATCCCTAATCCTGTTTCTCCCCATAGTCTGTCCCTCAGTATAGGGGTTTATCTCTATTCCTGTTTCTCCTCATAGTCCGTCCATCCATCAATCAGTCGTCACACACCGGAAGCAGTGACACCTTGTGAGATGCGGAGAATGACGCAGTCTTCAGTCATCAACATCAAGGCTGCCGCTGCCGTCTGTTGTTTCGGCATCAGGGCATTTCCAGTGGTTTGAGCCAGTCTGTCTGTCTGTCTGTCTGTCTATCTGTCTGTCTGTCTGTCTGTCTGTCTGTCTATATATCTATCTATCCATCCATCTATCTATCTATCTATCTATCTATCTATCTATCTATCTATCTATCTATCTATCTGTCTGTCTATCTATCTGTCTGTCTATCTATCTATCGATCTATCTGTCTGTCTACCTATCTATCTATATATCTATCTATCTATTCTATCTATCTATCTATTTGGCTGTCTATCTGGCTGGCTATCTATTTGTCTGTCTATCTATATATCGATCTATCTGTATCTATCTGTCCATCTATGTATCTATCTATCTATCTATCTAAATGTCTATCTATCTATCGATCTATCTATCTATCTGCCTATCTATTTATCTGTTTATTTGTTCATCTATCTATTTATCTATCTGTCTGTCTGTACGTTCATCTATCTATCTGTCTATCTGTTTATTTGTTTATGCATCTATCTACCTATCTATCTGTCTGTCTGTCTGTCTATTTATCTGTTTATCTGTTCATCTATCTATCTATCTATCTATCTATCTATCTATCTTATCTATCTGTTCCCTGTCTGTCTGTCTGTCTGTCTATCTATCTAAGTACCTATCTATCTATCTATATATCTACCTACCTATCTATCTGTCGATCTATCTATCGATCGACCTATCTATCTATCTCCATATCTATCTATATATCTGTCTATCCGTCTATCTTGCGTGCCTGATGGTTGGTAACCAATCTCAGGTAGACTGGAAATGAAAAAAGGAAAAAAGAGCAATGACGAGAGGTGAGGAGAGAGGGCGTTCATTTTCAGTGAGCACCGCCGGCAGGTGAGTGTGTGCATGCAGCAGCAAGCAGGCCGGGGAAGAAGGAAGCGGACATGGCACGGACAGAGAGAGAGAGGGAGGAAGGGGGGGGGGGGTTGACAGCATTAGTCATAGCTATACGTCAGTGCTTCCTACTGCCACCGTTTGCTGCTCTGCTGCTATAGTATTAACAATCCTCCCACCCCACCCCCTCGCCCTTCCTCCCTTTCCCCTCCTCTCCTCTCGTCTCCTCTCTCCCTCCCCCCCCCCCCCCCTCCGTCTCATTAGCTAGGCGTGTCAGTATTAGTGTGAAGGCCGAGTGGTTAAAGCGTTTAGGTCGTAGGAAGTCTCTCCATCTGAGGAGGGCTCGCTGCTGGTTCGGGTCCAGGTAACGCGGAAACGGATGAATGGAATGGTCGAACGAATCGGAATTTCTCTCCATTCTCTCTCTCTCTCTCTCTCTCTCTCTCTCTCTCTCTCCTCTCTCTCCTCTCTCTCTCTCTCTCTCTCTCTCTCTCTCCAGTCTTTTTTAGTATAGTCACAGTCTTTATTTTTTCCACCTTTTTGTTTCATGTCATACGTATGTGTTGTAAACGAACAAATAAACAAACCTATTGGGGAAGACGGGGGTGAGGTGGGGGAGGGGGAGGGACGGGCGGGAAATGATTATAACTTCATAACTGAGTCAGGTTTTAAAGCTGTCTCCATCAAACAACAACAACAACAACAAAATCATGATCCCCGACTCCCCTCCCCCCCTCCCCCCTCCCCTCCCCCCCCCCTCCCCTCCCCCCCCCCCCCCCCCCGCCCCAACTCCCTCAGTAAAGCACGGTTCCATTTCCGAATCAAAATTATTTTGTTTTTTATTCACGTTAAGAGTAAACAAACAAAAACAAACAAACAAACAAAACACAGCAAGACTTTATTCCTTTAGGGAAAAAAAACAAACAAAAAAAAACACCTGTGGGTCTCTGAAGTTCCACGAATCACGGCAAGACTTCCTTCTTATACAAAAATCATGGTCCCTCAAGACCCACGATGCATGGGTGTGCAAGACGTCAGACATACAACAGTAAAATCGCTTCTGTGGTGTATAGCGTCATCTTGTTGGGAAGCAGACCAACAAACCAGCAGGCATGGTGTGGTAATATACGTCACTTGGTGGAGGAAAATATGACGTCATTTGGGATCTTCAAAGGTACTCTCAAAGATTTCCTTGTACACTGATTTTTTTTTTTAAAGATTGTCCTAGTATTTCATTCATTCATTCATTCATTCATTCATTCATTCATCATCACTCTTTCATTCATTCATTCATTCATTCATTCATTCATTCATTCATTTATTCATGCATTTACAAATTTCTAGCTATTTATTTCCATGTGTGAACATCCCTCCCATGGACTTATGAGTTGACTTCAACGCTGTGTCAGTATTCATTCATTCATTCATTCATTCATTCATTCATTCATTCATTCATTCATTCATTTATTCATATATTTCTAGCTATTTCTTTCCGTTTGTGAACATCCCTCCCATGGACTTATGAGTTGACTTCTACGCGGTGTCAGTATTTGTATATTTCTCTATTCATTCATTAATTTCTTCGTTCATTCATTCATTGATTCATTTATATTTTATCTATTAATTTGTTAATATATTTATTTATGTACTGATTTGTTTATTAATTCATTTATTTGGTTTGTTTGTTTATTCATTTATCTATCTAGCTATTGATCTATTCATCTAGTTATTTATCTATTCATTTATCTATATACGCATTTGTTTATTTATCTATTCATTTATCTATTCATTTATTTATTTATTTATCTACATGTAGCTATTTCTTTCCATTGTATGACTCGTCTCTTCGCTGGACGCCTTCGAGGCATTAATTTATCTCAATATCCCTCCCGGGGACCTGTGAGATGACGTCAACGCGATGACAGCCCTGACGTGGCCTTGTGCGGTCGGCTGGGCTATAAGCAACATTACCTTACCTTACCCTCCCGCGGTACCAGTAAATGACACGTAGTAGTGTGTCTTTTGCTAGGGCAGGCCCAACTGGACAGGTTCAACTGATGAGTGTGACCAGGAGACAAAAGGCAACTGCGGACAGGTATGACGAGCGTTCCTGTTCGCAGGACAAAATTCGATAGCCCTCTTACGCTAGCTAGGAGTTTCATGATTGTACACTTTGATGAAGTCCTCTCCCTCGTTTTCCCTTGGTCTCCACCACAACCATTCTTCTGCATAAAACCCCCTTCTCATCCCATTCCCGTCTTCTTCTTCTTCTTCTTCTTCTTCTTCTTCTTCCTTCTTCTCTTCTTCTTCTTCTGCTGTTTCTCTCTCTTTTCTCTTTCTTCTTCTTCTTCTTCTTCTTCTTCTTCTTCTCTTCTCTTCTTCTTCTTCTTCTTCTCTCTTTCTTCTTCTTCTTCTTCTTCTCTTCTTCTTCTTCTTCTTCTTCTTTCTTCTTCTTCTTCTTCTTCTTCTTCTCTGTTTCTTCTTCTTCTTCTTCTTCTTCTCTTCTTCTTCTTCTCTCTTCTTCTTCTTCTTCTCTTCTTCTTCTTCTTCTTCTTCTTCTTCTTCTTCTTCTTCTTCTTCTCTTCTTCTTCTTCTTCTCTTCTTCTTCTTCTTCTTCTTCTTCTTCTTCTTTCTTCTTCTTCTTCTTCTTCTTCTTCTTCTTCTTCTTCTTCTTCTTCTTCTTCTTTCTTCTTCTTCTTCTTCTTCTTCTTCTTCTTCCTTCTTCTTCTTCTTCTCTTCTTCTTCTTCTTCTTCTTCTTCTTCTTCTTCTTCTTCTTTTCTTCTTCTTCTTCTTCTTCTTCTTCTTCTTCTTCTTCTTCTTCTTCTTCTTCTTCTCTCTCGCTGTTTTCTTCTTCTTCTTCTTCTTCTTCTTCTTCTTCTTCTTCTTCTCTTCTTCTTCTTCTTCTTCTTCTTCTCTCTGCTGTTTTCTTCTTCTTCTTCTTCTTCTTCTTCTTCTTCTTCTTCTTCTTCTTCTTCTTCTCTCTGCTGTTTTCTTCTTCTTCTCTTCTTCTTCTTCTCTTCTTCTTCTTCTTCTTCTTCTTCTCTCTCTCCGCTGTTTTCTTGTTGTTGTTGTTGTTGTTGTTGTTGTTGTTGTTGTTCTTCTTCTTCTTCTTCTTCTTCTTCTTCTTCTTCTTCTTCTTCTTCTTGTTCTTCTTCTTCTTCTTTTTCTTCTTCTTCTTCTTCTTCTTCTTCTTCTTCTCTTCTTCTTCTTCTTCTTCTTCTTCTTCTTTTTCTTCTTCTTCTTCTTCTTCTTCTTCTTCTTCTCTCTCCGCTGTTTTCTTCTTCTTCTTCTTCTTCTTCTTCTTCCTCTTCTTCTTCTTCTTCTTCTTCTTCTCTTCTTCTTCTCCTTCTCCTTCTTCTTCTTCTTCTCTCTCTGCTGTTTTCTTCTTCTTCTTCTTCTTCTTCTTTTTCTTCTTCTTCTTCTTCTTCTTCTTCTTCTTCTTCTTCTTCTTCTTCTTCTCCTCCCTCCTCCTCCTCCTCCTCCTCCTCTTCTTCTTCTTCTTCTTCTTCTTCTTCTTCTTCTTCTTCTTCTTCTTCCTGTGCCCCCCCCCCACCCCTCCCACCTTTCCTCTCCTCATCATCCCTTTCCGCTTTTTTTTTTTTTTTCTCAGAATAAAAAATCTTCTTTTCGCTAGGTCCCTGTCTAATCGTGACAGAAGAATTGTTTGTCTACAATTCGCTCCTCCACTCCTCCTCCGCCCTTCTCTCTCTCCCCCCCCCCCCCCCCCTACTTATTTCTTTCAAATGTTACCATGATCATTTCGATGATCAACAGTCTTATGTTTCTGACATTTTGAGGTGGTAGGTCTACCTTCGCTTACCTTCTTTTGTTTTTTCTTTTTCCTAAGAGGTACCCCCTCCCCTCCCCCTCCCCCCTCTCCCTTTCCTTTCGGTAAGAAAGCTTGGAACGTCCTTTGAAATTTTCAGTAAAGGTATGACAAAGTCCTTCAATCTGTGGGAAAAGGGCACGACAATAACTGTGGGAAGGGTCAGTTGAGATACTAAAAGAAAGAGAAAGAAAAATTTAAAACAAAGAAGCATTACAAGCCTTTGGAGAAAGACTGTGGAGGCACGGAAACTTCTTTTCTTGGCTGAAGAGGAGACGAACGTATATCTCAAACAAAAGTGACAACTTTTGAACAAAGGACAGAGAGAGAGAGAGAGAGAGAGAGAGAGACAGACAGACAGACAGACAGACAGACAGACAGACAGAGACAAGGACAGAGACACAGAGACAGAGACACAGAGACATAGAGACAAAGACACAGAGACAGACAGACAGACAGAGGGAGAAAGACAGACAGACAAAGAGAGAGAGGGAGACAGAGAGAGACAGACAGAGAGAGACAGAGAGGGAGAGAAAGACAGAGAGAAAAACAGAGCGATAGAGGGAGGGCGAGAGAGAAAGACAGAGACAGAGAAAGAGAGACAGAAAGAGAGAGACAGACAGAGAAAGAGATGGCGGCAGGGATGGAGAATGAGAGAGAGAGAGAGAGAGAGAGAGAGAGAGAGAGAGAGGAGAGAGAGAGAGAGAAACAGATAGACAATGACTTAGAGCGACAAAGACAGCAGAGACAGAGAGAGACAGACAGAGAGAAAAAGACAGAGACAAGGAGAGACAGAGAGAAAGAGACGGAAAGAGACAGAGAGAGACAGGCCAAAAGAGAAAGAGACAGACAGACAGGCAGACAGACAGACAGAGGCAGACAGACAGAGTGTTCACGCCCATGCTTAGTCTTGATCACCACAGTGAACACCGAGTCTGATGTGTGATGACTGGAAAGACGACAGAGCACAACTAGTCGGATGAGGTGTCAGAAGTGATTTGAAAAGATCGGTACAGCTGGGGAAAAAAAAAGAAAAAAAGATCAATGAAGTACCTCCTTAGTATGCACAGCGCCTGAGCGAGCGCCGATCCTCTCCTCTCTCTCTCTCGTCATCCTCTCTCTCTCTCTCTCTCTCTCTCTCTCGCTCTCTCTCTCTCACATCGTCTTATCCGATCTCTCTCTCCTTCCTCTCGTCTCTCAACAAATACGTCTGTTAATCCGAAATAATTCCATTTCCACTCTGTCTGTCTGTCTGTCTGTCTGCCTCGTCTGCTTCTGCTCTGTCTGCTCTCCTCCTCTCTCTCTCTCTCTCCTCTCCTCTCTCTCTCTCGATGAATAAACATGTTTGTTAATCCGAATCTAATTTCCATTTCCATTCTCTCTCCTCTCTGCCTCTCTGTCTCTCTTTGTCTCTGTCTCTGTCTGTCTGTTTGTCTGTCTTCTGTCTGTCTGTCTCTCTCTCTTCTCTCTCTCTCTCTCTCTCTCTCTCTCTCTCTCTCTCTCTCTTCACTGTCCTGTCGATCTAATTTCCATTTTCTCCTTCTTCCTTCTCCCTTCTCTCTCTCTCTCTCTCTCTCTCTCCTCTCTCCTCTCTCTCTCTCTCTCTCCTCCTCTCTCTTCTCTCTCCTCTCTCTCTACGTTGAATAAACAGTCTGTTAACTCCGAATCCAATTTCCACCCTCTCTCTCTCTCTCTCTCTCTGTGTGTTGTAGTGTCGTGTGTTGTGTGTGTGATGTGTGTGTGTCTTTCTTGTGTGTGTGTGTGTTGTGGTGTGTGTGTGTGGTGTTGTGTGTGTGTGTGTGTGTGTGTGGTGTGTGTGTGTGTGTGGTGTGTGATGTGTGTGTGTGTGTGGTTGTTAAAAACGAATTAAGAAATAACTGAATAAAACACAAACAGGCAAAGAAATAAAGATTAAAGTATCTTTTATGCAGTTATGATTATTAAATTTCCATGGCATAACATAATTTCTCTCTCTCTCTCTCTCTCTCTCTCTCTCTCTCTCTCTCTCTCTCTCTCTCTGTAGCTGTTAAAAATGAATGAATAAATAACTAAATAAAGCACATAAAGGCAAAGAACTAAACAATAAAGTATCCTTTATGTAATTATGCTTTTTCCTTTCCATGACAAAACATAATTTTGCTCTCTCTCTCCTCTCCTCTCTCTCCTCTCTCTCTCTCTCTCTCTCTCTCTCTCTCCTCAACCTTGATGAAAATAAATGAATAAATAGACAAATAAAACAAAACAAAATGCAAAGAAATGAATAATAAATCCCTCTCTTCCTCTCTCTCGCTCCCTCGCTCTCGCTTTCTCTATCTCTCTGGTCTCACCCATTTTCTCTCCTCCGAGTTGTTAAAAAAAATGAACAGAATAAGCCAAATAAAACAAAACAAGGTGCAAAGCATGTAAACGTACTCCCAGTACGGCTATAACGGTAAACTTAAACATCGGGCACTATTCGTGACCCATAATGAACATATCTACAAATTTTCAGAAATATCGGCCACATACTTTCTAAGATATTCCATAAAAAAAAGAATCGTTATGGGTTGTTATAGCTGTTAGTAACGGCTATAACGGTAAGCTAAAACATTGGGTATCATCAGTGACCCATAATGAACATACCTACAAATTTTCAGAAAGATTGGCCAAGTACTTTCTGAGATATTCCATAAAGAAGAAAAACCGTTATGGGCAGTTACAGCCGTTAGTAACGGCTATAACGGTAAACTAAAACATCGGGCATTATTCGTGACCCATAATGAACATACCTACAAATTTTCAGACAGATCGGCCAAGTACTTTCTGAGATATTCTATAAAGAAGAAAAACCGTTACAGGCCGTTACAGCCGTTATTAACGGCTACAAGGGTAAACTAAAACATCAGGCATCATTCGTGACCCATAATGAATATACCTGCCACTTTTCACAAAGATCGGCCAAGTACTTTCTGAGATATTCCATAAAGAAGAAAAACCGTTACATGTCGTTACAGCCATTAGTAACAGCTATAATAGTAAACTAAAATATCGGGCATCATCCGTGACCCATAATGAACATACCTACAAATTTTCAGAAAGATCGGCCCAGTAGTTTTGTCTGGAGTGAGTGGAACACATTTTGACCACGGACGGACGGACACACACACACACACACACACACACACACACACACACACACACACACACACACACACACACACACAGCATTTCTTCGTTCCCATTCTAAAGTACTCTCTGTTCTATAAGAACTGGGAGTACAACAAAAAGAATGTACAGAAACGAACAAGAGAAACTCGTTTACATAATTATGTCATTTTCTGACAAAGTGTAATTTTGTCCTGTCTCTGTCCCTGTCCATGTCTGTCTGTCTGTCTGTCTGTCTGTCTGTCTCTCTCTCTCTCTCTCTCTCTCCTCTCTCTCTCTCTCTCTCTCTGACGTGCGTGCGTGCTCGCATTTGTGCATAATCTCTCTCTGTCTCTCTGTCTCTCTGTCTCTCTGTCTCTGTCTCTCTGCTCTCTGTCTCTCTCTCTCTCTCTCTCTCTCTCTCTCTCTCTCTCTCTCCTCTGCGTCCGTGCTTTGGTTTGTGCATAGTAAGCGTGTGTTTCAGTCTGTTTGACTGTGCATGCCAATATACACGCGCTCATTTCATGCAAGTTAGCCTACATGAACCTGTCCAAAGCATATTAACATTCATGTTCAGATCTCTATTGCGAGATTTTCCATTCACAAACTGAAATGATCTAAATATTTTTCAAATCTGCACATTTTCTGTTAATACTAGGCCTACGAAATAAAACAGCAGCTGCAGTCTTTCTATTCCGTGTCTCTCCCCCCCCCCCCCCTCCTTCTCTCTCTCTCTCTCTCTCTCTCTCTCTCTCTCTCTCTCTCTCTCTCTCTCTCTCTCTCCTCTCTATATATATAAGTAACGGTTGTTCTACTCAATTCTCAGCCGCTGACAATGCTTGGGTTATTGAACAGCAGAGCTGACCACTCAGACTGTTCCATATTTTTTTTTTTATCTCCCTTGCATCCTTAAATGGATCCTCAAGCATAGGCTCAAAGATTATCCCCTACATTTTACACTGTTTGCATCATGTTTTTGATTTTTCAGCAACTTTTTACCTCTCCACACTTTCGTTTTATTTTATTCTACTGCCTTTCGCTGGCTGCTTTGGGGGTGCTGCTGGATTCTTCTTTGAACCCTTGGTGGTGACAACACCACAGAATTACGGACTGTGGTGTGTCTCTATTTGACGCCAAGAGCACAAACAGTCAGCCATGTCTCTCTGATGAGTCCGATCCAGCGGACGAAAAGCCTAGGAGTAGATGATATGTATAGATCTGTCTTCGGGAGAATTGCGATGGTTTTCTCATGCAGTTAGTGAAAGATTTTCATTTTTATAATATGCATTATTTCCCCCCCCCCCCCCCCCCCTTTTTTTTTTTTTAAATTTCGAATTTTTGCCAAATCATTACTGTAATGATGGAAGGATTGTTAACCTACACTTGTTATCCCCCACTACTTAATTGTTCAGCATTATATATATATATATATTTTGGAGGAAGATACGGAGTTCACAGTGGGCGTCAGCGGGATTTGAACGGCGGGACCTTAGCCCGCGACCTCAGTTCCCTGACCGCTGGGACCCACCATATACCCTGGTCCTGTGGACTGACTCTACAGTGTGTCCGCTTTCATCTCATCAGACCCAAGAGTGACCGACAAATCTAACGGACACCTGAAGTTCATTCATATTCAGGTCCATGCCTTTTCCTATTTATGCTGTGCTCCATAGTGCCAAGCACCGTGTCGCCGCTCAGTCTGTCAGCTCATTCGCGGTGCCATGCAAATCGACGGTGCCGCGCCGGACAAGAGAAGCGATGCGGCCTTGCCACTCTGGAGCAGACGACCTTGTCGGTTCTCATCATCTTTATTTTAAATGATGCCTTCAGGATGTCTTAAACAGATTCCGAATCTACCCACAGAGAGAGATTGAAAAGTAAAAACAACCAACACTGTGCAAATTTTTGGTTTATTCCGAACCTTTTTCAAGCTAAAACGCAGAAGAGAGAGACAGAGACAGACAGAAATCGGCGTGGGGAGGAGGAAGGGAGATGGAAAGCTAGGAGGGGGGAGGAAAGGAGAGGGAGAAGAGTGAGTACAAAGCAACACAAAAGAAGAGAAGGGGAGAGAGTACATGAGAGTAGGACACACACATGCACACACACACACACACACGTCTAGTATTGTCTGTCTCAAGCTTTCTGCGTTGATACACCAGTGTGAGTCACTACTGCTGTCAACCACACCTGCATTTCTCAGCGCGTCACAGAGAGACCTGGACAGAAGACAGGTACATAGAGTCTGGAACAGTGACACACGTCATAAAGGTATGTGTCACCTCTGTCTGTCTCTCTTTCTCTGTCTGTCTGTCTGTCTCTCTGGCTGTCCTCTCTCTCTCTCTCTCTCTCTGTCTGTCTCAGTCTCCCTCTCTTTGTCTCTGTCTCTGTCTGTCTGTCTCTCTTCTCTCTCTCTCTCTCTCTCTCTCTCTCTGTAAGTGTTTGTGTGTACGTGCGTGCGTGCGTCCGTGTGTGTGTGTGTTGTGTGTGTGTGTGTGTGCATCGGAGTAATACACACACATGCCTAGTATTGTTTGTCACAAGCTTTCTACGTTGATACACCAGTGTGAGTCACTACTGCTATCAACCACACCTGCATTTCACAGTGCGTCACAGAGAGACCTGGACAGAAGACAGGTACATAGAGTCTGGAACAGTGACACACGTCATAAAGGTATGTGTCACCTCTGTCTCTGTCTCTCTTCTCTGTCGTCTGTCTGTCTGTCTGTCCTCTCTCTCTCTCTCTCTCTCTCTCTCTCTCTCTTTCTCTGAGTGAGTGAGTGAGCTAGTTAGTGAGCTAGTGAGTTAGTGTGTGTGTGTGTGTGTGTGTGTGTGTGTGTGTGTGTATGCGTTTGTGCGCGTGTGTATGTGTGTGTGTGTGTGAGAGAGAGAGAGAGAGAGAGAGAGAGAGAGAGAGAGAGACTGAATGTGTGTGTGTGTGAGTGTGTGTGCGCGCGCGCGTGTGTACATGCGCGTGTGTGTGTGTGCGTTTGTGTGTATGCGTGTGAGTGTGTATGTGTGTGTGTGCGTGCGTGCGCGTGTGCGTGTGTGTGTGCGTGTGTGTGTGTGTGTGCGCGCGCGCGCACACACGTGTGTAATACATGTTCTGGCACAACATTCTGCGCAGTACGTGAACGTGATTAAGCCAAAGTATTAAACAATCATGCCTCTTATCCACACTATCAACATACTATATCAAAGATGAAACAGAATTACCAATATTAAAGAAAAAAAAACTGAATCCGTAACTACGCTGCTCAAACGTCATCATGGCCTACTTCACGCATTACATCAAATTTTTGCGCAGTACAGAAATTGTGCCGGAACATTGATTAATTATT
>CM065739.1:7314562-7342062 GCA_033310375.1 Conus canariensis
CACCAACTTTTGGAAGAGAAGGCCACTTTGGCCGTTGGTATGGATGACACGTTACACATAGCATGCACTCTGCGTAAAATATGGAAAGAATGAAGGAAGTAAGGTTTTGAGTGAACGACATTAAATGATATGGACTGGATGACACGGGAAACGACTGAATGAAGCGCCAGCTGGCAGCTCTTCAGTCGGCACTACCCAGGTAGGCAGCCCGTTGTGTAAACGAGTGTGGATTGTAAATCACTTAGAGCTTGGTCTCTAGCCGAGAATAGGCGCTATATAAGTATTCATAATAATTTGTATTGTAATGATAACTTCACGCATTGTCTCCTTCCCAACGGCCTCGTTTTCATTCAACGCCCCATCTTGCGCCGAATTTGACGAGAGAAGTGATTGCTCGTTTTTCATTTTCGTTTTCCTGCGTGTTGTTTACCTTGCCTGAAGAAGACCTAAGAGGTGAAAAACGCGTTGTGTTTTGTCTTGGGATTCGTTTGTCCATGCTGTCTGGCAGAGTTATTTCAAAAACTTTCTAAGATTCTTGATAAGAAAACTAGACTACTCTTACTATCGCTACTCAGTAGAACTGTTACTACTACTACTGCTACCACTACTACTACTACTACTATTACTACTGTTCAGTACTGCTGCTCAGTGTTGCTAATGTCACGACTTCTACTTCGTTACTGCTACCATGGTACTGTCACTGCTGCTACAACAACAGCCAGTGACAACAGCAAAAAGAACTACTACTACTATTACTACATCTACTACTACTAGCCTACGACTACTACTACTACCTGCAGGGGGGGGGGGGGGTCAAATCTGGAAGGGGTACACTCCCTTCCCCATCCCCCTGGTGTTTGCTTTGAGTCGCATCCACCCACCTCCCAAGGCAAATCAAAAGACAGACCCGAGTCACACACGTGCATGTCTCGGAGAACGGAGAACAGAACGCTGTACAGACAGACTGGCAATCTGATTGGTTGAACAGAGTTAAAAAAAAAAAAAAAAAATGCGCGCTCGCCCGGACGCTGCGTGCGCGCGCGCGCGATCGATGCAGACGCCACGCCGGCTGGTTATTTGTCACAAAGCGGCCCAAGTGAAAGAAAAAAAAAAGAGAGAGAGAGACTGGGAGCGCCAAAGAGGTTTATTCATAAAGGGCTCGCCTGGCCGTTACAAACGGACCGATACAAAGACGCGCGCGCGTCTGGGACAACGACGCTTCTCTCTCTCCCTCCCCCCCCCCCCCTCTCTCTCTCTCTCTCTCTCTCTCTCTCTCTCTCTCTCTCTTTTCTTCTTCTTTTTTCTTTATAAGACGTTCACAATGGCCGTGACAGCTGCTGAGCTGCCCTTTGTAAGAGTTTATCCTGGCTCTATAACAGCGGAACCGTGGGGTTCACGGTGTGTTCTTTGTTCGATTCTCACGATAGACTGAATGAAGTATGATGGCAAGGGCATGAACTTTTCAGCCAGCGTACGGGATGAGTTTAAAATTGGTTTAAATAACTTTTATTCAATAATTTCTTTAAAAACAAAAACAAAAACAAAAAACCTACTTAATGACTCCGCCGAACAACGTGGATTCAAACGAATCATGATTCAAAACACGACGCATTTCGACCTCTTAGGTCTTCTTCAGGCAAGAGAGACAACACTCAGGACAACGAAAATGAACGAGTAATCACTTATCTTCTGTAAACTTCGGCACAAGATGGGCGTTGTTTGTCTTGCCTGGAGAAGACCTAAGAGGTCGAAACGCGTTGTGTTTTGTCATGTGATTTGTTTGTCCGCGTAGATTTCCGCCTGCAGTCGCTTTACTTTGTACCTAACTTTTATTGAATAAACATGTAAACAGAACACACTCACAGTCATCAGGCCAAATGAGCAACAAGAAGTCATAGACTTACTGTGCTCAGCTATAACATCGACAATATATTGGCGGTTTCAACACATTTATGGTATACTTACTACATGTTTCACCACAGAGTTGGGTTGGTTTGTTTTTTTTTAAAAGGAACATCAAAAAGACAACAGAAGAAGAAAAGTAAAATAAAAATGGAAGGAAGAGAGGGGCAGCAGCAATCGCATCATCAAAAAGATACATGTCTGAACAATTTGCAAACAAGGGAGATAATTTCAATGAAAAACGTAAAGTAATTCATGGTGAAAACCATGTTTTCTATGATTTTTTTTTTAATGATATGTGGAAGTCATATCAGGTACTTCAATTCAGATTAACTTTTTTTATTTTCCCTTCTTTCCCCTCTTTTCTTGTGCTTCTTTCTTGTTTTGTTGTTGTTGTTGTCGTTTTGTTGTTGTTGGTTTTTTTTTCGTTTCCTGCTATTGTTTTTTTCCCTCATGAAGGCATTATGACGTCATTCGTGAGGGGAAAAATCCTCATTTTTACCAAGTCGTTGGCTAAGCAGTCAGCAGACAAACCAGTTAGTAACTATATTGTTGGCCGATCGACTGGTCAGCCAATGTTTTATTTCAAAAGAAAAGAAAATGATCATAATGAAGACATAAAGTCCAAAGTACGTAGTTGTATAACGTAAAATATAAAAAGGCAAAATGGATAAGTGAGACAATGAGAAAGTCAAAGTTGAAATCGGTTCGATTCAGAAATAAACTGATGTACTTTTTCAAATCTTAACGAGTTCACTTCAGCTTGGAGATCAAGGCTACCTTCTAAAAGAATTTGTAATAATTGGGTGTGATTCTGTGGGAAAGGGATGAGGTAATAATTCAAGTGAGCACGAAAGCAAATCTGAAATGAGGCAGAGAACAGAACAGTACACAGTAAAGTTCACGAACAAGCGCGGTAACTCTTGCTCCCTTGATAAAAAAAAAAAAAAAAAAAGCCAGACACGCCCAGTACTCCAAACCAATGTTTGTTTACGACACCGAATCGCCTAGCAGAAATGACACCACAGAGCACACGAAGAGGGGGGAAGGAGGTGGGGGTTGGGGGGGGGGGGGGTCTCCTTTTTTTGTTCTGTGTGCTCTGCGTTGTCATTTCTGCTAAGCGATTCGGTTTCCGTAAGCAGCATTCGTTTGGAGTACTGGGCGTGCATTTATTTCATCATGGGAGCAAGAGTTACCTTACTTGTTCGTTATGTTGAGGCAGCACGGTTTTACAGGTATAGGCTACCATTGAACCGCTTCTAGCTAATCAGCAGTGCTTTTGCTTTATAAGCCAAGCAGGCTATGTATAGCCAGAAGAAGTTCATATGGCAGATGGTGCGAGGGAACGTGTCTGTGTGTGTGAGTGTGTGTGTGAGTGTGGTGTGTGTGTGTGTGTGTGTGTGTGTTGTGTGTGTGTGTGTGTGTGTGTGTGTAGGGGAGGGGGGGGGGGGTCTTTTAAAGTTAACAACATAAGGTACTAACTATATCTACGGAATAAGCTACCCAAATCCCTTCTCGTTTCAAAATGAGGTGACACACAAACGTGCGCGCGCGCATGCATGCACGCACGCACGCACGCATACACAGACGCGTGCTTCCGCCACGCGCACATAGTCAGGATTTGCCTTTAATGATAGGGTGCACAGCGTAAAAATAAGTGTGTTTGGGTGAGGGTGGCAATGTGATGTTGATGATGATGCTCACATGATGCAGCGCGTCACGCCATCTGTCGTTCGTGGCTTGTGGATGTTCTGAACATGTAAACGTTCTGGTTGAGCGAGTCTGTGCCTCCACCTTCCATATCTCCCCTCACACCTTCATTCTTCCCCCTCAACACCTTAACCCGCCCACTCCTCTCCCTTCCTCTAACAGTACTGACGCACGCATACACACAGCCCTATACCTATCTGTCTATCTATCTAACTACACACACACACACACACACACACACACACACACACACACACACATAATTATATATATATATATATATATATATAGAGAGAGAGAGAGAGAGAGAGAAGAGAGAGAGAGAGAGAACTGACATGAAGAAACAAATGATCAATGTAAAAAAAAAAATGTTCTAGAAATTAAAAGCATCTGCTCTTTTCTCTAGAACGACAGCCTGTAGAGTGTAGGTCAAACCTGGAGTGATATAATACGGTCAATGTCAACAGAGACATTCTGTCATGACGTTCAGGTATCGCTGAGAGATGTCAAGTTTAAAACATCATTCTGCTATGATTAGTTCGTGGCTTCCCACGTCAACTAATATACCAACACACACCACCTCTTTACCTCTCTCCTTCACGGCCAACCCTCCCCCCAACCCCCACCCCCTCTCTCTTTCTCTCTCTGTCCACATTTTAGGCGATCATCATGGTAGTTGTACCAAAGGGAGCGACTATGTGGCTTCCTAGTGCAAGGGAATCCAGCATGTGTAACCAATCATTAGTCATGTGAGTTCAGGCCTTGTAGATGCTTTGTAGCTTACAAATCCAGAATTTTTCTTTTTGTAAATGAGCGACACTGTCTATGTACTGTTTTTCCAATGGGCATACAACGCAGATCTTGAAGTGAGTGGTTGTTCATGTTGAAATGATACGCAGCATGGATGATTGTATTGTTGTAGATGTGTGGCCGATGAAAATTGAAGCGTTGTTTGAGCGAGTTGTGCGTTTCTTCGACGTGGTGAGCTCCCTTGCGATTTTGTGCAGTAGAGCAAGTGTACGATGTTTCTTGTGCTGCAGGACATCTCATGGCGAATGGTGAATGTCTCGCCACTAACGTCACTGGCGAACTGACGTGCCTCTACCACATGCTCCCTACAGATGACACAGCGTTTTCTGGTACATCGATGGCTTCCTGGGTTGTCAGTGGAGAGCTCAGGTGAAGGCGGCACAGACGGCATCAGCATGGTTTATGGGCTGTTGGAGTTCCTTTCTCTGACAATAGCGGGCTCATCCTGGTTTTTTATGCAAGGCTGGTTGCTGTTGTTGCAGTCACCGGCTTAGAGGAAGGTTGGCAGGGTAAGGGCCGCACGCTGGGATGTTGCACTAATACACTATATATTTCAAATAAGCGATTTGAGGCGTTACCGTAAATTTGAGCCAGCATGTAATGTTATAATTGATCAAAAGAACAACTTCCCGACCAATAATTTCCCTTGTTTTGGGGGGATTTCAACCGAAGAAATCACAATCTTCAAATACATGACCTGCCCCTTAGTTGACGTCACATTTCAGACCTTTGCACTCACCCATGACCCTATCTTTTCCCTAGCTCCAACCGCCCAAAATAATCCTATTCCTTTGATTTTAATCTGTCTGCTTGGAACCACCTGGCATGTACCTTGATGCCATAGGAAAGAAAATGAGGAGAATCAACATTCAGGCACAATAACAATTCTCAAAACAATCTAATTGCGCTAGTCTGTAAATACTCGGCTCCTTAAGCGAGGCCTTGGTTCATTCATTTTTGGTGTGCATCTTGTGGCTGATAATGAAAGGGACATTACTCTTGATAGGAAGGGGCCTGTACTCAAGGAGTCTCGTGGTGTGGGATGCTGCTAGCTCTTTTCGATGGTGTTTCTGGATTGTGTGGATAGTGTACTCTCCAGGCTGGAAGTGTTGGGAGATCTCTTGGCAGCGAAGGGTGAAGGTTTCATCCATTGAGCATATCGGCGGGCGCGTGTAGCATCTGGATGAATGGTATTATGTTATCTTTGCGTGTATTGGGAGGGTCAGATGAAGCATGAAGGTATGCACAGCCGTCGCTAGGTTTGGAGTTCAGATCTGTTTGAGGGCAAATTTCATTGAGGATAATGTTGATGTCTATATTCATACATGCTCGCGTGCACACACAAATACATACTTACAAATACACCGAACTGAGAGAGAGAGAGAGAGAGAGAGAGAGAGAGAGAGAGAGAGACTCAAGCCAAGGGGCATAAGCCTTTTAGTGCACGGTAATAGGCAGTTACCTCCCTGAAGTAGACAAGAGTGATTTCCTGGATTACGATGGAAAAAAAAAAGAAGAAAACATTGGGAACCAATCAAATGATTCTAAGAGAAAACCAAACCTTGAAACTTCTTCTTGAGGAGGGGAGAAGGACACTTGTTTGTTCCTTGTGCATGTCATGTGTCTGCGTCTGTGCTAATGGAATGGGTACTGTATACAGTATTAATTTAGCAATGTGGAATTGCAGCTGTAATTATAGGAGCTAAGGTGACCTCTTTTCTTGTTTCTCATTTACTGTTAATCTCTTCACCTCACAAAACATTTCTTTTCGATGAAAAGTCAGCTCGGACGGGATGCAATCTGTCTCTGTGAAAGTGATACATATTTGCATATACAGTTGTTTTTGTGCTGAAATATATCACACAAAACCACATGTAGATAATTTTGACTGGCTTGACTGAGTGAGAGAGAGACAGAGAGACAGACAGTCAGTCCATACTAAGCACTCCAAGAATCCAGATTCCAACCATTATTTATATTTTCTTTTTCATTTTTCAAAATCTTTTCTTGTTTTTTCTTTTTTTCCCAAAGCATTTTTAAAACCCCTTGTTCATTAACATTCCTGAAATCGCAGAGAACATTCAATAATCATATGCATCATTTTTTCTCACATGTTGCACGTTCACTCATGTGCACAGTAAATAGCATATGCTGACCTGCACAATGTGCTGTGCATTATAGGAAAGTCTGTTAAAGAGTTTTCACAAGAGGACCTCCAATTAGTTCCTGTCGACACAGCATGAAAGGAACCGCTAATATCACATCCACCTTCAAACTCAAAATTTTTCTGCATGAACATTGACACCGTATTGAATTAACATACACAGCGAATCAACGGCTTACATATGGTCATCACTGGGCTCCCTGTGGTATGCACTTCTGTGTGTACTCACACACAAATTTGTTTCCTTCGCTTCGATACATATATGCACTAGCCTCACATATATACATATATATATATATAGTCTTTCTCGATCAAGCACACCTATGTGAACTTGCTTAGCATTTGCTTGCGCACAACACATTATCTCCTTCCCCTCTCTCTTTCCTATATAGACGTAGATGAACTGTATTCAAATTCACACACACACACACACACACACACACACACATGCGCGCGCGCACACACACACACACACACTCTCACACACACACACACACACACACACACATTCGCTCATACATCACATCTACTTCGCTGCTGCACAAAGATGCACTACTATCACCTTCAAATCTTCACACACACACACACTATTCATTTCACAAAAGTTGACAAAGAAGAAAACACTGATTTGATCATCCACACAAATGCCTCTATGATGACAGCATCCACTTTAACCTCACCAATTCTGAATACATGTACTTCAATTCATATGTCTTATGGAAGTGAAACATTTTCATACGTCACAACTGTACAAAAATCAAAGATTGCGAATACCTTCAGATCTTACAGAATTAATGCGCTATCACTCCTCAACACCATATAGAAATCATACTTCAAACCACAAAGTCTTATTGAAAACAAATATCTTAATACCTCCATGTCTCATGAAAATCATTTGTCTTAATACTGCAACATCTTACAGAAATGAAACTTCTTACTCAGTGCCTTCCAGAAAGCGTATTTCTTCATACCTCAATGTCTCCCAAACATCATCTTTCTTCAGTTCCTCAAGTCGCACAGAAACGAAACGACGTTACACCTCAGTGACTGTACCATTCATCACAGACAAGTAATGCTGCATCTGACGATTATCCTTCGACTCCAGCCCAACTTGCGGGATACCAAGCCAGCTTGACAGACTCAAGCACTGCTTGATGACCACACTCCATAAAGGGTGACAAGATGTGCGCAAAATGTACATGGCTGTGTGCATAGTATTGGATCTACACTAATCCCCACCAAGAAACTACAAACAACTTAACCAACCAACACACCAGCAGCCGTGCTGTGTCTCCTGTGGTGGGTGGGCTTGTGACGATCTGACGCTGACACCTGCCTGTGAACTTGACTCTGGGACTACAGCTAAGGCTAGGTGTGGCTTTAGAGAAGACTTTGAAGGTGGGAGGATACAAAAAAAAGAAGTCTACAAACTGGCCACACACCCGAATGTAGCATTTACACGACCCAATTAACTGAATCAACTGTGCTCCAACAGACTTGCTCACAGCAGTTCATCCCAATTAAAATTGAATGAAGAAATGAGGGGGGTGGGTGGGTGGGGGGAGGGGGGGGGAGGGGGGCATGCATGTGTGAGTGTGTGTGTGTATGTGTGTGTGCTTAAACATGTTCTAATGTGTAATCAGTACCCAAGCATGATTTTACTTTATAGGATTGTTTGTGGAGGAGGAAAATTCAGCAGCCTTGCTTCATCTATTCATTTCGAATGCCCTGCGCCGTGCTTATAACATCATAATGCTAACAACAACAACAACAAAAAGATCAATGTTACATTTGGCATTCAACTGTACAACACAACCGACAAATTTTTATGTTACCATTTTCAGCCACTCGGTTACGAAGGAAAACCATTAAAAAAGAAAAAGTGCAAAAACATGGTAATACCCTATGAATCAAACCATCCTTCTGCAGCATCCTCTCCAAACCTGTACATGAGAAAAATCACAGTGTGTGCTGTAGCCTATCACTTAAGTTAACAGCGAAATATGCACAGCGCAGGTCATGCACCCTACAGGCAGTAGTTTATACATAAACTGACCTGAATTTTTAAAAAAGCTCTAGGACTTGGAACCGAAAGTCTCCGACCCACAGCACACTCTCGCCACGCAATGTATGACCAAAGCTTCATAACTCTGAATCCACAAGCCCAAATGTAAACAAGCCACACAAACACACAAACGTGCGCGCAGACACACACACACACAAATGCCCATACAAATAAACCCTGCATTAGATTCAGATCTCTACATGGACACATAACACTAAAAATGCTCAGTGAATCAAAAGGGGAGTCTCAGTGTGTGCATTCAAAAAAAAAAAAAAAAAAAAAAAAAAATCAGCAGAAATCAACTGCATCATAAAATGCGCCAAGTTTGAGTAAAGTCATGGTACATGTGGCGGAAAGACACCATAAAATAAAAGAAGAAAGACCATTCCTGCTTGACTGACACGCAACAAACAGCATGATGGATGGTAACAGAGACGGAGGGAGGGGGCGCCAGAGGGATGCGACAAACAGCATCATAATGGGTAATGATGGAAGGTGGAAGCCGCCCGGGGGAGGGGGGGGGGGGGGGGGGGTGGGATTTCAATGGGAATGATAGCGGCATGCAGAGTCAAAGCCACAACTTCTGTTGGCTACGATCAACATCACAGGGCTCACGATGGTCCAGGAGGAAGAAAGAGGAAGCGATTTTTGGCATGGTGTGACTGAGTGGTGAAACCACACACCAGTGAGCAGCTGAGCAGCAGATGTGCCCTGTCATGGAAGTCTGGGCCTCTGCCCCCTGGAATTTCTTCTTTTTTTAAATTTTAAATCAGACTAAATTCTGGGCAAGAAACAGCATTTTGGACATGACTTCGAAAGACAGACAGACAGTGCACTTTTTAAAGCACACACACACACACACACACACACACACACACACACACACACACATTCTATACAACAGTTTTGATAGAATTATTCTTTGAATGTTTTGGTTTGTTTGAAATTTTTGCATATTCTTCTTAAAAATTAATTCATGACTGGTTTGTTTGTGTTTTATGATCAGAATTATTTTTGAGTGCAGGATGATATTAAAAAAAGAAACAAAGATGAGAAGCTTATTCTTCTCAAGAAAGGTAATTTTGTCTTGATATATTTAAGCACGCACACACACACACATGCTCTCAGTCTCACACACACACACCACACAATCATAAAGCCCTGCCTTTTCTGATCCTACACAACTAAAATCATCAGTCACCTTTACTTTCAATAGATACCTTCTGATGGTTCCATGTTCATGTTGGATCCATAATCTATGTCCTGCTAGCACATTACAAACAATGCATGCACTGGCATTGCAATCTTTCTCAGGTGCTTGTTTTTCCTCTCTCCCTTCCCCGTGGCTTCAATCAAATCCCATTACCAACTATTCTGCGTATTGGAAATGTTGAATTTCGCTCTGTCTACATGATCCAACCACTACTTCCCAAATGATTTGTCTTCCGTTTCCATCGAGGGTTGACTGCCAGAACCCAGTATCTCTCTTCTATATATGTATATGACATACTGGGTTCTGGCAGTCAACCCTCGTATGGCCAAGGTAAACGCAAGCAGTAACATATATATACTTTGCAATTTTTCTTTTTTCTTTTTTTTTTTTTTTGCATCATTTTTGTTTTGTTTTGTTTTTGTTTGTGGGTTTATTTGTTTTGTTTTGTTTTCTCTACCAAGATTTCGTTTTTGTTTTTAACTAAAAATGTCCATCTATTAATGGAAATCCACCAAGACAACAACCCTGAAATCAAGAAACATGTCACATCTGTGGGGTGATGCTGAAAGACAAAAGAGGGAAAGAAAAAACATACAAACAAACAAAAATGATTAAATAAGAAGCCAGTGATCCCACTAACCTGCTCACAACTCAGATTAGACCAACCTCCCAACCTCATTACTGTAGCAACTCACAATACACACACACCACATGCACATTACACACACACACACACACACACACACACACACACACACACACACAATTTGCAGACCACACAGACACATACCACATGCACAGTACATACATATCCAACATGCACATGTTAGAACAGACACACGTTCACACACATCACAAACACAAAACACAGCATACGCTCACTACACACACAGAGTTCTACTCAAAACTAGCGTCTCATCTAGAACTGCCCTATACAGATACGATACATTATTATTACTCTTGTAAGTGAAACTGTATGGACTGTAGAGCTTTAATTCACAGGCCAGCCACTTTGGTGGTGGCGCACACATTGTACCCTCTGTTCCACCATGCAAAAAAAAAGGTTAGCTATTGTTGTTTTCAGACATGCTGAAGAACAGCTAGCACAGGAGTGAATATTGTTCCTCCCCACTTTCTCCGCCATTGCCTAACAGACACCCGTTCTCCCACTCTGGAATGAAAGTTCATACCAGCGATCTATTTACACCTGACACTTTGGTATCAACTGGCCTTTTTCTGAACTGACATGTCACAAACCTACTCCAAACATGCATTACTGATGTCGTGTCCGACACATGATGTTACATTCCATATCTATCTGTCTATACGTTACTGTATTCGACGCTTGCATTTCAGATTCTCTCACGGTTTGTACCTGTTTTCAATCAATTTGGCAACAACATAAAAATTCATTATGCATTCCTATAGCTTTTGTACATTTATCACAGCCAAAATAAGAATTGCCGTTATCTTTGCTGTTTCAATAAAGCTTCATCAAGAATGATAAACTCATACAGTCTTACTCATCTGTACTAGGCAGCATCCGTCTCGTAAGTGGTGTTAGCTCTATAGTTGTAATATTGAAAAAAAATCTGCATCTGTATCATATAAACCACATAGAAAAGGTCTAATCTTGATATAAAGTAACTTAACATAAATTTGTTCCAATCCAATTCTACAGCTGTCGAGCAACTGCCTTTCTGAAATTCCAAATCAACTCTGCATTGAAGGTTTGGGATTTCGACTTTAGCATACTGGCTTGATCATGCATTACTGGCCAGTGACTGATGAAGCAAAAAAATAGTACTCGACTACTGCCAACAGTCCTCTGTTGCATCTTAAGCACGAATAATAAATTCTGAGAAATTTTTGAATTTCAAACATCAAAGTTGAGTTTGCCTGGGCAACTCTGAATCTATTCATACCCTGTCAAATCTTTCTTTCAAATGGATTCTTTTTTTTTTTTATTCCAAACTTCTAGTTTTCAAATTTTGATCCCTTTAACCTTTGTTACTTCTTTAATTTGAACTTGTTTATCCCAGTGCAGTCACTGGCACCGTCTTGTACTGTATAGTGCAAGTCAGGCATAGAACACTTATCTTGAAACTCATTTGCCTAAAATCACTTCTCCAGCAAGTTCACAAGCTCTGTTTTCAAAATATACTGACAGAAATAGCTACAACGGAAAATTGAACACTTTAGGGAAAACAAAAACACAAAAAAAAAACCCAACAACTTTGGTGGAAGACAGTAAAGAAGGGAGACTAGAATAATTTTGGCGACAGACACTCACACATAATTGGAAGAAAAAGCAGAATGAACTTTCCAAATTCTGTTTGGGATGTTCTGTCTGTGCACAGATCACTCAGGATATGCTAATGAGACGTTATTTCATTTCTTCTTATTCACTCGGCCAAAAACACTGGCAGTTAACTCACCCTGAGCATCTTACAAGGCTGCAGTATTGAGTTTATTTTAGCTACTGAGTCCAAATTGCGTTAAGGCTGAAAATGTGTATAAAAAAAAAAGAAAAACCCTAAAACGACGACTGCCTGTGCAACTATGTCAAAGACACAGAATCAGCTCCAGTGTCAACTATTTCACCATATTATCATCAGGTTTTGAAAAAGAGGAACAAAAGCTGATTATACACACAGACTTGTAAAGTTGTATACACGCATACTGACACAGCATACTGACAATACTGGTAGACCGCCCAAAACTGCTGAAGGGCAAGCTCACATTTGCCCTTGATACAACAATGAAAAACTCAGAGAACGGCAAAAGTGTATAAGTTTTGGTACAACAAGTCAAGCTAAAAACCCCTCTAACTACAGGGGACATATAAGTCGGTGTAAGAGTCGGCAGAATTAACTGAAGGAAGGAGAACAGACAGGCCACAGTAGAAAGTCAACATATAAATCATAATACTGAGGAAACACTAGAAACATAGGAACTAAACAAAACAAAAAAAACGAAACAAGCCCAACAATATCAACGATTCCTAGCAGGGCTGGAAACACTCGCCCATCCAATTGCACAGGACGACTAAACTTTGTGGAGGGCATGTGGAAATGGACTCTCCACTTGTCCAGAGGCCAGTCAGTGTGTGGTTGTGTTGGTGACACAATGACCAAGCAGTCAGTTTCAGTGCCAGCCCGTTGCACCTCTGTCGGCCCCTTACGCTAACAGCTGACCGTAAGCTAACAGCAATGCACATTGCCTTGCCGATGTAGCCTACTCTCATTCTTTCCCACAGCCGCACGCACATATTATTCGTCATGAATCCAGTTCCATCCAGTGCACGCCCTCAGCAAAAGCAAGGGGAAATGTTATTTACCATACTGCCAGCATACAAGCTCTCTTTCTCACTTCCTCTCTCATACATAGTGACCAGGAATAGTGCGGACTGAGGCGCTGATCCAGATCTCATTTAATGAGCGTAAAGCACATGCTAAAATGGAATGTTTTCTTTCATCAGGTGGGGGGATGGGTGGGGGTGTGGGGATGATGGGTGGGGTGGGAGGTGCATTGTTGTGTTTCATTAACAAAATCGCATTTTCTTTTAAAATATCCTTTCTTTGCAGTGGATTCTGAAGTTAGTGCACTAATGACCGACCATACCCCTAGTTGTGATCAGTCGACAGATGTGCCAAAACTAAACGCAAAATGCTCTATTTGGGATTGCTGTAGGGATATGACACTACTGTTAGCGTAAGGGGCTGACACACATCTCTCCTACGCTTTTCACTTTCTCACCTCCATCACCCTTTTTCTTCTTAAAGCAGAACAGAACCCCAGCAGAGCACCATCTCACTGAGACTCAGTGTGTTGTATACATAGCACATGTCTGCAACAATGAGGGCACTGTTTCCCGTGATTCCCCCTATGAGGCCAGCATCGCACCTGCTGACGGAATGTAACTGTTAACCTTTACCAGCCGAGTCATCCAGTAGTGGAGGACAGGATTTCTCTCCCTTGAGCCGAGTCATCCAAGTCTGGATGACGGACAGACAGCAGTACATTCTGCCGTGTCGTCCACTATCAGATGACGGGAACATAAAAAATTCCTACACTTTCCATGAAATGATCCAAGGGAAATAAGCTCTGTAACTAGTCTTGGGGATGTTGGAGCAAGTTGTAGACCATACTTTCAGTGGCCTATTGTGAACTTGGCTGACCCCAGCAGCTTTGAAACAAAGAGACTGGCAGCACCGCCTCGCGGTGCGTATTCCTGTGCCAGAAAAAATGTCGGTCAGGCGAAGGGGTGGTAGCGATTTCTCGCTCAATGAAGCACTTGAAATCATATTACAAAGTGGATCTGGTGATGAGGGGAGTGATAGAGAGATAGAAAACTTTGAAAGAGAATAGGAAAGTGAATTGTTTGAAGATGCAGCCATCCCTTCATCTTCCGATTTAGTGTTGTAAAAGAACGAATAGAATGCAAACAAAGCATTTTTTCTACTTGTCAGACATGTTCTTCAACGCAGTCGTGTGTACACATTGAAAGTAAATGATTTGAAATTACTATGTTCATTAGTTGAGTGTTTGTTCTTTCCTGTGACACCTAACACAAGACCGTCAGTTGTTGTCTAGCTACTGTAAAAATAAATTAAAAGGTGACCAAATATGTGCATCGCAGGGAATGAGCGCTGTGCGCGAGCGTGCGGCAGCAGGGAATCGTGCCGTCCGTGCCGCTCTCGGCTGGATAGTATTAAGTGCTCTGCACAGGGTATCATCTGTCGCTACCTTCCTGATAATGAAGGCAAGTAGTAATTTTGAGAGCAAGTAGATTTTATCGACTTGTCCTGCCGACAACTCAAAATTATCTGGGAATTTTGAGGGCACAGACTCCCCCACCCCCCTCCAACTGTAGAATATCACCTTTAGTGAAAAAGATGTCATCAGTTCGCTTCTACAGGGATTCTGAATACCCACAGACTTTCATGGACGGGAACCCGCTGACAGTATATAAAACAATGCTTTCACATGGGTAATCCATGCACACTGAGCACCAGCACAGGGCTGAATACTAGAATGCACATTTTCTGGGAAAAAAAGAAAAAAAGAAAGAGCCCCCTTGAGCGAGATGATCAACTTTTTCGTGACGCACTGTGCGAAAGTTATGCCAACTCAGTCGCCCCATTCATGATGAGCTATTCCGTTATTACAGCAACGCTGCCATACTCCCCGGACAAGCCAAACGCCGTTCTGCCACAACTATAAAAACAATCACCTGTACTCTTGTCTTTGGTCTAAGGGATGCAGCTGCCCTAAATATTTCTAACAGGTTCAAACCATTAGAAAAAGTAAGTTTGCATACATTAGCGATGACCTTTGTGACATCAAGAGTAGTCCGAACAAAGAGATACTAACCAAACAAACTTAAATAAGACTGTGTTCTCCTACGTTTTAGTTACATTGTTTCTGCAACTGTAGTGTTGCTAATTTACCTAAAATATATTTAAATGTATGCTCATTGCCCAATTTGCATTTTACCCTTTCTGTTGATATATATAACAATAGGTTGGTTTGTTTATATTAGTGCAAAAATTGTGCATCTGAAATGGTTTAAGCACGTACGGAGCATGCAGCGGCAGGGAAGTCACATTGCATTGAGGCGCCCGTCGTGAAAGAGTTAATGCTGTTCAGAGGAATACTTCTTAAGCCTTTCACTCTCGGCCATGAATACAGCCACGGTTCAAGGGTCATCACATAATTGGATCAACTGACCGGTCACATGATATTGTTTACTTGCTTGCAAATGGCGGCTCCCATACAGCGTGTTTGAAGCGATTTTTCGGCAAGTTTTGGGTCGATTTTGATGCGTTTTTTTTGCGTTTTGTAAAGCGAAAATTAGTCGAGCAGATCAACATGGCTGCCAGAAGATTTACTGCCGAAGAGGTGGTGAGAATTGTGTTTGAAACGCTGTACGAAGGTGAAATTAGCAACAACGAAAGTGAAAGGAAAATGAAGGTGACGTGGCTGTCGATCATCCTGACAATGAGTCAAGTGATTCGGATTATCGGGATGAGGATATTGATCTACCAAGTACATCGACAGGTAGGGGGCGTGGTCGTGATGGTAGTGGGCGTAGTTGAGGACGTGATAGGAGAGGAAACAATTGTTAAAATGTGACACAAAAATTGTTAGTGTGTGATGCCAGTGACAGTGGTTGACAACACTTGTTATGTTAATTTTTTGCCAATTTTTTTGTATGACAGGTGAAGTGCTAGTAAACGTTGCATCTCTAGCCGACATTGACATGCATTACTCAATGCATCCCTGAACACACCGTGTGCTTTTTTAAAGTAAATAATTGCATTTGGTTGTTATGTCCTATAGATTTGTGCACATTTCAATACCACTTCCACCTATGATATATTGAGACTTGAATTTTCATGGATTTTTTTTTTTCAAGATATTGTTTATTTTTTTTGAAAATCTTGGTTACCTTCCCATGATTGCGAGTTATCTCATCCTGTCAACATGAAACATATAATAATCATATTCTCCATTCATTTTCCTTCAAGAAAATGTATACTTCTGTATGCTTTAGAGCAATACTTGAATTTTTGTGATTTTTTTTTGTAAGGCTGGTGTTTTTTCCCCCCAAATTACAAATAGTTCTGGGAATCAAAGGGTTAATGCTACATGTATCTTCAGTGAAATGCTTCTTGATGCTACACACATCAAAGTCTACTGGCATACCCAGCACACAAACACACAAGCTTGCTCGCTCTCTTCCACCCCCTCCCCCCACTCTTCTACTACAATTTTCTCCAGAGGCATGAGTGAAAACCTGAACCCACACACATACGCATGCACCCACACACACAGACACACTCAACACTGACCAACTGAAATTCACACCAACATTTGCCTCAAGAAAAAACATACCACACAATAGTTGTCTTTCCTCAGCACACACACATACACACACACACACACACATACACACAAAACCACTGACCAACTGAAACTGACACCAACATTCGCCTTAAGAAAACCCACACAGCACAATAAGTTTTCTTTTCTCAGAACACACACACATACACACACCACTGACCAACCACACCGACATACGCCTCAAGCAAAAACACAGCACACGATGACAGTTTTCTTTCCTCAGCACACACACACCCACACCCACACACACCCTCTGCCCCTTCATCAGCATCAGTCACAGTCCCACTCAGCCAGCCAGCCCACAGAAGAGAGGGAGGAATGTCAGTGGAATGCATAGAGCAGGAGGAGGATGAGGCAGATGGCGATGACCAGGCTGAGGATGATGGTGTCCTTGCGTTTCTTCAGGTTTATCCTCTGCACCAGACTGTTGATCACAGGGAACCGATCTGAGGTGGGTGCGTTAAGGAAACAGGGATTAGGCACACAAGGAAGGTCATGTTGCTTACAGCCCGGCCAACTGCAAAGGGCCATATCAGGGCTGTCACCGCGCTGAAGTCAACACACAAGTCGTTAAAAAAAACAAACAACAAAAAAACCACCTCAATTACACAGTCTTCCAAAATACATCCTCTAAAAACACACAGTAAATTTTGTAAAAAAAAACCTTTCCCTGTGGGATCAGCTTATATAGAGCCACTTTGTGTTTAACGAGTCATTTTAACAAAACTCAATCAACAGTCAGTGCCTCACATGGGAGCCGGAATAGCTCAGTTGGTAGAGCGCCTGACTCGTAATCTTGGTGATCCTGGGGTTGCGGGTTCGAATCTCCGCCGGGGCGTTTCGGTACAGGGGGATTTTTTCCCCGGAGTTAACATTAGTTCTGACTCCATTTCCCATACAGTCCTTCGAATGAGACTATAAACCGAGGTTCCGTGTGTGAACGCACGCATATCTTGCACACACGTAAAATCCCATCACCAACTTTCGGAAGAGTAGGCCAGTTTGGCCGTTGGTATGGATGACACGTTACACACAGCATGCACCCTGCGTAAGAAATGGAAAGAATGAAGGAAGTAAAGAAACTGAGTGAACAATATTGAACGATATTGACTGGATGACACGGGAAACGACTGAATGAAGCGCCAGCTGGCAGCTCTTCAGTCGGCACTACCCAGGTAGGTAGCCCGTTGTGTAAGCGAGTGTGGATTGTAAAGCGCTTAGAGCTTGGTCTCTAGCCAAGAATAGGCGCTATATAAGTATTCATTATTATTATTATTATTATGTATGCATTCTTACTTTCACTTTTTACTTTTCAGTGCCAGGATTCCCCCCACTGAGGACAAGCAAAAATCACTGAAATCCTTTGGGGGGTCTGGCAGACTTTAAATGATTGCAAAATCAAAACTAACAGAGATATTTGAATCTTATTTTCTAAATTAAAAAAAAAATTCTTACAGTTTACACTTTACTCGTAAAAACCCCGGTTTATGCATACATTCTGTTGTATCTGGATTTCTAATGCACTGTTGGTGCTGTCAGGCTGGAGAACAGCTGACCTGAAACATTTCTGAAAAAATATGGGGTCCAGAGGCTGCCCAGGCCCTGATGGAATCCTGGGGCAATGCTCTGGTGAGGAGCTGAGGGGATTGGGGGGGGGGGGGGGGGGGGGGGGGGCAAAGCCCCCTAGCCAAAATGGAATCTACACATTTTTGAAGACTGTTTTGTGATAATTCATGATAAGCGAATTACTACACAGGAAGCAAAGAAACCAAAAGAAAATAACTAACTGCACACACACACACACACACACACACACACGCACACATGTAGTACAAATGTACACATACACATACACACACACAGACACTGGGGCATGCACTGGTCTGATTAATGTATGCAGGAGCACTGCAGTACACCATATTGGCCACTGGTGACATTGCGTTGAACTTGAATGAAGAATCATGGAAACCTGGATGGGGAAAAAACTGGATATGGTATGAGACTGCAGGTGATCAAAGCATTTTTCATTTTCAGCGTTTTTTGTTGGTTTTTTCCCACTTGGATGACCGCTTTTCCAGCCTCTCAAAATCAGGTTTGTTTGGGTTTTTTTTGAAAATCCTCAGACCAGAGGAAAGTTCTCCAGCCTGGTTGTCAAAAGGAAGATTCCTGTATGAGCACACAGACACAGACAAAGGATACTGGCCAAAGAGTTGACTCTCTGGGTGATGGAATTCAGCACCTTGTTCTGTGTAGCCATGTTCTCCTTGGTGGCTATGGCAATGCTGCAACAGTTGTATGCTTAGATCAGATGACAACAAAGAAGCAGTTGCACATGTGCACATGCACACACAAACACAAATACACACTTAGTTTCTCCCCATACCCCACCTTCTCTTGGGAATAAACAAACAAGCAAAATCAGTATTCATGATTTTCAGTTGAAAAAAAAAATCTCTTGGGAAGCAAAAACAAAATAAATACACAAAACAGAAAGCAGAGTAACACTCATGTTAACACAACACAAAACAGCCATTTTTTTCCCTCTCCACATCTTGTAGTGACTTGAAACACTCCTATAATGATAGCAGAGCAATACTCCCTCCCTATGTTTTGAATTCTTTCAATATTTGCATTCCTAGTTGAATGAGTTACTTCAATCATGAGAAAATTGTGGGTGTGCATGGTGAGCAATCGTGCTGAAATTCTGTTACAAGCTAGTTAAACCTAATCCTTTGTATTTCCCGGGGTGGGGATGTCTGCCCTCTGCCATGTCACCGTCACCAAAGATGCCACCAAATACAAGGTAAAAAATGATTATACTGTAGCCTGGAGAGACATACGTCTATGTTAATTGTTATGACAATTCAAAAGCAGATGAAGAACAAAAAAGAAACCCAAGGCATACCTGAATTGTTCTGCTGTAACTATGTATGACCATACCTCTAGAATGTGTCAAGACCCGTAACCCAAAACACTGATCGTCTTTTTACAATGTCGTGGAAACATTTTGGTATTCTTCTTCATGACCTGACTACAGACACCAGGCCTCCTGCTGTTACTATGGTTGATCATAGACATGTGTTTATCATGAACCTGTTATCATTACATGAAGTGTATTATTGTACAGGTAACTGAGTGTCATCTGCATCTTCAGTGTGGCTACTGTTCATCTAGTTTATCACATGCATGTCTTTATCACGTATCAGTTATAAATACAAAAGTGCGTTACTGCACTAGTTAGTGACGTTGTCACTGCGGCGTCTCCACAAAGCAGTACAAAACAACGGTCCCCTGGCAATGCTTTGTCATAGTCATCTTGAAAGCAGATGCTGCAACGCAGGCACTTGGTCACATCACAGACAGCACATTTGAATGGTATTACTGGGGAATAGCCTCTTGTTATTTACTGACACACTTGAAACATGGTCTTTGCATGCCTTCAGCCAGATACATCTTTTGTTGGATTTTTTTTGTCTGCTTTTTCAACTTGTATATTTGTCTGCTGTCTAAACTCTGACCTGGAACAAAGGCAAGGAGGGCGGGGGGAGAGAAAACTGAAAAAAGAACATAGTACAATGGAAAGAGAGAGAGAGAGAGAGAGAGGGGAGAGAGAGAGAGAGAGAGAAATGGCCAAAGGAATGCCGTTTCTTACAGGTGTTAAAATAATCATAATGACCTTACTGTCAGATTACCTCCAGGCTTTATTCACAAACAATAATGAGGTTTCCATAAAATGCTAATGTGACTTTAAACAAACTAAAAAAAAAAAAAAAAGACCCAACTTGGCACCCAGAAATTGGAAGGCATAAAAGAATCTCATGGTTCTAGACATCACAAAGTTAACAAATAACTCACCTTATCTGTTCATCCACCAGCCTCTCTGAACTGAACAAAAGACAGACATGCTCATTCTAGTTAGTACCAACTATCAACGTCACTCTCCATTAATCAAAATGCGTTTCCTTTCTCTCTCTCACTCTCTGCATCTCTCTTTCTGTATCTCTCTCTCTCACACAACAAATATAACAACAACACACTCATAATCAGACCTCTCTCTCTCTCTCTTTGACATAACAAAAATAACAGCAACACACTCATTTTCAGACCTGTTACCCTTAAAATTGCTACTGTATCTTTCAATAAAATCACTGTATTTTCAACACAGAATGTGTGCAAATGTTTGTAACAGCGGGGCCTGGATGACACAGAATGTGTGCAAATGTTTGTAACAGCGGGGCCTGCATGGATTAGTTTTGTTTCCCATCATGCAGCAGAGGGTAGAGGATTACCTGATCTTCTAGCAACTGCAGTCAAAAAAAGAAAAAAAAATTCTTCTCACACAAATTACTTTCAAACCGGATTCATCAGCTTCGCTTGCCATTAGTTCACGTCCTCTAACTATTGTTTCTTTTTTCCTCAAACACTTCTGGTCCTGCAGTAGCCGCTATTGTTCCTAGGTATCTGCATGTTGCTGAGGAAGCAGACACAGCCTGACACGATTTCACGTGCGAAGGTTAGCAGGAGTTCTAGCTCATTGTCAAAGCAACCTAGACATCACAATGGCTGAAATCCGCAGGTGGAATTATTGGCCCAAAACTTTGTCTCATGATTTTTTTCGGTCTGACTTTTTTTCTCTTCTTACTTTTTTTTTCAGTCGACATACTTTTTGTATTTTCACCAAACATGTGAGCAGAACACAGTCAAACCATATGGGTAAAAGGTCTGCATGCCCATTCACAGAAACATGCCAGTGTTTTTTTTTAGTTTTACTGCTGACAGCCTTGTTGACTGCACAAGCCATATTTTGACAGTTGTCACTTCACAAAAAGGTCATCAAGGCCTGTTCTGAGGGAAGTCCACAAACACAGTTATGTAAAATATTCACCAATTGATTACAAAAGAGCTAAACTATTGACAAAATTAAGGTAGATAAGACAATCTGTGTGTAAACCTAAAAAACAACAACACATACACACACAGAGAAGAATACACACACAACTCCAAACGCATTACCATGACTATGCACCAAGTACAATTCCTAAATGGCTGAAAATCAGAAGTTGCTTTTAACTGAACAAAAGGAAACTGAGAGGATGAGACAGAAGGTTACTTAAAGCAGAGGGAAAACAAAAAGAGATAGGGCAGAAGATACAGAGTAACAGAGAGAATGGAAAGGAGAGACAGAAAAACAGAGTGAGGTCAAAACAGAGCAACAGACGGTAAGAAAGCCAGAGGAAAGAGAACTGATGACATCACACAGACATTCTCCTTCAACAGTGTGAAAAAAAACCCTGACAGATCACTGTCATGCCCACAACAGCCAGACATCGACAGACACAGAGGAGATGACAACCATTACAATTATACAAAAGAAACATTCTGATGGCTGCAACCCTCACTTTCTAAGGTGGTCACTTTCTTTCAAATACAGCTCCGTCCTTCGGTTCAACCCCGTGGAGTTCTTGTACGTGCTGCAACAGCCCCATTGTAACAACTGTACATGCCAAAAGGAAACGAATGAAAGATATCACAACGCTTTGTGCATATGCATTCATGTGTGCGGACACACACGTGCAAGCATGATTAAATACTACTTTGGATGAAAATGAAAAAAGAAACCAGTAATGATTAAAAAATGGGGGAGACTCGACATCCAAGACGACAGAGAAACAGCACAAACTTTGACAAAGATCTGCAAAATTGAAAATGAAACATGTCTCTGTATTTGTCTGACTTTTTTCAAGTTTAAAAGGCTGTGCCAGTCTTGTATAAAAGTTACTCTGTGTTACATTTTCTTATGGGAGCAAGAGCTTCCCTACTTGTTTAAAGATCTGTAAATAAATGTCAATGAACATTTCAATTCTAAATGTACGTCCTCTCCACAATGTTAGTAACACTACTTTTGCATAACCAGCCAAATTGTGTTTCACCTACAGTAACTTTACTTACTGGTTAATTAAAATTTGAAAAGAAACACTTGCCAAATAAATCAGATACAGCAACTGTACCAAAAAAGAAAAGAAAAAAAATCACTGAATGGTATTTAGTTGTTTGACCCACATCACTGTCTCTTCATTAATGTTAAGCTGACGTTTGCTTGTTTTATGCTTTACATATCAGAATGTGCTTTTCTTCTTTCTTTTACTGCTTTCATACTCAAATGTACTTTTCTTGTTTCAATATACTTACATGCTCAAATATGCTTAGTCCATTGTTGTCACAAGCCCAAATGTACTTTTAGCCTATTTCACTATTCACCAGCTCAAGTGTCCGTGATTTTCAAAAGATTCTACCCCATTCACAGTGTGCAATTTTACATGTGTTTGTTATTAAGAATACATATTGGGAGTACTGCGGCGATTTACCCTGACATCAGTAAAAAGAAATAATACTACAAAGGAAAAGAAGTGAAGAAATGAAAACTAAATGATTATCCAAGACCATAGCTCTTTTTTTTTTGTCGAAGGGACATAACTCATGATGCTGGGGCTTGAGCAGCCAACCGAGCATAGTAAGGTAAGTTAATGTTGCTTATAGCCCAGTCGACCGCAAGGCGCCATATCAGGGCTGTCACCATGTTAAAATCAACTCACAAGTCATCCATTCACATAAATTACTAAATGAAGATAAAAGTTGCACAGAGGTCGTGGGTGTAGTCGTGTTTCTTTGTTCCCTTTAGTGCCTATCATTCACATGTGTGCCAGCCATTCCTTTCGTACCTTTTAGTTAAAACGCTTGTGCGCTAGCAGAGTGGCTAATATGAATAGCGATGGTTTGGTACCATATGCCCTTGTGTAGCTCCACAAGGGAGCAAAAGCTTAAAAATGTGTATTCATTCTGACAATGCGTAATCAATACTTGTCTTTCCTCCCTTGACTTACCTACCATGCAACTCCAACCCCCGTCGCCCCCCCCCCAATTTAACTATTGATTTTCCCTTCTGCCACTTACCCTGCTCATAATTCATCATCAAGGGTGACAACATGTGTGATTCATACATATCATGGGTTCTTTGGGAAGAACTGAGCTTTAAGGTGTGGCGTTTAGATCTGGTAGCCATAGCTACAGCAGGTGCCCATTGCAATGTGCTTCACAATGCGCCCAAAAGTGAAAAAAGAATTTCTTTACACTCTAACCTGGGTCAACTAGCCAAGACACGCGACAGAGGACAGTCCACTCCACATGACTGTGTATGATTCAGCAGCTAAGGAGTTGCTCAATCAAGAATGATGATTTAACGACATCAGTATAGATTATACAGTCTGGGAACCAATCTCAAATCAAGAATGATGACTTAATGACATCAGTATAGATTATACAGTCTGGGAATCAATCTCAAACCAAGAATGACGACAAACAACGTCAGTATAGATTATACAATTTGGGAATCCATTCAAACTGGAGTCACCAATTCAAGGGACTAAGATGTGGTGTATCAACAGGCAGCCAGGTGTTTACAGACCAGACATGACCATAATGGTCAGTACATCAGCAGTCAGCCAGGTGTTCACAGACCAGACATGACCATAATGGTCAGTACATCAGCAGTCAGCCAGGTGTTCACAGACCAGACATGACCATAATGGTCAGTCATAGAGTCATAAACAACAGGCAACCCACAGAAACATGTGCATTAAACTGCACTTAAAACTCTTTTTATTTCAACTCGGTGTGATTTGGACTTCCATGGTTTCTTCTGAAAAGTTTTTATTACAGTACCGCAGTTTCATAAGTCAGTCTGGCACTCTAAAAAGAAAAAAAATCCAAATGTTAAATATAAAAAAAGACGACCATTTGCTAAAAATGGCACATTATACTGCACACACGAAATTAATTTCATATGTTAAATAACAAAAAAAGGCTTGGCTGTCGTCAAAAACTGCACACTATACCACACACACATATGAATGTACTTTACTTCAAATACTAAATAAAAGACCTGGCTGTTGTTAAAAACTGCACTCTAGACCACACACACATATGAATGTACTTTACTTCAAATACTAAATAAAAGACCTGGCTGTTGTTAAAAACTGCGCTCTAGACCACACACACATATGAATGTACTTTACTTCAAATACTAAATAAAAGACCTGGCTGTTGTTAAAAACTGCGCTCTAGACCACACACACGAACATACTTTATTTCCCTGCGCACCGAGCCAAGCAGATCTTCACGTTCTCTGAGCGCCGTGATGTTGGCCCTGGTCTTCTGGAACTCATGAGTGTAGTCCTGCAGGATGTCTCGGTGCCGCTGGAGCGTGTGAAGCAAGGCCGCGCTCGGAGAGCTGTGCGAAATGTTCTGTGTGTACTCCACCATGCGGTCGTTCACCTGTGTCAACTGAAATCAACAGGAAAGTCTCCAGTCAATTTGGATCACAGCACAGAACCAAGAAAGCATCAAACAAAATTCAAAATTGAACATTCCCCCCCCCCCCCAAATTACTAACATCTCAATCATGCCAAAGTTTCAGACAAAAATCTAGAAGTGGATGCAAGTTTTCTGTGAATGTGTCTGACTTTATGTTAGTCATGTTTCTGATTAATCTTTGTGGCCATTTACCTCTTTCCATTAAACGCAGAATCTATCCATAAATACAAAGTTGAGCGACTTTCTAACGTACTGCCACTGAAGCTGAAGAGTGCAAGTGCACCCAGTGTCTCTATGGCTTTCTGAGCAATTACAATTCAGCTGCACTTGGGGCCGCTAAACTGTCCATTATCTTGTTGAATGGACAGTCATCCATCACTGTCATCCATTGTCATGCTTGACATGAGCCGAAAAACAATGTTTATTGCTTTTTTTTTAAGAAGCAAATTGAAGCAGACTCACAATGGCAGAAACTTTGGCACACACTGCCATCAAAACAGTGTGTCTTAATACTCAAAACTTCACAAGTGCCCTGTATGGAACAAAAATGTAGGTTCAATCGTGAGAGGTGGGATAAATGATGCATAGTATGGCTGATGAGCAGAATGGCAGTTATGATAAAAAAAAAATACAGAAACCACCAGCACTGATTTTTCTGACAACTGAAAGCTGAAAAGCAACGACACGTCTGAAATTTCAGTGTGTGTGTGTGTGTGTGTGTGTGTGTGTGTGTGCATGTATGTGTATGTATATGAACTGTTCTGAAAAACTTGTGCTACTTTTGTGACATGGGAACCTGCAAATATAAAACAACAAAATAATTAAGTTTGAGAAACATCAGAAATTTAAATACTAAATGTACAAAACACACTGAAAACATGAAATTACTTTTCTTGTTCACACGATGCGTCAATACTTTTTTTTCCACAGCAATTATATAAATGAACATTTCCAGAACAGCAGAATACATCAATACATTGACCCTGAGCGGTCCATTCCAGGCAGACAGAACAACAATGATACAATCCACACATTCACCTTTGACAACAGCTGCTCAATTTCCAGGGCCATGGTGTCGCACATGTGCTCACTGCTGCTCCTGTTCAACAGTGGTGCTGTGTCGCTACTGGGGAAAAAAACATTCTTTTGAAGCGACTGAAGAGAACAGGGCTGCAAACTTAAAACTGATTACCTGTGAATTCTTGCACAATATAACACTTGTACCAGGAATAATTCTGGCCACAGAATATATCAACTATCTTTCAATGCAAAATAAACCAAGTTCTTTCTCTCTCTCTCTCTAAGTCTCTTTCTTTTTCTTTTCTTTTTTCTTTCAACTGTCACCAGAAATACTGCAATATGAATATACTCCTATACTTTTATTTTGCTTATCGATATACAGGTATAAAACACACGCACATGAGCACGCTAGTTAGTTAGTTAGTTATAAAGGACAAGCCCTCTCCACCATAAAGAGGTGATATCAGAGCTATACACTGAGGGTCATTACGTGACTCGAGTTATACAAACACATATGCACTCTGCAACCTTGAAATGTAAAAAAAAAACAAGTAAATCTTATAAAACATGTTCACATCTCTTAAAAACTGAAATATCACAGATACTTGCACATTTCTAAAAAGGTCACTAAGTGACATCTTATCAAAATATTTTCCTCTGATCTCACTGAGATCATCACACTCAGTCAACACATGCTTAAGAGTGTATACACAATCGCATGCAAAACAATGGGGTCGATCTTCTCCCTTTAAGAGGAAAGAATGAGTAACATAACTATGTCTAATATGCAGTCTACTTAAAACACATTCTTCTTTCCTGTTTTTGCAAACCGAAGGTAACCATTCAGACAAGTCTGGCATTATCTCATGGAGTTTGTTTTCCGATTCCAAATTCCAATCATCTTGCCAACGTTTCTTTACAAACTTTTTATTAATGGTTTAAGATCCGGATATGGTAACCGATGGGATCGCTTGACAGGATCATTTAACACTTTCTTTGCTTGTCTGTCCGCTATCTCATTGCCCGTAATACTGCAGCGGCTAGGGACCCACCAAAACACAACATCTTTATCTACAGGGAGTTTGGTTAAAAGTTCTAAAATGGATATTAACTTAGGATGGTCACAAGTTGACGATTTAAGAGCTTGTAAAGCTGAGAGAGAGTCAATGACTATAACAAAAGACTTTCATGAGCACGCATGCATGCATGCACGCACACACACGCACACACACACACACACACACACACACACACACACACACACTCGATACTTGTTGTTTACAGCTCTGCCAACAGCAAAGGGCCATAACAATGCTCTCATCTTAACAACAACACTC
>CM065739.1:7347062-7377775 GCA_033310375.1 Conus canariensis
CATACACACACACACACACACAATATATATATATTATATATATCCGAGACCACTGCTTGTAGCTGTGATCATACTTCAGTACATAAATCCAAAACACATGCTGAGGACTGTCTTGTGCACACTGGATGACTGACAGGTTGACAAGGGGCACTGAAAATGACCTTTGACAGTACATCACATGACAGGTCAGCCTATGCAGAGCTGGGCGTCGAAAACCGTCAAACCATGCAATTCATAGACCTGTGTTCTCTCAGATAACTACATAATGACCTCATCAGATCTTATTATAAACATTGCCATAATGTCTGAAAATTATGATTATCTCATATTTTTCAATGAGACACATTCATCTGTATCTTGGAACTGGATTTTAACAGTAAAGAAATAGGTATATACACAATGCCTGCCTCATACCCATCACAACAATCATCAGTTGTCAACACTAAAACTGCAGTTATTGGTTTAAAAAAAAAAAAAAAAATTCCTAGTCCTGCCTCACTGCAACACTAACCAAACACTAGAGCACACACAATCCTAAAAAGACAAACAAAACAAAAAACCTACACCACCTGATATGATAGAAAACCAAATAAACCTGGCTAAAATCAAAACCACCCAAACCGCATGCAACATCCAGCAGACACAGTCCTTCCACTTCTCCAGAAATGTGCAGTCAAGACGGAAGTATATCATCACAAGTGCCTCAGTCACATACGACAGACAGAGAAGATCTCCCAAAAGCTGTGTAGGATAAGGTAAACCATGGGGCAAAACAGCGGTGAAAAACAGGTGCCTAAATACCTGGTCTGTTCCTGGGGTGCACTGCTAGTGCTACGAGTGATGTTCAGCAAAAGGACAAAACAGAAACATTAACACAAGTGGGTTTTTTTGTTGTTGTTTTTTTTTGTGATGAATTCATTCATTTCAAAATGGGCACATGGAAGTGGGGAAGGGCTGAAGGAGAATAGCCTTTTTGAGTGAGTGAGTGAGTGAGTGCGTGCATGTGTGCGTGCGTGCATGCGTGTGTGTGTGTGAATGATCAGTATGTAGATGTATGTAAGTGTGTGTCAAATCATAATATTTCTGCATGTGTGTGTGTGTGTGTGTTTGTGTGTGTGTGCGTACATTGTGCTGGTGTTGGTGTTAGCTGTGGGTATGTAAAAATAACGGTCTTCTTTCTCCCTACCCATCTTGACCAAAAGGAAAACTTGATTCCTGTCTCTTTTTCTTTTCTCTTTCCCTCTATCATTTGTCTTTCTCTCTCTCTCTCTCTCACACACACACACACACACACACACACACATGCATGCACACACTCTCACACACACATCACAAAGACAGACAGACAGAGAGAGAGAGAGAGAGAGAGAAGAGAGAGAGAGAGAGAGAGAGACTCAGAGACAGAGAGAGAGACAGACAGACAGACAGACAGAGACAGAGAAAAGTAGCACAGAAGATCATAGCGCTGTATATCATCACACAGTAGCCATCGTGCAGGAGGCTGTCATGCAGTAGGCATGGAACCTGAATACTTTGCCTAGATGTATGTGCATACAAGCACACACACGTACTTACATACAAACAGTAGCGCGCGCACACACACACACACACACACACACACACACACACACACACACATACACACACACACACACACACACACTGTCAATGCAGTTTACAAAACAAACTAAAGAGGAAAAAAAGGCTACCCAGGTAAAACACAAAATACTGTAGGAAAAAAAAAGTGAATTTGTACTAACCGCTAATACTGCTTGAAAAGTAAGAACAGAGAAGAAATGTAACTGAGTGAGATAAAAATCATAAAGAAAATTACCCGTCAGCATCCTTGTGTAGTGAATAGTTTGTTCCAAGCTTGCTAAAGGACACAAGCTTGAGATCAATTTCATTTTCCAGTTGACGTGCCTGCTTCCGCAAGTCTGGAATTGAGAAAGAACAAAAAAATCAATGAATGAAATTTAAGTCATTATGCAGAAACTGGACTGTGAAAAAAAGTGTTAGTCTAACCATTATAAGGAGGGGCTGGGCATTGGGGGTAGTGTACCTTTATGATGCTAGCATAAAAAATGTAGTGCACCAGGAAAAAAAAAAGGTGTGCAAAGAACGCACACACACACACACACTGAGAGAGAGAGAGAGAGAGAGAGAGAGAGAGAGAGAGAGAGAGAGAGGGAAAGATTTTTTAATTCCCATGGGTAACAGTTAACTGAGATTATAAGAAAGTTGATTCTTTTTTCATATATGGCCCCTGTCCCTTAAAGGACTAGTGATATTAACACACTAACACTATTACGAAATATCAAAGCGATCAACAAAACAGTGATAATTCATATTATCTAAACAGAACTTGCGTGTGTGTGTGTGTGTGTGTGTGTGTGTGTGTGTGTGTGTGTGTGTGTGTGAGAGAGAGAGAGAGAGAGGGGTGAGAGAGAGAGAGAGAGAGAGAGAGAGAGAGAGAGAGAGGATGAGAGAGGGAGGGAAGGAGGGATGAAGAAAGAAGAAGAGGAATACTTCATGATTCTGTTTTTCATTAATATAGGATTAAATTTGCACCGCGCAGTCGTGGCATGAAATCTAATGTGAAGTAAATCGCAATGGAAAAACCAACACGTAAACACATCAATACATTCAGTGACGTCTCGTCACAGATCGTCTGCTGCAGACCACAGGATATAGCATACGTTCGACCACAAAGTGAGGTAATCAACTCCTTGAATTCTCAATACAACACTTATTTTTTGCAGTGAGATCAAAGTATAGAGACAATTGATGAATTTCAAATGAGCATGATTGCAGTGAAACATTGCCCTACTCAAAACTACAAACTAAAAAAGTCATACCTTCCCAAAGGTTCCCCATGTCGGCCATATTACTGTCTATGTTGTCATCATCTCGCGAGACTGAGAGAGGTCCAAGATGGTTTCTAAACTCTTTTCATGTGGCAATACCGACACAGCTGCGTACTTCACGTTGCATGACAACCGATTGCATGATATCTGGCGAAACCAGCAAAAAAAAAAAATCTCTCCATTGAATCTTCTGGAGAGATGTAGCTGGCAGTTTGTCTTTTTGCAGAAATCTTGAAATTCTTATATAGGGAAAACTCTCTCTCTCTCTCTCTCTCTCTCTCTCTCCCCTCTCTCTCCACACACACACACACACACACACACACACACACACACACACACACACGTGCAAAACATGGAATTAAACATCCCTAACAAGTCACTAACATGTGACCTACAAATTCTTTGCAACATTCCAGGAAGACACGCTTCTTGCTGATCTCTTCCATTCCAATTGTCCAATATATACAATCATACTTGTCCAGAGGAAGCTCTAGAATACTCGTTACAAACGTTCAGTTCTGTTCATGGTAGTCATTCTGCATACAAAACTCGCAGAGTAAAACACACTCATCAACCTAAATGGATGACTGAGGAAATACAAGCCGCAGTATACCTCCCTGAAGATCTTTTTGGTACAGGAGGGAAGTCAGATGATTCAAGAAACAGTGAAACAGGGTTATGTCACACAAACGATTTGCACAAACGAAAGATTACTAAGAACTCGTCCTCTTCCAAGAATCAGCCAGAGTCAATAATCATAGAAGGCTATAGATGAATTTACGAATAAAACATCTCAGTCTAAAACATATCATATAAGCAACACCACGTCAATTGAACTCAATAAAACATTTTACAAGTGTGGCAGAACGCACCGTGAAACAAAATAACTAAATAACCTAGAAAAATTAACAATTTTCTGCAAATCCATCATTATTCACACCCAACTATCGGTAACCTCTATGTCCGTAACTGATGTTTACTATTCCTTATGTCATTTGAAGGAGATATGAAGTCGTGGACTAGATGGAATTGACGGTAAAAAGTTTTTAAAATTTTAGCTCCAGTCATACATACATCTACAACCTGTACATTGCAAAAAATTTCATTTTCCAACACAGTTGAAAGTTGCGAAAGTCACTCCCATCTACAAATCTGGTGACAATTTGGAACCAACCAATCAAAGACTGTGACGTGACAAGTTCTGTGATGTCAAGAGACTGGATCCGAGAACTCCTTGCGACTGGCATGGCACAGGATCAAGAATCAAAGCTTCCACGTGGCCAAGCAACAACTGACAAGCCTGCGTTACAGACTGGTGGACCACTCACCAGCAACTGGAGGGGGATCCACACACCCCTCCCGCTAAAAAGCTAAGTAACGGACAACCGCCCTTGACGCCAACTCAAGTTATCAAACATTCCCTCCCTTTATGATGAGAGGAAACGAGGAGAAGCCTGCTTAATTAAGCAAAGACAGTCCGGTTCAAATGGATCTTTATTGAGCTGTGTATCTTCTTCTTGTCTACTTGTATTCTGTGGCGACAACAGTTACCACAGAAGATGCAGACCTATGTCTGTAAGAGTACCTTGTCCTTAATGGCCTCAGGCCAGTAGGACGTTAAACTCGCCCATCAACTCAACAACAACGTCTTGTATACACAAGTAAAGCTGATGTGTGAAGATGCAGATAACTTGTGTCAGTTATTTGTTGTTCATACATCATTCCATATTTGAATTTATTTCTAATTCTGTCTGGCACTCAAAGGACAAGTACTTTTGAGTGTATCTATAAGCCTAAGGTAAATCACTCCTGAGCCATTCTTGAGTAATTTACGTAAAGTCTACACTTCCATACTAAACACAAGGTTAAGAGAATGGGCTGAAAATTAAAAAAAAAAAAAAATGAACAAGCAAGTTTTAGTGCGAATTACAACACCATAGACCACATATTTGCACCACATTCAATGGTAAAACAATACCTGCTCTGTAACACGAAGATCCATGCGGCCTTTGTAGACTTTAGGAAGGCCTTTGACTGTAAATCGCAGTGCTGTGTGGAATGTACATCGTAAAAGCGGTGTTAACTGTTAATGTGAATGCCAGTTGAGGTGTTTACAACTTGAATAAAAGATACCGAAGCATTTAATACTGGTAGCAGCTAAGAGCTTGTAGCTCACACACACACACACACACACAACACACACACACACACACACACACACAACACACACAGATAATGCCCCCTCCCCTGTGTGTGTGTGTGTGTGTGTGTGTGTGTGTGTGTGTGTGTGTGTGTGTGTGTGTAAAGGAGTCCAATAAAACGTAACTTGTATGTGCACCAACGAAAATTATTTTGTGTGTGTGTGTGTGTGTGTGTGTGTGTGTGTGTGTGTGTGTGTGTGTGTGTGTGTGTGTGTGTGTGTTTGTGGTTTCATCACAACGACATCTTTAATCAGTGTTGCTACATCTGTGACACTGATTAACTTACTAATTTTTCTCATTAAAAAAAAAAAAAAACACATCATTTATTCATTTATTCATTTCAGTTTTGCTGTCATGGAGAAAGGCAGGCTCCGACAGTAGAGCGCCATTTTGATCTAGTCACATGGTTACCCGGAAGTGACGACACTACCCGCTCCATCACAGTGTACACATCCGGTCGACAGAAATGATGGCGTCGAATTTGTGATAAACTGATCAATATTCCAATGATCTAGTTTGTTTCCTTTTTTTTTTTTTTTTTTTGTTGCTGTCCCATCTTCTGTGACACCTCAGTGGCAGTATATCCACGCCGCTCATTCCAACACCCCGTCCACAGCCACAGCCCGGTCAGTCCCGCCGCAGCCCCGGCACAGACAATCCACAGGGAGCAGTCAATGTCAAAATTTGGAAAGAGAGGGGGTTAGTTACCGCCAAGGACACAGACAAGCAGAGTACACGACATTTTTGAAACAGTCAATGTCAAGTCCTCAAGAGACAACCCACTGGATGAGACACTGCACTGCTGCCGAGTCGATTCGGTGGTGTTCAGTGGCGCCTGTTCTGATCCAACATATGCAGGACACCACCTACTAAGCCCTCTACTGACGATAATAATAATTATTATTGCTTAGTCGCGGAGCCGGCGTGAGTGAGCTCTCCCTTCGGACGGCGCCACCACGTCCGTCCAACGACAACCACTATGAACTCGCCGATACCGGTGACCCCGACGGAATCAAACCAAGGCCACAGAGTGGAGAGGACATCGAAGCTGAGGTCACCATGAGAGCAGGGCATGAAGGGCCACAGAATTTGACCCTTTTCTTTAAATGCTGATTGATGAGAATGAGGATAATAAAGATGATGCTACGGATTGCCATTCCGGTCTGAGACTCCATGACAGGGCTGTACTCTACGTTTCCTTTCATGATATATCCCGGCGTCAACCAGGCCCAAGAGATACAGATACCTGCAGTGTTGGTCAGGAAATTTGAGCAACACTCTCAGAGATGCATCCATTAAGTGATGAAACTCGACTGTGTGGTCCCAGTCTTCCCAACTGAACCCATAGCAAACTCAACTCTGGGTAGGAGCCGGTCGGGGTGGAAAAATCCCACATGGCTCCGATGGGAATCGAACCCACGACCTCCCAGCCGGGAGTCTGCAACCAACCCGCAGATCCAACTAGAAACTAACTGCAATACCAGAACTGCCTTATGAATCAATTTGATAAAAAAGAAACCACTTCGCCACGGCGGCTGTTTAGTTTGTTTTCTGATTGCCTTTTCCTTGTGGCTGTTGTAAAGATGTTTGAGAAACTCTGGAAAGAGAATCCCCACAACAAAATCGGGTAAAGTCATGGAAGATGTTGAATACACAATATACGCTAATCTTACCTTTTTTTTTAAAGCTCAAAGTGTACACTTCAGCAGTGCATTTGCAATACCAGAACTGCCTTTTAATCAATTTGATTAAAAAGAAAAACTCAGCACCAAAATGTAATAATTGCAATTCCAGCTGAACCCGCATACCAACTAGAAACTAACTGCAATACCAGAACTGCCTTATGAATCAATTTGATTAAAAAGAAACACTCAGCACCAAAATGTAATAATTGCAATTCCAGCCGAACCCGCATACCAACTCGAAACTAACTGCAATACCAGAACTGCCTTATGAATCAATTAGATTCCAAAGAAAAGCCCAGCAACAAAATGTAATAATTGCAGTTCCTGCCCAACCCGCATACCAACTAGAAACTAACTGTCTCCCACTATCTCCCACCCCACCCGCTGCCTCTCTCTCCCTTCCAGCTTCTTCCGTCTGTTTCCACTCTTCCGTAGCAGTAATCAACATCAGCAACACTTTCCGGAGGCTTGGTTGAGGCAGAACTGCTGTGGTGGTATCTCACTTCAAGGCACAGGTGAAATCTGTTTGTGTCTTCTGCCAAATCTGTTTTCAGCAATCAATGCCAGTCCTTCATCGCTAAGCGTGTGAGCGTGGCCGACTGAATGTAGATACGTGCATTTTAGATTATGCATGATGCTGGGTTTTTTTTTTATTATTTTTTTTTAACGCTTGATGATATTTATTTGTTTATTTATTTCACGTATATTCACAGTGTTAATTTTTCTGCGTGCGCGAGATTTTGGTCTGCATATGCATCTATTGGTTAGAAATATGAAATACACGTGAAGTATTCTGTTAGAGAACACACACACACACACACACACACACACACACACACACACACACACACACACACACACACACACACACGCATGCACGCATGCACGCACGCACACACGCACGTACACACAAATACACATATGCGCGCACGCTTGCACACATGCTCGCGTGCACACTATAACACACATACACACACTCACACACACACACCGCGCGCGCGCGCGCGCGCGAGCGCGCACGCATGCACGCACGCACACACGCACACACATACACATACACGCACGTACGCTTGCACACATGCTCGCACGCGCACTCTAACACACATACACCACACGCGCGCGCGCACAAACACACACACACACACACACACGCGCGCGCGCGCGCGCGCGCGCACGCACACACACACATCCGCGCACACTCATGTACGCGTGCACATGCGTCCGCTCTCGAACACACGTACAGACTTGCAAACACGCTCACACACACACACACACACACACACACACACACACACACACACACACACACACACACAGAGAGAGAGAGAGAGAGAGACACACACACACACACACACACACACACACACACACACACACACACACACACACACACACATAAAGCGCCACCACTACCACCTTTATTACCTCAACCATTGCCATACATCTACAACAAGCACATGCGCGGGGTTATCAAGAATGGGACCTTCAGCGGCAAAGATCTTCATGCTGCGAGATGTACGTCACCCTGTAAATCATAGCACGCATGAGTTCTTTCCCATGTTGATTTGCTGATGTGTTGCTCTTTCTTTTCTGTTTGTTTTTCTCATCATGTCACATGAAGCGATGGCCAGACTGAACAGAGTGTGGAAGAGCAACATCAAATTCCACACAAAATTCCGGCTCTGCATGTCACTAGTGGTCTCCATCCTGTTATATGGTTGCGAGACATGGACACTGATGGCCGAAACAGAAAGAAGAATCCAGGCGTTTGAGACCAGGTGCCTGAGAAAACTACTCCGCATCTCCTACAAAGAACACAAGACCAATGATTATGTGCGGAACCTGGTCACTAACCTAGTTGGGCCCCACGAACCACTTCTGGCAACCGTCAAACGACGGAAGATGGCATGGTTTGGCCACGTCATTCGTCACAACATCCTCTCCAAAACCATCCTTCAAGGTACCGTTGAAGGAGGGCGCAGACGAGGACGGCAGAGAAAGAGCTGGTCTGACAACATAAAGGACTGGACCAAAATGACCATGCCAGATCTCCTCACGACAGCTACCAACAGAAGAGCCTGGAGAGAAACGGCGGCTGCCTCATCACGTCCCCCCAACGACCCCAGCGGTCAGGGGAATGACTGACTAACTGACCATGCTCGCAATTCTCTTTCTCTCTGCACTGAATATTCAGGCATCGCTTGTGTTTGAGCTGTCTTGAATTTAGCCACTGTTAACACTACAACTATTATCGTCATATTATCAACAACAACAAAATAAAAAAAAATTACAGCATTGCTCTTATTATTTACGTTTTCATCATCGTTACTATTATTGCTGGTGTTACCATTATCATTATTATTATTATTATTATTATTATTTCAACTCCCATGATCCCCTTCTCAACAGCCTCGTTTTCATCCAACACTAGTTTTGTGTCGAATATGAGAAGATGAGTGGTTGCTCCTTTTCGCTTTCAGTGCCCTAAATGTTGTTTGTTTTTGCCTGAAGAAGACCCAAGAGGTCGAAATGCATTGTGTTCTGTCCTGCAATCTGTTTGTCTGTATCGTCTGGCGGAACTAATACCGTTTTTTTTGTTTGTTTGTTTGTTTGTTGTTTTTAATTTGCTTCGTTTTCCGCCCTCAGTCACCTCGTTTGGAAACTGTCTTGAGTGTGTAGAAGTGGCGTCTCTATGACAGTTTACATTGTTGTTGTTGCTTTTGCTGTTGTTGTTGTTCTTGTTGTTGTTGCAGGTGGTGGTGGTGGTGGTGGTGTGGTGGTGGTTGTGGTGGAGGCAGTGGTGGCGGTGGTGGTGGAGTGATTGTGGTGATGGCGGTGGTGGTGGTGGTGGCGGCAATGGTGGTGTGGTGGTGGTGGTGGTGGTGGTGGTGGTGATGATGATGATGATGATGATGATGTGTGTGTGTGTGTGTGTGTGTGTGTGTGTGTGTGTGTGGACACGCGCCCCTAGTAACAACTAAGATACACAGGCGCACGCATCTAATCCAAGCGCACAGAGAGAGAGAGAGAGAGAGAGGAGAGAGAGAGAGAGAGAGAGAGAGAGAGAGAGAGAGAGAGAGAGAGAGAGAGAGAGTGCACACAGAAAACCAAGTTACAAATCACAGTTTTAATTTATACATATTTTTCTAGCCGAAAACCTACAAGATTTTCGTATGAATATTTGACATTTTATTCACATCTCAGTCATTGAACAAAAGACAATGGATGCAGCACATGCGCGCGCGCGCGCGCGCGCACACACACAACACACACACACACACACACCACACACACACACACAACACATGTACTTAACAAACAACACACACACAGATAAAACAGAGAGAGAGAAGAGAGAGAGAGAGAGAGAGAGAGAGAGAGAGAGAGAGAGATTCGGATTCGGATTCGGATGATTTATTCAAATAGGCCTTAGCCCCTTATGAAGGGGTGAGTGAGCATAATACATGAATTGAGATAAATACTCATGATTGTCAAACATTCCAAACATAAATCATTTAGAACATCAAGAAGTAACTGTTTCTCTAAATCTAAACGCCTTATACAAAAACAATGAGAAATTTCGAACAACTTCTGGTGAGGTTGACGACATCAGTATAGTCAATTTAAATAGAGAAGGCTGTCTATAAAATTTTGGCTGAATGCATTCGGTTCTAATGTTCTTAGGGCTGGACAGCAAAGAACAAAATGGATTTCATTTTCTGGAGACTCTTTACAAAGCGGACACAACAAGACATTGTCATCAACAACGGTTTTGTATCTAAACTTGTGAACTGCCAATTCTGATATTCCAAACCTAAATTTGGTCATGATATATTTCAAGTGCCTGTCCATTTCTAAAGTTAGATAAGGTTTCAGATCATGAAAGCTGCAAACATTTCTATAGAAATCAAACCTCTCACTATGTTGCACATGGTCTGACCATTTTTGCCAAGTGCAATCAACCAGTCGTTGACGAAAACAATGTAAAAACTGCTTAACATTTCCAACACCTTGACTTAACCACACGAAACCAAAACCATATTCAAAAAGACAAGTACGTACTTTACTAACCCAATTGTTTTTTCCTCTAGCATCAAGACCATATAACATGTTATAAGCTTTGCGTGGTAATCTGTGGTCCTCCATATGAAGTAAATTCAGCCAATAACGAATGCATTTTACTGCTGAAACTATGTACATGGGGAATCTATTCGTATCACCATAAATCAAGTCGTTAGGCGTGTGCCTGTCCACACCCAAGAACCTTTTTAATGCGAACAGGTGCACAGACTCACAGTATACAGCAGCGCCATCTAACCCCCATAATTCAGACCCATACTGTACAATTGGTTGAACCTGACTATCAAACAACTTGAGAAATACATTAAAAGACGTATTATTGAGAACATATAATTTCCTCATAATACAGAGTAAAGCATTTTTGGCTCTGCTAGTAAGATCCTTGCACGCACCAACAAAACTAAGACGTGTAGAGAAAAATATACCCAAATACTTATAAGCATTCACAACAGGCATTGAGTCATCATCGTAGAACCATCTTTCTCTTGTACTTAAATAACCACCCTTACGAAATACAATGATGTTACTTTTGGACAAATTAACCCTTAGTTGGAGAGCAGCAGCTGCGCGTTGTAAACTATTCAGTTGAGTCTGTAAACCAATAACAGTCTCCGATATCAAAACCACATCATCTGCTAATAAAAGAATAAACAATTCAAAAGCATCCAGTGTCAGCAAAGCCCCATGTCTTCCATTGTTGATCACTTCAATGGCTAATTCATTAATAAAGAGCGAAAATAGAACAGGACTGCAAGCATCACCTTGCCTAACCCCAGCTGAACAGTTAATAAAATCTGTCAGTTTAGCACCGCAACGAACTCTAGCTCTAACTACCTCATACATGCTTCTGATACATCTGTAGAGTTTACCCCTAATACCGTTTTTAATCATGACTGGCCAAAGAAGATTTCTATTTATGGAATCAAAAGCTTTTTCAAAGTCTATAAAAGCAACGTACAATTTTTGATTATAGGAAAACTGTTTCTGAACGATAGCCATTAAAGTAAACATGTGGTCAACAGTCGAATAACCTTTTTTGAAACCAGCTTGGTGATCACCAGTGATGTTTTTTTCCTCTATCCATTCTTGCAGCCTATTATTTACTATCATTCCGTACAGTTTACTACTTATATTGCTTAGAGAGATGCCCCTATAATTATTTGGATTATTAGCATCACCCTTTTTAAATATGGGCAAAATTATTGATTCCGTCCAGTTATTTGGAAACATACCATTATCAAACAATTTGTTAAACAATTTCACACAAAATTGCACAACTTGGGCAGAAGAGTATTTGAACAGTTCACCAATAATGCCATCGGGGCCTGCTGCTTTACGGTTTTTCAATTTTTTAATAGCTAATAATACTTCTTCTTCACTAATGGGACGGTTCATATAGCTATCAGACTCATCTTCAAACCCCTCTAACCCCTCTTGGTTTGGCTCATTGTCAGTATTTAACTCTAACAAGGCTTGAAAATGTTGAAACCACATCTCAGCTGAAATGTTGTTTCTAGGTTGAGTTCTTTGCGGCGATATTCTGTGAATTACAGCCCAGAAATTCTTCTGAGACTTTATAGATGTTACTAATTCATCTATTAATAACTTCTTATATTCTTTCTCTTTTCTCTTTAGTAAATGTTTATATTCACGTCTGGCTATAACGTATGCAGTTCTGTCAGCGTCCCTCAACGAGCGGCGACTTATTCGCAATAATCTCCTAGTCTTTCTTTTATTAAAAGAACATTCATGGTCAAACCAGTTCTTTGAACTTCTATCATGACCATGTATACACTTTTGCATACATTCAGCACATTCCAATATACATTCGTTAAACATATTAAGAGCTAGATTTACATCAGCGTCTATTAAACTTGTGGCAATATCAAATTTTTCACACACTTTTTCAGCACATAGGGTATCACAAAACGAAGAAGCGCATTCATCACTCCAGACAATTTTTTCTATAACATCGTCATGACCTCTTTTGTTAGCGTCTGCTAGGTTTCCACAAGGGAAACGAACATGAAGTGATACAGGGAAATGATCAGAATCTATTCGTTCTACAACCTGTAATTCAGAAGCATCACACAGAAGAACAAAAAGTTCATTTGACAATATGAAATACTCATTCACACTACTTCCAGAGTCAGAAACATATGTATAGCAACCATTTAGGTCGCCTTCACATACACCATTTAGGATGCACAAGTTCAAAGCAGTGCACATGTTTAATAACAATTTCCCATAATTATTTAGGTTTTTATCTTGGGAGCATCGATTAATACTGAAAGATTGACTATCATGTTGTGTATCAAAAGCATGAAACCCAAAGAAATCTTGAGAGACATCAGCAGTTCTACCATTTAAATCACCGTTCAAAATAACATAAACATCACTCATTATCAACAGGTCAGTCAGACATTCTTCCAGTGTAGCAATACCATTATCTAGATCAAAATAGACATAAAAAGGAGATCCCTCGGGGGGAATGTACGAACAGACATACAAAATGTCTCTGTCTGTTCCAAACAAGAATTTCTCAATCAGAAAAATAATTAGATTTAGATAATTTACGTCAATCGATGTAACAAAGGGGATGAATTCATTTCTTATTAAACATGCGACAGAGAACTATAAAATAGGCATTCTGGCTCACCCACCTCCGCCAGCTCCAACCGGCTAAAGCCGGTTTCGCTGTTGCTCCGCCGGCTTACCCAGAATGCCTATTTTATAGTTCTCTAATAGTAAACACTTTACAAACATACATAATGTGTAGGATTATCTGTTTTATAGTTCTCTGTCACTGGACCGTTAAGAAGTAAACAAACAAAACAATGGGGACTTGGTTAACCATGCCTTTATTCTTAGGAGGGCTATTTGTCAACCAAGTTGGGATTTCATTCTATTGTGAGGAATGACTGGCTATTGAAAGCTATCTGAATAGGGAGTGTCTGAAAAGGGGTGGGATGTGTGTTCACACAAGCGTAGAATCGTGGCACGTTGTTGAAGATTATTCTAAGCAGCCACCAAGTGCACTTATTCTCAAGAATTCTAGGATTCTAAAAATAGTACCGTTCACGCGTGAACGGTAGGTCTTCCAGACAAGCCAGCTCCGACAGATAGGATTCTAAAAATAGTACCGTTCACGCGTGAACGGTCTCAGCAATCGAGATATCACCCTCAGTTTACGGGAATAGGAAGGTGAGATTCCAATATGTTGTCTCAACCAATCTTCCCATTTTTGTCTTGAGTAATCTAGCAATTCTTGATGAACGGTTTGTGATTCAAGAAGTTCTATCTCTAATTCAGAAGAGATACTGTCTTGCAACATAACACAACACTTTCTAACTGAAAACACGACTGCACTGCACACCCGCAAATGACAAGACAGCTAGGTTCAGTTGCTAACAACACAAGTGCTGGGCGGAAATGTCGTCACTGTTACTAATCAGCTGATTCTATCTAGTCTTGTGATTGGGGGAAGGTAAGAAACATGTTTTGATATGTTTGGAAATTTAGCCGCCTAAATTTATACAATGACGTCTAACGCCTGTACTGAACGACGCCGTCTAAATTTATACAATGCCGCGTGGCGGCCCGACGCCCTTATGTGTAACTTGACACGAACCAGCAAACAGTGCGACGCTTCGACTCGGCAATTATGCAGTTGAGTAAGCCGGGGCCTAGAGTACTACATAAAGGCAGAAGGGAGTTGTCTCCCCGGAAAAGAATGTAACAATTAATTGTGAAAAAAAATCGTCATTAAGTCGTTCTAGGTTCTTATTCAAGTCGGCATCACGTTCTTATTCAAGTTCTTATTTAAGTTCTTAACAAGTCAACATCAAGTTTTTAACAAGTCATCATCAAGTTCTTATTCAAGTACTTATTCAAGTACTTATTCAAGTTCTTAACAAGTCGTCATCAAGTCGTCATTAAGTTCTTATTAAGTCGTCATTAAGTTCTTATCAAGTCGTCATTAAGTTTTTATCAAGTTCTTATTTAAGTTTTATCAAGTCGTCATCAAGTCGTTATCAAGTTCTTATTCAAGTCACTTATAATTATTTATTAAGTTCTTGAAATATTATTCCATCTGAAATGGATCAAAATGATCTTTTGTTGTTGGCGGTTCTGGCATGCTTTTTTGTTTGGCTTCTGTATTTAGTGGTTGAGATTTTTTTGACTGCTTTGGTTTTTGCTGGCGTTGTTTATATATTTTATAACCGTAATAACCACCCCCAGCAGCAATGGCGCCAAAAATGCCAACTCTTTTAATCCAAATAATCCATGTCGACTTTGGTGTTGTAGGTCTTGAATCAACTTGTGTATTTACAGCTGGCATTGAAACAACTGTTGGCGTTGGCGGTGTTATGTTTTCATTATGAGTTATATTCTGTGATTGCAACATTAATTTTTTTTGTTTGTTCCACTCTGCTAATTTTTTTCCTGCTGCAACACGCCCAGGATGAGGAGGCTTTTTACTGGTCACTTTCTCCATCAATGTTTTCTGCTGATTTTCTGGCTCGGTCATTTTGAAGGGAAACAAAATCTATATGATTAAAAGTAATTAAACCCATGATTAATGGCGACAACAATGTTCCAAATCTGTAATATAGATCACATCCTAGAGACTCTAATGACTTTGTTAAAACGGGATCCTGTGTTAAATCATACATAAAATCTTGTTCAGAATCAATGGGAGCAAATCTACTAACTAGTTTAGTGTACAAACTAAGAACCGTTTGCCCAACACTTTTTACCATTCTTGACCCCAGTTGCGCTTCATACCTGTTGTGATACTTTACAATGTCTTGCGGCGACATCTGTTGAATCTGTTCTATGCTGAATTCATTTCCGAGGTACTGTTTTGTTTTTCCACATGCTGCTAAAGAATACAGCCTTTCCTTTTTGGGCATAATAGCTTGGTCATCAACTTGATCATTTGTAAGTTCAGGAAGTAAATCATCGCAGTTCATGTTTTATTAATGAATAAATATTATTTTATTTTTTAAAAATGAGCACCGAAAAAACTATTACTAACCTTGTATACCATTCTGCTGTTATTGGAGGTCTAAGTGTAGGATACACAATGCTTGGTAAAAGCCTGTTAAAAATAAAACCAGCAGATCTTGGCAAACTAGACTTTGAAGACTCAGCAAAGCTGATTGCTGTTATTACAGCTTCATTTGCTACGAAAGATTTTCTAGTTAAGCAAGGAATAATTCCAGACAGTATCAATATGTAAAATTAAAAAAAATACATTTATAAAAATGGCTTCACTCGTAATGATGATTGGTGGCGCTGTGGTTAATGCGCTTGCTTTTAGCGGAAGTAATTACGCATTTAGTAAACTACGGGATGACGGCGAGAGAAAAAGACATAACAAAGCTATGGAGCAACTAGCCGCAGCACAAGCTGCGTATGAAAAGCAAAGAATGGAGCAGTTAGATTTTATTAACGACAGACTTAAACAACAGGGACATGCAGCTTACACATTTAAAGATGTTGATCAAGCAATAAAAGAATATTATCTTGTAACAGGCAAGCCAATCGAGACATTGCCTCCACCAAAATTCAGCGATTTTTATCAACCATCAGAAAAACAAAGATGCAAGAAATATTGTTTATTGCCTTTGGCATGACCGTTGTGTATTTTGTTGCACAAAGTATTGGCTGAATAAAAATGAACAAAATCTATTATTCTCCAAAAGGATATTGGAAGGGAATAACAGCAATTAAAAAGCTTAGCCAAGCAGCGGGAGTCAGTGAACAAACAGCAAAAGAATGGTTATCTAAACAAGCGATTTGGCAAATTTATTTACCAGCGCCTAAACGAATACAAAGACCACACTTTGTCAACACAATACCGAACGACACCCATCAAATGGATCTTCTATATTTACCCCATGATACGATTAGACGAAAAAGATTTAAGTACGCACTTACAGTCATTGATATAGCTTCAAGATACAAAGATGCGGAACCATTAACACAAAAGAGTGCTTCTGCTGTTGCTGTCGCTTTACAACTGATATATCAACGGGGCCCCTTAACTTATCCTCGCATGATTCAAGTTGATGAAGGAAAAGAATTTAAAGGTCAAGTGAATCAATTATTGTTAAAACATAGAGTTACCATTAAAAGAGGCATTCCGGGTGTTCACAGATCACAGGGTTTGGTTGAAAACTTTAACAAACAGTTATCTGAAAGGCTTTTCTCCTACCAGTATCACAGAGAGCTGATTGACAATTCTCGCAACACAGAATGGGTTAGAAGACTGCCCTCAGTTCTACGTGCAATGAATAATGAAGAATTTAAAGGTCTAAAACCAGTACAAGCAATCAGAAAACAAACAATAAATGTTGTTGAAGGAGAGTCTTCATCCAGCAAACTATTACCATTTGGTTTGAAAGTGAGATACCTTTATTCGCCGGGAGAAGCAGAAGGGGACACTCGCATCAGGGCAACAGATCCAGTTTGGAGTGTTGATCCATATGAGATAAAAAAAATTGTGAAAATGAATCCACCCGTGTATTATTTACGAGAAACTGACACAACAAAACGACCAGCCCCTCAAAGATCTTTTGTGAAAGAAGAACTGCAAATAATCCCGCCAGACACAGTTCCGCTTAATTAATTTACGTAAATATATTTGAGTTTAAAATGGAAGCTCAAAAGAAAAAAGAGTTTTCAAAATAAATACGTCAATTATCTGCTTATAATATTATTATCAAAAAAATATTTAAGAACATTGACAATCTTATGCCAGACAATCGCTTACTACCCCAATCCCTAGATTCTGATATTTTGATATGGAAAAATCAAAATCTTGAAATGATAAAAAAAATTGAAGCACATTTAGCAGTAATGAATGAGAATAATAATGATTTGGCTATACTGGATAATGATATAGTTGAGCTTCTGTTAACACTTGACCAAACAGAAACTCCATGAAGACATATGATTATACTATTCTCCAGTGCCCAATTGCATATGAAAACTCTGGATTAACAAATACTCGTTTAGTGTTTGTTCTATCTAATGACTTCTTTGTTACAACAGTTGTGTTAATCTCATGTAGATTAGATCGTAGTTTTACGTTGTCATGATGAAAAGTCTTTTTATTGAACAATGCTTCCTTGTAGTTGTCATGTGATATGCTTGATTGCACAACACTACGAGATATTCCCTTTGCTTTTTTGACAACTTTTTTTTGGCTTGAAAGACTGTACATTTTCGACCTCAAACCAACAAACTCCTTGATCACACCTCCAGATAATTCATCCTTCATCTTACCTAAAACCTTCTTGTTAATATCTGAATGCAAAGGCGAATCTTTAGGGTAATCAGATGTGTCGTACCATCCAGCATGCTCTTTTGCTAATTCTATGTCTTTGTAAAAATCTTCAGTAGGGATGTCGATTACAAAGGAATCTGTATCTGTGTACAGAACTCTGGACTCCGGATACAAGGGTTTAAAGTAGTCATAAAGAAATTCTAACATCAAAAGCTTCGACAGCTCTAAAACAGTAAACCCAATAAAAACGGGCTTATCCAATTTGACTTTCTTTTTTTTCATCATTATGCCAAAAAGCTGATCATGAAATCTTCTGAAGTCCTGATAATTAGGTTTTGAAGTCAACTTAATTGCAACGTTTTCTCTGGTGACCAATCTAACATCTTTACGCTTGTGCGGATTTTCCATAGTCTTTCCAAAACAGCTGTTGTTCATCAGCTTGAAAAAGTCTTTTTCTGAAGCATCTGCGGATTTAGTTCTGAGATCAGTGTTCTTCATGATGTATGGTTTCATGAACTGTTCTTGATCAAATGCAATTATACGATGAACTGATGTTAACTTTAAACCATGTCTTAAATAAAATTGGAGAAGTCTGTAATGACAGACATAATTTTTTTTGTCACGAAGATTAGGCACAAGTTTAGGCGGTTCTGTCATTGACACTTTTAGGGTTTCTGCCGCTAATGGATAGTCATTATGGTAATCATGAAGTTCATGGGGGTATTATAAATCAACTTCTAGAATGAGACCTCTTTTACGATCAGCTTCTAGAGTAGGTAGCCATTTTAAAAGCTTTTGAATGTCTTTGAGTCCTGTGTACATTTTAAAGTTGCGTAATGGAAGTGATTGCGCCATTGCCCATCCATACAGATTGTTTGCATCTAAATACATAAGATAGTTAGACCTTTTACTTGGATCATAGTCGTCCAAGTATTTGTTGTTTGCTTTACAGTAATGGTGCGACGCCATACTGATTCCCCCACGCAATCCGTTTTCAATCATCTGAAGCATTGGCAGGTCAGACAATAAATCAATTTGTACTCCAGTAAATTTTAAGAAAGCGTCCCAGCTCATCCCAGGCGCAGAAATATAATGCACAGGATCCAGGCTGTAATGTTTCATGCAGGTCTTTCTGTAATTTTCAAAGACGTCCGCCAACAAACAAGTATCCGCCATTAAATAGGAATCATGATAGTCTCCCATTGTTTTACACTCTAATTTCTGCCACGCATCTTGAGCATAAGAATAATCAGAATCACTGATGTCCTTTCCTCTAAGACTACTAAAGAACGCGCCTTTAGGTGGAAGGGCTGGGTTATCAAACCTTTCCCAACTGTTCATGTACTCATAAGGGTAAACGCCCTTTCTAACGAGCGTTGGGTCAAAATATTCTTCTGTTATTGGGCAGGACTTTAAGGATCCCGCCAGTGACTCTAAACTCCCCATCAGGTGTTGCATAGAGTCATAAAAGACAGGTTATTTAAAGTAAAACACATGTACTTTTCTGATGACTGCGCAATGCATGACACCCTGAAATCGCTAGTTACTGCTTGCAATATAAGATGAGAGTCGTAACCTCGCAAGTTATGAAAGAATATAGGAAGTCTCCAAGTCCTAGGATCAAACTTTAGTTGAAGATTGCAATTGTTATGCGCTGCTCCTCTAAACTTTCCGCTAATGTGATCATGGTCTCTTACTGTTAAACTTTTAGGTGTTAGCTCTAAACCACAAATCCAACAGTGAGTGGCTGAGTCATAGCGATCTTGATCTTCGGGGGTCATCTTAAGATCGGATAGGACTAGATTATTAGAACAGACATTACGAACTTCTTGCATGCGTTTTAAGAAATGTTTTGCTGCATGTGGTCCTCTGTATAATTCTGGCTTTGAATGTTCACCATCTGACCTGACAACAATAAAGGCAAATGAACAAATCTGGTGGTTATTCATTATAACTGTTTTTGGTAAATGTTTTGGAGCAGGTCCTTCATAAGGAACAATAAGCGATTCAAAGTCTGCGTAAACAACATATGGAGACCTCTGGAGTTTTTTGTAATTCTTAAAACTAACCTTACTGCCTTCTCTTGGCATAATTAGTTCTGTATTGCAGTCAACTGGACTAAGACAATGTTTTACATGTTCACTCGCAGCTTGAACGGACGGAATTCTTGTTAAACATTTTCTACAAAATTCTTGTTTGCTATGTTGTTTTGTAGTATGCACTAGTAATCTACTCATTGTGCGTATTAGAGTGTAGTGCAACCCATTAAGGCTTTGCATTAGGAGTAAGTCTACATGAGTTTTGGTTGGTTCGCCTATTGTTGGACTGTTCTTTGACACTCTAATTGGCAGAAGGTTGGTTTCTTCAGACCATGTGTAGACATTAACAGTTATTGGTGGATTTTGTTTTTCAAACTGATCAATTTTGTCTACAGCCATAGGAAATTCAAGACCGTTAAAGTTAAGATCATTGGCCCACTGTAAATAGTTAGATACTCTCTCTGCATTTTTGGCAACGTGATGCAGCCTAGCAAGAACGCACCACATAAAACATTTGTCGTCTGAATTTTTTATGTTCAAAACTGCTTTCTTTGCAACTAATGTTGGAGGCAGTGGAATGTAAGACTTGCCTACAATCGGCTCATACTTAGCCTGTCTTAATCTGATGTCTAGGACTTCACCCTCTGACCAACCAGAGCCTCTCATTTTAGCTGCTTCAGAGGCTTCATTAAACTGTGTAAGAAGTTGATCTGCCCAACCGGGTGTTAAGTCATTATGAGAAAGAATAGTCTGCTGTTTAGTTGAGACCCAGACTTCTAGATTTTCTTCGTTTATTGTTATATAGTCGATTAAAACAACTACCCTTACTTTAACTGGAGGGTTTATTGTTAGTTTACTTGGAACTTGAGAAATAGCATGTACAACGCTTGCCTGTACCTTTGTTGGATCAATAACTTCTAAAACGACCTCATTTAAAGCTTTTGACAAACGCTCTTCCTCGAGCATTGCTTCAAACAATTCATCTGAACCTTCATATATCTTATCCATGTTGAGTTTCTTTTCTAACTCAAAATATTTATTTAAATTAAAAAAAAATACTTAATCAGAATCAATATCAACGGTCTTTTTGTGCTTGGACTCATAAACTAAAGTATAAACGCCCTTTGGGGTTGTTAATGTGAGCTGTTTAGAACAGAGTTTAATGTTTCGTTTACTTTTTTTAAACATTCCTTTTTTATCTGGTCGGTGTCTGGCTGTTGAGAAAAAGTTGCCCTTGCCTTTCTTTGAAGATCAAACTTTTGTCTTTTGTAGTCCTCAAAATCACCTGTAGGCGACTAAATTCTTCATCCGTGATGTTCGAGTCGGCAAGTGCTTTATCAATTATCAGTTTGAAGGAACTAAGTTTAGCTGTTATTAGTTGAACCATAGCTGTGTGCTTTTGGAGTTTAGCTTTTATTTTTTTGCTGACAGCACTTACAGCCAATGAACACAGGCCAAGAGTTAAAGACAAACCACCTAGAGGTATAGCTGCCGGTGCACCTACGCCTGTTGCTAAGAGACCTACACTTGTTCCTGCTGATAGAGCACTAGCGGTCGATGCTCCAGTATTAACATATGTAACAGCATTAAAGACAGCAGAATACCTTCGTTTGGTTTTACTGTATTTTGAAAGGTCCTGCTCTAGTTGGGTTTGCATTTGTGTTATGTTTGTTAATCTGAAAGTTTTTATGTCTACAGCAACAGAGTTCTCTTCTTTGGGCACTTTTGGATAAGTCGTAACAGACATGCTTTTTTAAAATAAAAATAATTTAGTATTGGATATCTTTCAATCTGTTATCTTGAATATTCAGCTGCGCATCATATATTAAAAACAAATGTACATTAAGTGGTTTATCACTCTCTTTTTCTTTATCAATTTGAATGTTTATTACGTCTTTAACTGTTCTCCCACTCCCATGCAACTGATTATCCTCTGTTGACCTTAGGTCAATCCATAAACCGTATTTTGTTGTTAAATATTCATCAAGTCTAACACTGTGAAGGTGTAGATCTTTAGACACAAGGTCTACTGTTGGACTTCTAGACCTCCCGCCTCCAAACAATTTTCTTATTTCATCAAAATGATGATAAGGTTTAAGCCCGCTACCATAGACTTGGTTAGGACTACCCTCAATTGAACATTGTACTTTCGTTATTTTAGGATTGATAAACTTTTCACTTTGTCTTTGGTATGGTTCTTTATCATCTTCACACAGCAATAAAATAACCCTTTTTAAGGGATCTTGCTGTGGCACAAACTAAAGTTCCAATTTTAGTGCTCCCCTCTTTTAGGATTTTTTGGGAATGATGAATCCCTTTTTTTCGAATATATTGCTAATTTTGACTGATATTGTTGCTCAATCAGCCTTGCTAATTAGGGTTGCTAACAATTCAAACCTCTAATGAATGTCAAAAAATGCGGTACTTGGAATCAGTGTCGTAGTTTTAATGACACGTTTGTATTCATTAAAATTAGTTCATATGACAATCTGTCTTTTAATGCCCCTTTTGAAAGTATGGCGCATGCGCTTTTAACAACTCAAAATCAAGGGTATGGAAAAGCGATTTCCATAAGCAAAACTTACGCTTCATACTTGTTGCCGGCTTTAGCATTTTTCGGCGTCTATTCTGTTTTTAGTGCTTCGTTATTTTCGTTTTCCCTTGAAACGCAAATGGGCCCCCTTTCATTCGCGGTTAGCCAATAGATCAGAATAGATTAAAAATATGTCTGCATTGTGTAAAGAAAATATTTCTTGCCCTCAAGTTTTTATAAAAATTTTTTCTTAACATGCCCGTCCCAGATTCTGGACTACTGTTCCTGTTTTCGTCTGTTGCTGATTCGAGTTCTTTTTTGAAAGTAAGTTGTGCAGATCCCGGCACAATCACTTCATCTGCTCCAAAGTCGGGAAATTTAACAGTAAGAATTTGATCTGAACAATAGAGATGGATTATTTGAACAATAATATTCTGTTTATTTCCCTTCACGCCAAAGGGCTCTTTCAGTCTTCAAATGCGGGTCAAGAATCGAGCCATATGCTTGTGACATTTTTTTTTAAAAAAAAATAAAATTTAATTATTTAAAAACATGGCAGAAGAAGATTTTTATGTTTTTGATCCTGGAGACGACATGAGTGAAATGACGCCTTTGCACATCCTTTTACAATCATTGCGGCGTGAATTAACAGAAAGAAGGTCAAATCATTTTATCAAAGTTTAGGCCAAGAACCTCCCGAATTATAGACCCTAATGATTTTGAAACAAAAGATGGCCATTTAAATTTTAAAAAACGAGCAAGGACAACCGTACAGCTTACATCTAAACCAGACCCATCAAAGTTTTTAGCAAAGACTACAATTAGACAAAGGCTCAGTGTGAGCGATTTCAAAAAAAAACCCCCGAAGATTAGACAGGAGGCAGTTGCTAAACTTCAAAACACCCCTACAAAAACTCCCCAAAAAGATAACCAAATACAAAAAACATACCCCTTAAAAGATTTAAGCCCAACAGCAGACAAAAAAATAGAAACCAGTTTTTCAGAAGCTTAAAAAAATATCACGATCCCCGCTCCTAGAGAGAAATAAAAAGGCCTTCCTTGATCATACTTTGAGAACATCAAGGCGAATTAAAAAACAATTTAGCAAAACTGGGTGAACTAGATGAGCAAAAATAAAAAGAGAAAAAGAAAAACTAGTTTAGGCTGATGACCACAACTTAGGACCTGGGGTTAAAAGAAAGAATAACCCCAAAGACAAAAAGATCTTGAACAAGTGAGATCGCAAACTAGAAGTGTTGTTCCCAATAAAACCGAGAACAATTAAGAACTCAAGTGACAGAATAAGAGAAAAATATCCAAAGAAATTATATGAAGACACGAGCTAGCAGAACGAATAAAACACTGTTTAGAGAGCAAGGGGTCACTTACAATTTTTATAACACCTTGGGTTTGAATAAGTACACGGTGTTGGCTAATTTTTAGGCGGTGGGGGGGGGGGGAGCAGGCCCCGGCCCGCCAATCCGCCGCAGAAAATCCGGGTTAAAAAAACAAAACGATCACCTTGCAAAACTAAAAAAAAATTGCCAGTAAGGAATGACTCTTGCCCCGGGAAATAAGGGGGGGACGTTTGGGTTTTTTGTTGCCCCCAAGTAAAAAAGTTTTGGCTTTAAAAAAGGCTGGCACTTAAAAAGGGCATTATTGTCTTAATATTGGGTTAACTTTAAAGAAAAGACCAAGAATCCTAGGGCAGGTTTTTAACCCTAACAAGGCCGCTTTTAATTCATGGGGTCACGCCCCTCTTCAATGGCCTTTGGGCTTTGGGCCTTGGGGATTGGATCTTAAAAATTTGGGGGGTTTTTTTTATTTTTTGTATCTCAGAATTTATTCCTTTTTCCCGACCTTTCTTATTTCCCGCCACAAGGATTTCATTATTATAGTTTTATTATTTTTCCTACCGGGGCCCCCGGGGGGTAAAAAAAAGAGTATAACCCCAGTGCCACGAAGCTTTTTCCCGACCCTTGAAAATTTGAAAAAATTTGGAAACCTTTTTAATACTTGAACAAAAAAATTGCAAATAAGAATCCTCTAAATTTGCAAATATTTTTTTTGGGGCTTCAAAGCCATAAAGGTAAATTTATTTTGTTTCCTTTTTTGGGCTTGCAAAAACCTGCAAACACCAAACATAAGTAGAAAGAGTGGTTTCGTTCTAACCCCGGTTTTGTAGGCCCTTAAAGATCCAAAAAAAAATGTTGTCCATGCGTTTTTGTCTTCCGGGGGGCCCGGGGACATTTGTCCCCGAAGAGAAAAAAGTTAAGGGGGGGTTCCAATCTGTTAAAAATTTTCGTCCCCCCCAAAAAATAAAGGGGCCAAACCAGATTAAGATCCCAATTTTGTTTAAAGCGTTTTTTTGGGAAATTAAAATTTTGGTTCGACCTTTCAAAAAATTTTGGTTTTAATCTTTCTTTGCTGAAGGAAATTAAAACGTTTGTTTTGGTAATGGCGCTTCCCGTTCAAAAAATAGTCTAAAAAGGGGTAAAAAAAAAAAAATTTAAAACCCCTCCCAAAGGTCATTTTTATTTAAAATCCGCAACGACCTCCCCACCCAGTTGATCCCAAAACACAGCAAAGTTTAACTGGTTCTGAAAAAAAACGGGGATGGGAAATGAAAACCAACTTTCGGGGTGCCCCTTTTTTAATGGGGGGTTAAATACCCCGTTTTAAGGTCTAACTTTATTAAAGGCGTCAGACTGAGTACAGAAATTAAGGGGGTCGTTGTTATATTTTTTAAATTGAAGTGCGGCCCCAACAAATTTTTTTTTTGCATTTATTTTTTAATTTTCACTTTTTTTAAATTTTTTTAAAAAGGGGTTTGTAACAATAACAATCAAGACATCCTTCGTTTTTAGAGAATGTTTATTGTAATGAATGGGGGAACCCCCAAAGGGGTTTTGCCTCCTAAATTTTTTAACAAATCGTTTTGGTTTAATATTTTTTAATCCAAGGAAAATAATAAATTAAAAAATTTGATAATTTTTTAAACAGTTAGCCCGTTAACCATACCAAAGGGGATTAGGGTTTTGCTCCTGAAAAACCCAAGGTAACTTGCATTACCCCAAAAAATTTAACAATCAAATTTAAATAATGTTAATTTTTAAACCCCCAAGAAAAAAGGTAAATTCCATTTTGATGTAGAGCTGCTAAAATTTTTTGGCTTTCAATAACAAAGCAAGCGACTGAAAAAGAGTTACATCGACAAAATACATGGGGGAGAATATCCGCTCGATCTTGCATTAAAATTATTTTTTCTATGTTCTTTTTGGCCCCGCTTGAGCCTGATTGAAAAAATTTTTGATTGGGAAAACCCTCAAAAAGTTTTTTAAAGCTCTTCCATAGGGGGAAAACCTCATAATTGCGATTTGAAATTATACAATTCCCTAATTTCAGTTTAAAAGATTTTTCTTGTGGGGAGGGGGGCAGATTTTTAATTTAAAAAGACAAATAAAAGGGAAAATCGGAAAAATTTTAAACCTTTTCCCTTGTTTTGAAAAAAAAAATTACGTTTTTTAAAAAATTCACTGGCCAGAAAATCAGAGAAAAATTTGCGCCTGAGAGGGGGGTAACTTTTAAATTAAAAGCCTTCGGGCGTTTGGGACTTTGAACAGGGAAAAAGGGGGAAAATAGGCACTTTTTTTTGGGGTTTTTGGGTACACTAAAAATGGGTTTTTATAAGCGCAAAGAGGTTTTACAAAAAAAGGTTTTCCAAACTAGAACAACTACGCAACTAGAAAAAAAATACAGGTCATTTTTAAATAAAATATTCGAAAAAACTGACCCAAAAAAGGCACTTAGAACCTATTTAGAATGGGGGATAAAAATTTTAATTTTAAGGCCCATTTACATTTTTTGACCGTAAAAAAAATTTTTGAAAACAATTTTAATCTGGCCCCTTTCATGTAAGGGCTTTTTCCAGAGGGGGCAAAAATTTGGGAAAAAAAATCGAAATAAAGCCTTTGGGGAAAAAAAAAAAAAAAAGTAATCCTCCACAAAGAGAATGGTTTTAAAGAAAGCTTCTACAAAATTACGTTCATTTTCCCCCCAAAAAAATTAGGAGACACTTCAAAATGATATTTAAAAATTTTTGCTTAAAAAATAGGCGGAAATGGGCTCTGGGGGTCGTGAAATCTTATGAAAGGAATTTTATTAGGGGGAAAACTTAGACGTTACAAATTAAAGTTACTCCCCCTCTTTCCCCTTTCAATGGGGGGAAAAATTAAGGATAAAACAACCCCAAAATTAAATTTTGTCTAAATAAAAACCCCATCTTACAAAACTGAACGGGGTTAATCTTACACTTTTTTGGGGCCCTTTGGGTTTTATTTACGAAAAATTTTTTTCAGGAGTATATAAAAACAAACTGGTTGATTAAACCCGTTTTAAAAATATGGAGCAGAAAAACTTTGGTGTCAACCCGAGTTAAACTTTGAAAAAAAACCCCCCTTTTTTTTATTTTTTTTTTGGGGGACAGACGGGGTTTTGGAAAAAAAATTTTGCCCCTTCCATTACAAACAGTTTATCTTTTAAAAAATTTTTATCATATTGTAATTTTTGTCCAAACTAAAAAGGAAAAAGCTATCCGACAAAAAGGTTTTTATGGAGGGGTGTGAAATCTTTTAGTTGATCCTAGCAAAAAACTTAGCAAAATTTCTTAGAACACTTTTATAGACAGTTTGGGGAACGCAGACACTATTTTTTAAATGACTGTTGGGCAGAAAGAGACATAGTTAGAAAAAGAAAAAATTTTACAAAACGGGCTTTTAGGGGAAAAGACATGCTGGGATAAGTGTGTGTTTTTTGTAAAAAATTAAAAACTCAGTTTTAAAAGATTTTTTAAAACATTTTTTAAAAACTGTATTTTTTCCCCAAAAAGACAAGAGATTTTTGAATGATGGTGAAAATGATGTTATTTAAAACATCAAAAAAAAAGAAGGATTAACAAAAAATTTAATCCAAAAGTTTTCTAAATTAGTTTTTAAAAAAGAAAATCCACACATTATGTTTGTTTGTAAAGTGTTTACTATTAGAGAACTATAAAATAGGCTTCGGGAAACCGGCGGGGCAACGGGAAAACCCGGGGTTCAGCCGGTTGGGGGGGGAGGTGGGGACCAGAAGCCTTTTTTTTTTAGTTTTTTTTCGACGCCCCCAGATCGTTTCCTGATTTTTAAAATTAAATGCGGGTTTTTTCAAAAATTTTTTTTATAACCAAAAAACAAATCATCATTTTCTGTAAAAAAAAAGTTTCCGTTAAGCAGACAAAGTCAACTGACAAAAAAAGAGGCAAAATAAAATTTTAACAAACTTTGACTTTTAAACCTTGAAATTAGTAAAAAAAGCAAACGGTTTTTAACGCAGGAACATCGTATACTTCGTGAATTAAAACGTGAAAAACCTCGGCAGCCAGCCAAGGGGGTGAAAACAACAAAAGTTTTTCATGGTGTAAAAGTCACCGGGGCCCCAGAATCACCGGGGGTTTTGGACGGCCCTTTCCCCTTTTTTTTCTGTGCTGGTTGCAAGGGGTTTTTTTTTTCATTTGGGGCCCGGGCCGACCCCAAACTAGCTCCCCAAGTTGCCGTGAGCGCCGGAAAGTATTTTTTTTTTTTAAGATCAAAAAACGAAAATCATTGACGCCTTTTTTTCCCCCCGGCTCTGGCTTTTTTCAAATTGGGAGGAGGCCCCCCCGACTCCCCCCCCACGAAAGAGAAATCCCTCCCAAAAAAAAAATTTTCTGCCCCCCCCCGTTTGGCTTTAGCTTTAAGGTTTCCCCCTATCTTTGTAAAAAGGAGCAGCAAAAATGATGGGGAGTCGGGTTTAGCATTCTCTGTGAACACGGTCCCCAAATCAACCCCCCCCGACCACATCCAAATGTCCCCCAATCAGGGGACGCACTTTTCCTTCGCCTGCTCATTAGGAAAACTTTTGAGTCTGGGGATACCCCAAAAAATAAGTTTTGCGTTTCGAAAAACATTCTAAGTCATCAGTTTTTCCCCCGTCTACCCCGCTAAAAGTTCAAAGTTTTTCTGTGCCAGGGGGTGGTTTTCTTTTCTCAAAAATTTCCCCCCCTCCTCCCGCAGATCATCAAACCTGCGGAGCAAAAAGACCCGAAAGGCCTTTAAACTGTTCTCAATGCGTAAAAAATTTCTGTCCCAAACTTTTTATACGTCTGTATGGGGGTTGCGGGAAAACAGAGTGTTGTCCTGCGTCCCCAAAGCCCCCGGTCCGTCCGTGCTTTGGCCTCCGTTTTCCGTCGTGGCCCTGGCCCCCCTCGACTGCCGAACGCCGGTGGGTCCCGGTCCCCTCGAGTCTCCGAGCGAAGTACAAATGCCCCCCCAAAATCAGCGTGAGGAGCAACCTAAGGGGGCCCGGGAGCCCTTTTGGGTTTGCAGGCAGAATGGCGACCGCTTTGCGTTTTCTCAAGGGGGGCCCTTTTTTTTAACTAAAAGTTGATGTTTTTGGCAAAAAGGGCCAATGACGCCCCTGAAGACTAGAGGGGCTATGGCTTGTAACTTCAGTACTTTTCTGACGAAGTACAGGGTCCAAATCAAGTCAGTCCCCCCGCGTTGGCAAAAAAAATCCCATTTTTTACGGCACCCCACGATGCAACCCGGGGTCAGCCCCCAAAGGGGGAAAAAGAGGGGGAGAGGAGAGAGAAAAATGAGCACTGAAAATTTTAAAATCACAAGCTCTACAGCTTTTTATGTGGGGGGGGGGGGGGGGGGGGGGGTTTTCAAAGCAAAAAACAAATAGCAAAACATTTAAAACCCAAAAAAGCATAATTAAAACAATACTACTATTCCAACACCAAAAAAAAATGAATCCCCGGAGGAGAGAAGGGGGGAAAGAGAGAGAGAGAAAAGAGAGAGAAAACGGAGGGGGGAAAAGGGGGAAGGGGGGGGGGGAAAAATTTTGGGGGAAACAAACAAGCGAAGGGAGCGGGGTGACGTACCCATACAAGAGAAAAGTGTGTGTGTGTGTGTGTGTGTGTGTGTGTGTGTGTGTGTGTGTGTGTGGGGTGTGGGGTGGGGGGGGGAGAGAGAGAGAAGAGGAGAGAGAGGGGGGTTTTGTGTCTCCCCTAACATCCAGGTGAAATTTTACGAGTTGGGCCAGAGCCTTTGAATGGGTCCCGGGGCCACCCTTTGTCTTTTTTAAACCCATGAACAAAAAGAGTTGTATTTCCTACAAAGATCTCTCTCTCTCCCCTCTCTCTCCCCCCTCCCCTCTTTGCCTCTCTCTTCTCCTTTTCTTTTAAAACAAAAAAAGATTTTTTTTTAAATATCCCGCCATGTTTCTTAAAAAAAGGGAATTCCCCCCCCCCAACCTCTTTTTCTGTCTGTCTGTCTGCTCTGTCTGTCTGTCTGTTTCCCACCTGCCCTCCCCCTCGGTCTGTCTGCCCCTGTCTCTTCTCCCCCTCCCGGTTGTGTGTGTGTGTGTGTGTGTGTGTGTTTTGTGTGTGTGTGTGTGTGTCTCTCTCTCTCTTTTCCCCTCTCTCTCTCTCTCTCTCTGTCCCCTTCTTATCTGTGCCTCAGCAGTCATGTCCCTCCAGCAAGACGTGAGACCCTGGGTGTTCAAGTTGAAAGCTTACATCTTTAAAATTTATTGTTTTGGCTGCAGGGCCCTTTTTGCGTAGATTTTTAAGCTTTATTTTTATTGTCCCTTGACTTCCCAAAAAAGCTCGAGTAGGAAGAAAATTAGTGATGAAATGCCCTTTTAGCCTTTCAGAAAATGAAATTGTTTTGGATATAGATTTAAAAAACCCCCCACACACACACACACACCCCACACACAACACACACAACACACAGGAAAAAGAGAGGGGAGAGAGAGAGAGAGAGAAAAGATGAAAAACTCAAATTGAAACAAATTTCCAAACCCAAATTTTCTTCCCATTTTAAAAATCGCCAAATCTTTCATATAAAATAAAATTTTAAATAAAATGTTAAAGAACCCCGGGTGGTGTGTTTTTGTGTGTTGGGGGGGGGGGGGGGCGGGGGGTTTT
>CM065739.1:7377875-7382875 GCA_033310375.1 Conus canariensis
CCTGCTAAATTTCAAGAAGATCGGGTTTTAAACAGTTTCTTTGATAGGGTTTGGTGTTTTTAACGGTTTTTAACTGTTATAAATAACGTTTTTTAACTGCCAAATAACGGTTTTAATTTTTGGGAAGTAGTCCTGTACCTGTGCAATGTCACAACAGCTATTTGAAGAAAAGCAGAGGAGAAAGATGTCTTTGAAACCGTTATAACAGTTTTTTAACGGTTTTTAACGGTTTTATTTTTTTTAGAGATTAGCCCAAAACCATCCTCGGGTCACAACGGGCGTACCTGCCAAATTTCATGACAATCGGTTGAGCCGTTTTTGAGTCTATAGCGTACACAGACACACACACACACACACACACACAGAATTTGCCATTTATATATTAGATATCTAATATATAAAGGGCAAATTCTGTCTGTGTGTGTGTGTGTGTGTGTGTGTGTGTGTGTGTGTGTGTGTGTGTACGCTATAGACTCAAAAACGGCTCAACCGATTGTCATGAAATTTGGCAGGTACGTCTGTTGTGACCCGAGGATGGTTTTGGGCTAATCTCTGAAAAAATAAAACCGTTAAAAACCGTTAGAAAGCTGTTATAACGGTTTCAAAGACATCCTTTTTCCTCTGCTTTTCTTCAAATAGCCGTTGTGACATTGCACAGGTACAGGACTACTTCTCTAAAATTAGAACCGTTATTTGGCAGTTAAAAAACGTTATTTATAACAGTTAAAAACCGTTAAAAACACTTAACCCTATAAAAGAAACTGTTTAAAACCCGATCTTCTTGAAATTTAGCAGGTACGTCTGTTGTGACCCGAGGATGGTTTTGGGCTAATCTCTAAAAAAAAATAAAACCGTTAAAAACCGTTAAAAACTGTTATAACGGTTTCAAAGACATCTTTTTCCTCTGCTTTTCATCAAATGGCCATTGTGACATTGCACAGGTACAGGGCTACTTCTCGAAAATTAGAACCGTTATTTGGCAGTTAAGAAACGTTATTTATAACAGTTAAAAACCGTTAAAAACACCAAACCCTATGAAAAACTGTTTAAAAACCCGATCTTCTGAGGTTGGCGGCCACGAGAGTCATCGGAATCGCGACCAAACTTGACATAAGCCTACAGGAACATCCAGCGGGTAACATAGGGTCATTAGATAGTCATTATGACCATTACATTTGACCGTTAAAAACCGTTATTTTCAAAATTTAGGTTGTTCTTGATGAAATTCGGTATACATGTGCAGTTTTAAATGCCGAAAAATGATATACAACTTTTACGAACCGAAATTTACAACTGACCGTTAAAAACCGTTAGTTTATAAATTTAGAGTATTCTTGAAGAAATTCGATATACATGTGCAGTTGTGAACGCTAAACAATGATATACAATTTTCAAGATCTGAAATTTAACATTGACCGTTAAAAACCGTTATTTTCTGAATTTCGAAATTTTCACCCTTCTTGATAACATTCCGTATGCACGTACAGTTTTAAGCGCTGAACAATGTTATGCAAATTTTACGAACCAAAACTTAACACTGACCGTAAAAAACCGTTATTTTCTAAATTTACACCACTATTGATAAAATTCGGTATGCGTATGTCCAGTAACGGTAAGTAATTTTGCAACATGGATGATTTAGCAGGTACGTCTGTTGTGACCCGAGGATGGTTTGGGGCTAATCTCTAAAAAAAATAAAACCGTTAAAAACCGTTAAAAAAAACTGCTATAACGGTTTCGAAGACATCTTTTTCCTCTGCTTTTCATCAAATGGCCGTTGTGACATTGCACAGGTACAGGGCTACTTCTCGAAAATTAGAACCGTTATTTGGCAGTTAAGGAACATTATTTATAACAGTTAAAAACCGTTAAAAACACCAAACCCTATAAAAACTGTTTAAAACCCGATCTTCTGAGGTTGGCGGCTACGAGAGTCATCGGATCGCCACCAAACTTGACATAAGCCTACAGGAACATCCAGCGGGCAACATAAGGTCATCAGATAGTCATTATGACCATTAAATTTGACCGTTAAAAACCGTTATTTTCAAAATTTAGGCTGTTCTTGATGAAATTCGGTATACATGTGCAGTTTTAAATGCCGAAAAATGATATACAACTGTTACGAACCGAAATTTAAAATTGACCGTTAAAAAACGTTATTTTATGAATTTAGAGTATTCTTGAAGAAATTCGATATACATGTGCAGATTTGAATGCTAAACAATGATATACAATTTTGAAGATCCGAAACTTAACATTGACCGTTAAAAACCGTTATTTTCTGAATTTATAATTTTTCACCGTTCTTGATAACATTCCGTATGCACGTACAGTTTTAAGCGCTGAACAATGTTATGCAAATTTTATTGACCGTTAAAAACCGTTATTTTCTAAATTTACACCGCTATTGATAAAATTCGGTATGCGTATGTCCAGTAACGGTAAGTAATTTTGCAACATGGATGGGACAGGGTAGGGGGATGAAAAGGGAGGAATGAGAGGGGCCAGAAAAATGATTGTACAGTGCAAAGCCTGATACACTATTTTTACATTAGACACAGACCCGTTGAAATAAACTACTTCTGCACAAAGTCTATTCCTACAAAATTAAGGGCAATGAGAAGAATGGGAATGGGAACAGTGAGTGCAGGCGGAAAATTGAGCGAGAAAAGCATCTCGACGTGCTAGGGAAGATCCAGAGGAAAGGGGCCAGAGGAAGGCGGAAAACAATAGAATGTATAAGAGAGAGAGAGAGAGAGAGAGAGAGAGAGAGAGAGAGAGAGAGAGAGAGAGAGAGAATGTATTTGTGTGGGGGGAGGGGGTGGGAAGATGGGGGGGGGGGATTGATTGTAAATCAAAACAATTAATACATGTTTGCCGTCACGTGAGTATCGCAAAGAATGTTCATATCCCGGGCAACGCCGGGTGCCCCTGCTAGTATATAATATATAAATGGCAAATTCTCTGTGTGTGTGTGTGTGTGTGTGTGTGTGTGTGTGTGTGTGTGTGTCTGTGTACGCTATAGACTCAAAAACGGCTCAACCGATTGTTATGAAATTTGGTAGGTACGTCTATTGTGACCCGAGGATGGTTTTGGGCTAATCTCTAAAAACATAAAACCGTTAAAAACCGTTAAAAACTGTTATAACGGTTTCAAAGACATCTTTTTCCTCTGCTTTTCTTCAAAAAGCCGTTGTGACATTGCACAGGTACAGGACTACTTCTCTAAAATTAGAACCGTTGTTTGGCAGTTAAAAAACGTTATTTATAACAGTTAAAAACCGTTAAAACACCAAACCCTATAATAGAAACTGTTTAAAACCCGATCTTCTTGAAATTTAGCAGGCACGTCTGTTGTGAACTGAGGATGGTTTTGGGCTAATCTCTAAAAAAATAAAACCGTTAAAAACCGTTAAAAAAACTGTTATAACGGTTTCAAAGACATCTTTTTCCTCTGCTTTTCATCAAATGGCCGTTGTGACATTGCACAGGTACAGGGCTACTTCTCGAAAATTAGAACCGTTATTTGGCAGTTAAGGAACATTATTTATAACAGTTAAAAACCGTTAAAAACACCAAACCCTATAAACACTGTTTAAAACCCGATCTTCTGAGGTTGCCGGCCACGAGAGTCATCGGATCGCCACCAAACTTGACATAAGCCTACAGGAACATCCAGCAGGTAACATAGGGTCATTAGATAGTCATTATGACCATTAAATTTGACCGTTAAAAACCGATATTTTCAAAATTTAGGTTGTTCTTGATGAAATTCGGTATACATGTGCAGTTTTAAATGCCGAAAAATGATATACAACTTTTACGAACCGAAATTTAAAATTGACCGTTAAAAAACGTTATTTTTATAAATTTAGAGTATTCTTGAAGAAATTCGATATACATGTGCAGTTTTGAACGCTAAACAATGATATACAATTTTAAAGATCCGAAACTTAACATTGACCGTTAAAAACCGTTATTTTCTGAATTTCGAAATTTTCACCCTTCTTGATAACATTCCGTATGCACGTACAGTTTTAAGCGCTGAACAATGTTATGCAAATTTTACGAACCAAAACTTAACATTGACCGTTAAAACCCGTTATTTTCTAAATTTACACTGCTATTGATAAAATTCGGTATGCGTATGTCCAGTAACGGTAAGTAATTTTGCAACATGGATGGGACAGGGTAGGGGGATGAAAAGGGAGGAATGAGAGGGGCCAGAAAAATGATTGTACAGTGCAAAGCCTGATACACTATTTTTACATTAGACACAGACCCGTTGAAATAAACTACTTCTGCACAAAGTCTATTCCTACAAAATTAAGGGCAATGAGAAGAATGGGAATGGGAACAGTGAGTGCAGGCGGAAAATTGAGCGAGAAAAGCATCTCGACGTGCTAGGGAAGATCCAGAGGAAAGGGGCCAGAGGAAGGCGGAAAACAATAGAATGTATAAGAGAGGAGAGAGAGAGAGAGAGAGAGAGAGAGAGAGAGAGAGAGAGAGAGAGAGAGAGAGAGAGAGAGAATGTATTTGTGTGGGGGGAGGGGGTGGGAAGATGGGGGGGGGGATTGATTGTAAATCAAAACAATTAATACATGTTTGCCGTCACGTGAGTATCGCAAAGAATGTTCATATCCCGGGCAACGCCGGGTGCCCCTGCTAGTATATAATATATAAATGGCAAATTCTCTGTGTGTGTGTGTGTGTGTGTGTGTGTGTGTGTGTTGTGTGTGTGTGTGTCTGTGTACGCTATAGACTCAAAAACGGCTCAACCGATTGTTATGAAATTTGGTAGGTACGTCTATGTGACCCGAGGATGGTTTTGGGCTAATCTCTAAAAACATAAAACCGTTAAAAACCGTTTAAAAACTGTTATAACGGTTTCAAAGACATCTTTTTCCTCTGCTTTTCTTCAAAAAGCCGTTGTGACATTGCACAGGTACAGGACTACTTCTCTAAAATTAGAACCGTTGTTTGGCAGTTAAAAAACG
>CM065739.1:7387875-7392875 GCA_033310375.1 Conus canariensis
CTGTTACACTGTTGTTTGTCTCCCCTTACTCACATTTTGGTGGACACCACACCACTCCCTCATTCAGGATACAGATTAAAATGTAGTTTAGACTTCGCCTCATGAGAATAATGTGCCTGTCAAACCGTATCACACCCATTCTTTCTCATTCACCGCATTACAGCTATTACGTTCCCATTTATTTCTTCCAGTAGCAAAATTCTCCTCAGCACATTCTGTGCTGGTGGACTCGTGGCAAACCAAGATGATTGCAGAAATCTCCAGTTACGCTTGAAACACTCCTCCTGAGCGGATGTTTATTATCTCCCCTTCCAGCCGCATTGGCATCATATATCTGGTCCTTCAAATATTGACCCAGTTCTTTCTCAGACCACGCCGTGTCGTTACACCAACAAGTGTAGTTGAATTCGGTGAAGTACGGCTTTTTTTTTCTTTTGTTTTTATCTCTATGACCTTTATAGGGTTTTTTTTTTTCTGTCTTTCTGTCTTTCTTTCTTTTTTCCCTCCGTGACCTCGCTCACTGACGAGCAAATCTGACAGACAAAGGATAAAAAAAAAAATCTAACTTCCCGGTTGGAGAGCAAATATTGGGCCAAGGCCACACACAGGACACAGGTGAAGAAAGACCGGTTGCTGATAACGGCGAAAGCGGCTCCGTGTGGCTACACGCCACAATTTTGCACTAAAACACTATTATAATCCCTATAAGCCTTTTGAGGCCTACCATAAATGTGACCCAGCATTTCATGTTAAACTGATCATTGGTCAGGGGAACAACTCCCCCACCAGTTATTTCCCTTTTTCATCGATGAAATCACAATCTTCAAATACATGACCTCCCCTTTAGTTGACACACATTTCAGGCCTTTGCACTCAGTCATGACCCTATCTTTGCGCCAGCTTCGAAAGCAAAAATAGTCCCATTCCTTTGATTTTAATCTGTCTGCTTGGAGCCACCTGGCTTGTACCTTGATGACCATATGAAAGAAAATGAGGAGAATCCACTTTCTCAAAACAATCCAGTTGCGCCAGTCTATAAATACTCGACTCCTTACCGAAGGCCTTGGCGCATTAATCCTTGGTGTGCAGCCTGTGTCGACGCCGCTCCTTTATGGAAACGAAATGGCGCAGCTGCTGTCGGTTCAGACGAATAGAACCGCACCCAAATAAGAGACCAATTGACAAAAACAACAACAACAACAGCAACAAAACCACAAACAAACGCCTGTTAGCACTCTTAACTTTAAGAAAAAAAGGGGAGGGGCAACCACCACCACCACCACCACCACCACCACCACCGCCACAGCCGCCGACAATAAATCAAAAGAACAAAGAGAAATGGCGGCCTATTCTTACTCTTGGATTTCATCTCCCCCTCACCACCACTAATCTCACACCCATTCACCCCCTCCTGTCTTTCCTCTTCTCCATTCTCCCGTCAGTTCCACCCCCCCCCCCGCCCCCCATCCCCCTGCCTTCATCATCCTCATTTTCATCGATCAGCATTACAAAAAAAAAAAAAAAAGTCTCAAATTCTGTGGCCCTTCGTGCCCTGCTCTCATGGTGACCTCAGTTTCGATGTCCTCTTCACATCTATGGCCTTGGTTTGGTTCCGTCGGGGTCACCTTTATCGGCGAGTCCATGGGGGCTGTCGTTGGACGGACGTGGTGACGCCCTCCAGAGGGAGAGCTCACTCACGTCGGCTCCGCGACTAAGCAATTATTGTCGTCAGTAGGGGGCTTAGTGGGTGGTGTCCTGCGTATGTTAGATCAGAACAGCCGCTACTGAACACCACCGAAGTGACTCAGCAGCAGTTCAGTGTCTCCTCCGATGGGTTGCCTCTTGGCGACTTGACATTGACTGCTCCCTGTGGATTGCCGGTGCCGGGGCTGCGGCGGGCCGGGCCGGGCTGTGGCTGTGGACGGGGGGTGTCGGAATGAGCGGCGTGGGTGAAATGCCACTGAGGTGGAACAGAAGATTGGAGATGTTCAGTGTGTGTGAGCGTGCGTGCGTGCGTGCGTGCGTGTGCGTGTGCGTGTGTGTGTGTGTGTGTTTTCCTTTGTTTCTTGCTGAAGTACCGTTACCAAGTGCTTCGCTCAGGACCCTGCTCCCCCCAATGACACGTGACGTTGTTTCTTACTCTCCCTAGCCAGTGAACTGGACTCTGATCACACGTGACCTCGTTTTTCCCTGTGTCTGGATACGATGTTTCACCCCTGTGATCACGCCTGGCCTGGTGACGCAACTATCTGACTGTCATACTTGTGTTCCAATTACACGTCACACCGTTTCTCCCGTGTCTGGCTATTGCAATGTGTTCTAATTACACATTATCTTGTTTCCACCGTGTTCGGTTATTGTACTGTGTTCCAATTACACATTATCTCATTTCCACTATGTTCGGCTATGTGTTCCAATTACACATGATCTCATTTCTACCATGTCTGGCTATTATACTGTGCTCTAATTACACCGTGATCTCATTTCCACTTTATCTGGTTATTATACTACTGTGCTCCAATTACTCCTACCTCATCTCCACTGTCTGGCTGTTGTACTGTGCTACAATCACATGATTTCGTTTACACTGTGGTGTCTGGCTGCTTTGATGTGCTCCCCTCACATGATCTCATTTCCACTGTGTCTGGCTATTATACTGTGCTGCAATTACATAATTATGATCTCGTTTTTCCACCGTGTCTGGCCATTGTACTGAGCTACAATTACATATATCCCGTTTCTCCATTGGCTGGCCATTGTACTGAGCTACAATTACATATATCCCGTTTCTCTATTGGCTGGCCATTGTACTGAGCTACAATTACATATATCCCGTTTCTCCATTGGCTGGCCATCGTACTATGCTCCAGTGACACATGATGCTGTTCTTTGCTGCAGGCAGCTGCAGTGATGTCCATTGGTCTGTGCTGCATTCATGGTCTGGTCCTCACCAAATGAGCTTCAGTGACCGTTGGCGCACTGGGACCACTAGTGGTTAGATCATAGATAGAATACTAAAGTGTATGGTTGGTTAGACGGGGGCGAGTTCGACTCCCGGTGGTGACACATGAGTCATATATAGAAGAAGAAGCAGAAGAAGAAGTAGAAGGAGAAGATGATGATGATGATGATAATGATGATGATGATGATGATGATGAAGCAGAAGCTTAGTTTTTAGTTTTAGTTTCTTCAAGGAGGCGTCACCGCATGCGGCCAAGTACATATACGCTACACCACATCCGCTAAGTTTTGAGACCACACTACGTATGATTTGAAGCTGATGGATAAATGAATTAACAACAAAGATGAGAGAATTGAAGAAGAGGGTCTCGTGGCGACGACTTTGCAAATGTCTGACCTACGCATTAGCCCAATGCGCTGGTCAGACCTTGAGTGCCTACCTAACATTGGTTGAAGAAAAAGAAGAAGAAAGAGAAGAAGAAGAAGAAGAAGGAGAAGAGGAAGAAGAAGAAAAAGATGATGATGATGATGATGAAAGAAAGAAAGAAAGAAAAAACAAGTTTCACTACCTTTACACCTTGACGGACTGTCGTTCTGGTGACGGCAGTGTAGAAATAGATCAATATCATCACCACCACCACCATCCCCTCCTGCCCCCTGCCCCCCCCCCCAACCCCCTCACCAACCCCCACCCACAACCCCCCCCCCCCCCCCCCCCCCGCCAGCCCATCTCTTACCTGCACTGCCTACATTACTTCACCACCGTCTGCCACCACCACCACTGGTATCACGTGAGAAGGGTGGGGATGTTTTCGGCTGCAGATAACAACCTAACCGTCCAGTGTGCTGCTGTCTTTTGCGGCGGGGTTGTGTTCGCTCTATCCAGGCTAGTGGGGCCTGGTTGAGTTTGTCAGGGCTCTGAGCTTGCTTCACACACCCCCCCACCCCCACCCCCACCCCTTCCCATCCACCCTCCATCCCCACGCCCCCCATCCCATCTCCATTAAAAAAACAAAAACAAAAAAAAAAACATATTCTGCTCCGAAGCTGCTTCGACTGTCCTAATGTGTAAGGTGTGGTGTTGTGGTAGGTTTCAATATGAGCAGATTCACTTGATTCAATGGCGTTTAGTCAACTCTGGGTGGTAGGTGAGTGTGTGTGTGTGTGTGTGTGTGTGTGTGTGTGTGTGTGTGTGTGTGTGTGTGTGAGAGAGAGAGAGAGAGAGAGAGAGAGAGAGAGAGTGAGCGTGTGTGTGTGTGTGTATGTGTGTGTGTGTGTGTGTGTGTGTGTGTGTGTGTTGTGAATGTGTGTGTGTGTGTGTGTGTGTGTGTGTGTGTGTGTGTGTGTGTGTGTGTGCAGTGCAGTGCAGTGCTCTTTAACCATGCTTAGCATTCATTAAAAAAAATAATAATAACAAGAAAAGGAATGCAACTAAAAAAAAAACAAACTCACAGAGATCTTCTTACCGAACACAAGAAGGAAGTTAACAGGATTCCGTGAATTCACCGAAGACAGGAATCAAAGAGACATAGACTATAACAAACAAACAAACAAAACAAGTTGAAGCAGACATAATAAGACATGACTTTTTTTTTTTTTTAACCATTATGTTCGGCCTTTCTTGTGTAAATTCCCAAATACTATAAATAGTAGCGTCTGCTGATGGGTAGAAATAGCCGTTGTAAGTTTTTAACTGTACTATAACACACACCACACACACACACACACACACACACACACACACACACACACACACACAACACTGAAACAACTGCAGATAACATATTACTGACTTTTAAAACAGAATTAAGAGACAAATAACAATACACGAATGACATAAATCTGGAAAATTAACGGAACATTAACATTTTAGTAACAATATTAGAATGAAAAAGAAATACACTTAACTGAGAACTTTATCTATCGTCATCTCGAAACTCTATATACATCTACATCTTCTAACCCCATAAAAAATAAAGAAAATAAAGGAAACAAACATTCTACCTACAAAAACAAATTCAAAAAAACAAACAAATTCC
>CM065739.1:7415375-7417875 GCA_033310375.1 Conus canariensis
CAGACAGTATGTTGTGTGAAGCGCGTGTTCACTTCACTCTAAAGTCGTAAATGTCTTGGGGATTTTTTGTTTGTTTGTTTGCTTGTTTGTTTTGGGTTTTTTTTCCCAGTTCCCTACTTCAGTATTTCAAATTACGCCCTGCGTGGTAAGCTGTCGTTGTCTTCTTTTCATTTCTTTTTTTTTTTTTTATATAGTTTTTTTGTTTGTTTGTTTGTTTGCTTGTCTGTTGTTGTTGTTGTTGTTGTTGTTGTTGTTGTTGTTGTTGTTTGTGCTACGGTGCGGATACACCAAGAAACTGCTGAACTTGGAAACTTCTCCTTTGCCAGCGCATTATGCCCCTTTCTCCTCCCCCCCCCCCCCCCCCCTCCCTCCTCCTCCCCGTCCGGTCTTGTTTGTGTTAAAGTGAAGTGAATCATTATAAAGACATGGAACAGTGTTCAGCTTTAGTGTGTTTCCTTGAAGAACGCCTTTAAGGAATGGTACCCTTGGGGCTAGCCCATCTGCGTGTGTAAGTATGCGCGCGTGTGTAGATATGCTTGTGTGTGTGTGTGTGTGTGTGTGTGTGTGTGTGTGTGTGTGTGCGTGCGTGCGTGCGTGCGCGCGCGCGTGCGTGCGTGCGTGCGTGTGTGTGTGTGTGTGTGTGTGTGTGTGTGTGTGTGTGTGTGCGTGCGCGTGTGTGTGTGTGTGTGTGCGTCCGTATGTGCGTGCGTGCGTGCGTGCGCGCGCGCGCGCGTGTGTGTGTGTGTGTGTGCGCGCGCGTGCGCGCGTGTGTGTGTGCGTCCGTATGTGCGTGCGTGCGTGCGTGCGTGTGTGTGTGTGTGTGTGTGTGTGTGTGTGTGTGTGTGTGTGTGTGTGTGTGTGTGTGTGTGTGATCTAGTAGAACAAAACCTGCCAGCGCAGTACACACTGGCAGAACCTTTTTCCAGCCATCCCGTGCACGAAGATGTCACTGAATCTGCCATTCGAAATTGAAAGTTTCTAAGCAATCGTGCTAAGTTACGATCACCGTGTTTGAAAAGGACGAAAGATATGTTAAAAGCAAACATTGAAAACAATACGAACGTTCTATTTTTTTTATAAAAATTAGACCACCTATTACAATTTCTATCATGGCAAAGGACCAGATGGATATAAACATCTTTTTTTAAAAGAATTATTAGGAACTTCGCTGAACAACAGAGACAAACAAATGACAAGACAAAACACGACGCGCTTCGACGTCTTAGGTCTTGCTCAGGCAATATAAACAACATTCAGGACAATGAAAACGAAGAACGAACAATCACTTATCTTCTCAACTTCGGCGCAAGATGGGTGCTGCGCCGAATGTGAGAAGATGAGTGGTTGCTCGTTCTGTGATTGCTATAAACATCTTGGTGAAGGTGTAACAATGACCACATATGAACATGTGTTACCAAATATTGCAATCTAAAGAGTTTGTCATTTCTGGTGAATCAAGCCAATGAAACTATTTGAAAGCAAATCTTAAATAAATGTTAGCGAACCGCCAGGGGAAATGTGGACAAACGAGTCACAAGACAAAACACGACGCGTTTCGACCTCTTAGGTCTTCTTCAGGCAAGACACAAACAAAGAGGACAATGAAAATGAACGAGTTTGTCACGCAAGGTAGGCGTTGAATGAAAACGTTGAATGAATTGTGGGCGTTGAATGAATTAGAACAGCCTCGTTTTCAATCAACGCCTCCCTTGCGCTGAAGAGATCAAAGCTAAGTGACAAATTCGTTCATTGTCATTGTCCTGTTTGTTTGTGTCTTGCCTGAAGAAGACCTAAGAGGTCGAAACGCGTCGTGTTTTGTCTTGTGACTCGTTTGTCCACGTTTCTCTTGGCGGTTCGCTAACATTTATTTAAGATTTGTTTAGATTTCCGCCTGCAGTCGTCTCACTTTGCAACTAGATCCATTTGAAAGTAACAGTTTACGCAGCTTTACATTTTCCACAGTAACAATTAGTTGAGTTTTTTTTTTCTAATACATCTTATTAAACTTGCTTTTGTTACTTCATCAAACAAAATTATACACGGTGGAACAAAGAGAGAGAGAGAGAGAGAGAGAGAGGGAGAGAGGTGTGTGTGTGTGTGTGTGTGTGTGTGTGTGTGTGTGTGTGTGTGTGTGTGTGTGTGTGCGTGCGTGCGTGCGTGCGCGCGCGCTTCCAAGATGGAAGCGCCAAATGAGATAAATAAAAGCCATGACGAAAACGACACAAAGTCGAGTGACGATAACGTTTCAAATAATCACAACCTATCACGGGCGCTTGACGAAAAGGCTGGCGGCCATGTTAAAAAAAAAAAAACAACAACAAAAAACCAACGAATCACCGCACTCTTCAGTTGTGAGTGAAGCAAAAGGGCCCTCCACTCTCCCGTCTCACGCCTCCCCTCTCCCCCATTACCTCCCCTTCCAATGCACATCTATTTTGTCCTTATCTTACCCACTTCCTGTAGGGGGGGGGGGGGGGGGGGGGGGGGGACTGTGGTTTGA
>CM065739.1:7422875-7430375 GCA_033310375.1 Conus canariensis
CACACACACACACACACACACACACACACACACACCACACACCACACACAGTGTCATATCAGACGACCTGCTCGCCAGGAAAGGGGGACAATCCACACTCACGAGTCTTACGACAAGCATTTACGACAAGCATTTACACCCTCCGTGGTGGGTCTGAGTGCTGCTCTCTCAGATGTCACGTGAATAAAGGGAGGTCACTCGTGCAGAACGCCCTCAGGATACGTTTCACAAACCACGGCAGTTTATGTCACTGGGTATGAGTTTCTAGAAATGGCCACTTCTATAGGACAGCAACAAATTTGACAGGCAGGCAGGAAAGCACCACGAAATTCCCGCACGTTCCAGTTTTTGATTATGGCAACCCAGTCGACCAAACAGAGTGGGTTGTTGTTTGTTTGTTTTTGTTTTCTTTTCCCAACAGGTTCGTCAAATGCAAACCAGAAACAAACTGCAACATTACAAAACAAGTCAGACGATGAACAAATACACATCATGAAGAAAATATCCACAGGCAAAATAACCGATTACAGCATGGTAGCTGAGCTATTGGTAATTTAAGGCATGTTATATTTGGTGGTGCTGAGAATGCCAGGTATCCCCCACCCCCACCCCCCCCCCCCCCCCTCCTCCCCCCCCCCCTTCCTCCCCCACAACACAATGTAATGTAATACAATATACACACAACACAATATATATCATATGATACAATACAACAGAGCATAACGCAACACAATACAATATAACAGAACACAACATAATACAACATAACATAATGTAAAACAATACAACGGAACACAACACAGTACCACACAACACAAACAAAACAACACATTACAATACAACACTACAACTCATTTATTACATTATGTTATAGTAGACTGCGATACAACTCAACGTAACGCAATACACTACAACTCATTCATTACATTACGTTACAGCACATTACGTCACGACACAATTCAATTCAACGCAACGCAAAACACACTAGAACGCAATACACTACAACTCATTCATTACATTACGTTATAGCACATTACGTCACGACACAACTCAACGCAACACAAAACACGCTACAACGCAACACACTACAACTCATTCATTACATTACGTTATAGCACATTGCGTCACGACACAACTCAACGCAACACAAAACACGCTACAACGCAACACACTACAACTCATTCATTACATTACGTTACAGCACATTACGTCACGACACAATTCAACTTAACACAAAACACATTACAACGCAATACACTACAACTCATTTATTACATTACGTTATAGTACATTACGTCACAACACAAATCAACGCAAAGCAAAACACACTACAAACGCAATACACTACAACTCATTCATTACATTACGTCATAGCGCATTACGTCACAACACAACGCAACGCAACGCAAAACACACTAGAACGCAATACACTACAACTCATTCATTACATTACGTTACAGCACATTACGTCACAATACAACTCAACGCAACGCAAAACACTCTACAACGCAATACACTACAACCCATTCATGATCTTACGTCATAGTACATTATGTCACGACACAACTCAACGCAACGCAACACAGCAACTTATTAAAGCAAGCACCACCAAGGCACAACACGACACGACGTGACTTAATTAACCCAAATACAATCCTTTCCAGATGACTTCGACCACTCCTGCCCCGAAGTGATCTACGCCACACTGGTTCTGAAGCGAGAGCCGCCTGTGCACTACCATCGCACATGCAACAGCCCACACCTGTGGTCGTCCGACAACCCTTGGCAGGGGTGCCAAAGCCACGGGTCTGCCAGCCACACCAACCACTGTCAGCCTCAAGTGGCCTACTACGAGGTGAAGGTGGACAGTCGGAAACTCTACCAGGAAACCTTCACGGGCTGCGTGTGTAGTGCATCCATATCGCTGTCCCAGAGCGTTTCTTAGCTGATTTCTACGAGCTGGAGAAGGCTTTATGGAGCGCCTGAAACGGCAGGGACACGCACACACACACACACACACACACACACACACACACACACACACACACACACACACACACACACAAAACACAACACACTAACCCGTTGAAGGTGTGAAGTGTAGAGCTCCGTTTCACCATTCTGACACCCCCTCCCCCGTCCCCTTACTCCTCCTCCTCCTCCCCGTCTTATTCTCCGTCCGGCCCCCCCCCTCCCCCTCCCCCCCCCCCCCCCCCCCCCCCCCCGCCATAACCCGACCCCTTTCTCTTTTGCCCTCCACCCACCTATCCCAGCCCCTTTCCCCACTTGCTACCCTCCACTGTCTTTGAGTTTTCCAAAATGATCACATCCTATTTCTGTCCGAGATAAACAAAAACAAAAACAAACAAACAAACAAACAAACAAACAACAAACAAAAAGCTAATCGATATTAAAGAGAGAGAGATACAACTATCAACATTGAATTGTTTGTGTGTTCAGCAGTGGTCGTGGTTTCAAACACTCCTGGAGTGGGATTTTCCTAGCTTGGGAACTCTCCTTCTCTCTGCCCAGTGATGAAGGATGACCTTGAGTCCAGCGACGGTCACAGCAGTGGATTCTCTGCCAGTGATGAAGGATGACCATTGATCAGCGACGGTCACAGCAGTGGATTCTCTGCCCATTGTGAAGGATACCATTGAGTCAGCGACGGTCACAGCAGTGGATTCTCTGCCCAGTGTTGAAGGATGACCATTGAGTCCAGCGACGGTCACAGCAGTGGATTCTCTGCCCAGTGTTGAAGGATGACCATTGAGTCCAGCGACGGTCACAGCAGTGGATTCTCTGCCCAGTGTTGAAGGACGACCATTGAGTACAGCGACGGTCACAGCAGTGGATTCTCTGCCCAGTGATGAAGGATGACCATTGAGTCCAGCGACGGTCACAGCAGTGGATTCTCTGCCCAGTGTTGAAGGATGACCATTGAGTACAGCGACGGTCACAGCAGTGGATTCTCTGCCCAGTGTTGAAGGATGACCATTGAGTACAGCGACGGTTACAGCAGTGGATTCTCTGCCCAGTGATGAAGGATGACCATTGAGTCCAGCGACGGTCACAGCAGTGGATTCTCTGCCCAGTGATGAAGGATGACCATTGAGTCCAGCGACGGTCACAGCAGTGGATTCTCTGCCCAGTGATGAAGGATGACCATTGAGTCCAGCGACGGTCACAGCAGTGGACGAAAGAGTGTAGGACTGCGCTGTCTGCAATGCCGGTGTCTTTAGAAACAAGGAACCTCTACCGGCAGCCACAAGAGAACTGAATCTTTAAACCTGTGAATACGCAAAAAAAAAGAAAAGAAAAGAAAAAAAAAAAAAAAAAGGAAAAGAAAGAAAACGAAAAAAATCTGTCTACAAAGGTTAACGGAACTACAGATCGTGTTTGACGAAAAAAAAAAATCAACAAAGAAACAAGAAGAAAAAAAAATGAACTCGCGGATTCTGAAAAAAGGGGGTGAGTGGGTTTTAGATGTGAGCAATGAGAGTCGGCTTCTGTCGACCTTTGCTTCTGAGGCTGTTTGTTTTACGAACTAGCACTTCGGCATATGGCCTTGAGATCTAGGGAAAACTCTTTTGTACCTGCAAAAAGCATTGAACATCATCGGCTTAAATCTGTGAAAATGGTCAGAAATACCCAAGATCTTTGGTTGAAGTCTGTCAGAAACAAAAAAATATCGTCTGTTTACAGCCAGCAAACTGTTAGAAACATCCCACATGATCGGATTAAAGCTGTTAATAAAAAAAATAAATAAATAAAAAGAAAGCAACTCCTAGAAACACTCGACATCATCGGCATTAAAAAGTTTCTAAATGATATCAGAAACTCCAGATATCGGTGGCTTAGAAGTATTGACACTATCAGAAACACTGAACACTTTCCGCTGGAAGCTGTGAGAACTTGTGGAAACACATCATTGGCTTGAAGCTGTGAGAACTGTCGGACACTTCAAAAGCGTAATAAGGTTGTTTGAAGGGCTGGTAACTTCAAAGACTGAAAAGTTGTTTGATGTGTTGGGAACTTCGAAGGCTTAATGCTCAAAAATCGTCAGCGGCTTAAAGCTCTGAGAAGTCTCGACAATTTTATTTGCTTGAAATTTGTGAGAGGTGTCAAAAACTTCAACAGCATAACATGTTAAGATGTGTTGTTAACTACAATGGGTTAAAGCTGTGAGAATTGTCGAAAAATGCAATGGCTCAGACCCTCAGAGCTGTGTCGGGAATTTCAATGGCTAAAGGTTGTGAGTAGTGTCGAAAATGTCAATGGCTTTAAGATGTGAGAAGTATTGAAAATGTCAATGGCTTAATAATGCTGTGAGACTTGTCGAACACTTTATCGGCCGTGTGAGGACTACTGGAAACGTTAAAGATTTCAAGCTGTGAAAAAAAATGTGTCAGACACTTCCATGGGGCTTGAACTTGCGGAGACGTCAGAGGCATCGAACATTATCATCTCGAAGCACCATGACCACTCAGACACCTGAAACACAGTTGGCATAACGCTCAATAAAAGCTATCAGGGACAAGAAGTATTGTTGGCTCTGAGTTGTGAGAGCTGTCAAAAACATGAAATATCATTGGCTGAAGGTTGTGAGAATTCTCAGAAACCCTGTACACCATCGGTCTGAAACCAGAATGGTGCACAAAGTCTGGAATAAAGTTCGAGACAGAAATTCTCTTCAACTGTGATATACCATAACGACTATCACAGCTTTGTTACGTTGTTGTTGTTTGTTGTTGTTTGTTGTTGTTGTTGTTGTTGTTGTTGTTGTTGCTACTGCTGTTGTTGTTGCTGCTGTTGTTCGTTGCTGCTTTTGTTGATGATGATCATAGCATTGTCAGTTTTTACAGAAGTAATTTTTCGTTGGTATCTTTGTTGTTGCTGTTACTGTTGTTGTTGTTAACGCTGTTGTTGTCGTCGTCGTTGTTGCTTTTGTTGTCGTCGTCATCGTTGTTGTTATTGCTGCTGTTGTTGTTTTTGTTGTTGCTGCTGCCGTTGTCGTTGTTGTTTTTGTTGTCTTTATTCACCTGAACAGTCGGTTATGATTTCAAGGGAATGGCAGCTGAAAGTGAAGGTGAAAGGTGAAATGTTAATTACTTTTTTTTTTTTTTTTTTTTTTTTTTTTTTGCATCCTTGGCTGTTGTAGATCAGGATTTGGATTACCAAAAGTTCTGATCTTCAACACGTGCACACTTCTTTGAGCGTCATAGTTATCAACTTTTCTTTTTCTTTTTGCTCTTCTCCTTCCTCTTTATTTTATCTTACTTCTCTTCATCTTATTCTTTTCGTTCCTTTTCTATTCTTTCTGTCGGTCCTTCTTTCTTCTCCTCCCTCCTCCTCCTCCACTCCTCGCTCCCCCCCCCCCCCCCTCCTCTTCGTTCTACTCCTCTTCTTTCTTTCTTTCTTTCTTTCTTCTTGTTCGTTCTTCCTCCTTTTTTTCCTCCCCCCCCCCCCTCCCCTCCCCTTCTCTGACTCGTCTTTCTCTTCGGCTTCTTTCTTTGAGGGATAAAATAATTCAAACCAGTACGTTATGGTATAGAAGAAAAAAAATGTTTCAGGTGAAGTGAGCTTTAAGGTGATTCATATCATATTGCTTGAAATCCAGCCATTAGTGAAGGCCATTGATATTATCTCGGTGTTGACCTACGCCGAGGTTAACGGTCTTACTAGTGTGGGTATTGTTGCACGGATCTATACTGTTGTTGTTTTTTTTTCCCCGTTGCACTGTGTTGTATCTTATACTTGTTGTCTCGTTCGTCATTTGTCAGATGGATCCCCCCGTCTCCTCGACAAACGTGACAGTACGTCGCAGGTCCTCCAGTCCTCGGTAGAGTTTCCGGGCCACTGGTATTGGGTCGGGCCAGGTTTTCTCTCGGAGCGCTTGGTGGAGCGGGCAGGACTGCAGTAGATGTTCTGTTGTCTGGCTGCCTGTTCTGCAGGGGCACTGCTCTGAGTTGCTGATACGGAGTTGAGTGTATATAGGTGGTGTTTCAGGCGGTTGTGGCCTGTCCTGAGCCTGAAAATGGCTACCTGCTCTATTGCTACTGTGTTCTCTCGATCGTTTCCGGTGCCCCGTACTGCGACGATTGTTATCTGTTTTCAAAATGCACTGTAGCTTAAGTAAATATGAAATAAGGCAGGGAACAGTAAACAATAAGCAATAAACAAGTCGGGTAACTCTTGCTCCCACAAGAAAACAAATACTCGCCCGTAACTCCAAAGGAATGCTGCTTACGACACCAAATCTCCAAGCAGATTTGACAGCACACAGCACACGGAACAAACAGGGAAATAGCCCCTTATTATATCTATCTATCTATCTATCTATCTATAGCGATGTTTCCTTCTTTTTTTTTCTGTGTGCTTTGTGCTGTCATATCTGCTAGGCGATTCGGTGTCGTAAGCAGCATTCTTTTGGAGTTACGGGCGAGTATTTGTTTTCTTGTGGTAGCAAGAGTTACCCTACTTGTTTGTTGTGCATTGTAGCTTGTTGTGTAGTATTGCATTACGTGACAACGTTTTCCGGGTCACACTGTATTCAGTTGTGTGGAATTGCACTGTGTCACAGCGGCTTTCTTTGGTGTTTGTGTGTTGTATATTGCACTACGTGACAGTATTTGACACCCTTTTTAATCATACTTTGTTGTGTGTGTGTGTGGTTATAACTCTACTACAGGATACTTTTTTTTCCTTTCGCACTGAATTATGTCGGTTGTTGTTGTTGTTGTTGTTTTGTTTCTGTTTTTATTTTTTTTTATTATTATTATTATTTTTGTGTGTGTGTGTGTGTGTGTGTGTGTGTGTGTGTGTGTGTGTGTGTGTGTTGGGTGGGGGGGGGGGGGGGGGAATTGTGTACAATATGACAACGTTCTCCTTTGCAATGTATAATGTTTTTTGCCATTGTATGACACTGGTTGTTGTTGTTGTTGTTTCTTTGTGTGTTTTTTTTTCTTTTTTTCTTGTGTTTTTTTTTTTTTTTCCTTTTTTTTTTTGCACAATATGACAATGTTCACATTTGCAATGTATAATGTTTTATGGCATTGTATGACACTGGTTGTTTTTGTTGTTGTTGTTGTTGTTATTGTTGTTAATGTTGTTTTCTTTGCACTGTATTGTGTTGCGTTTTACCCATTCAGTAAAATTTGCTCTTTTATTTCCTTGTGTTGTATTCCCAGTTCTTATAGAACAGGGAATGCTTTAGAATGGGAACGAAGAAATGCTGTGTGTGTGTGTGTGTGTGTGTGTGTGTGTGTGTGTGTGTTTTGTGTGTGTGTGTTGTGTGTGTGCGTGTCCCCGTCCGTCCATGGTCAAAATGTGTTCCACTCGCTCCAGACAAAACTACTGGGCCGATCTTTCTGAAAATGTGTAGGTATGTTCGTTATGGGTCACGGATGATGCCCGATATCTTAGTTTACCGTTATAGCCGTTCCTAACGGCTGTAACGGCCTGTAACGGTTTTTCTTCTTTATGGAATATCTCCGAAAG
>CM065739.1:7435375-7450375 GCA_033310375.1 Conus canariensis
GTGTCAGGCCTGTTCGGCTGAGCTGCCGACTGGTTGCACGTGTAAATTCACGAAGTATACGATGTTCTCTGCTGTTAATAAACCGTTTGCTTTCTTGACGTGGAATGTCAATGGTTTAATGTCAAAGTTTGTTGATTCTGATTTTGCCTCATTTCTTTGTCAGTTCGACTTTGTCTGCTTAACGGAAACATTTATTGACGAATGTAGTGATGATTTGTTTGTTGGTTATAAAACATTTTGCAAGCCTGCGATTAAGTTCACAAATCATGGGAGACGATCTGGAGGCGTCGTAAGAGAACTATAAAATAGGCATTCTGGCTCACCCACCTCCGCCAGCTCCAACCGGCTGAAGCCGGTTTCGCTGTTGCTCCGCCGGCTTACCCAGAATGCCTATTTTATAGTTCTCTAATAGTAAACACTTTACAAACATACATAATGTGTAGGATTATCTGTTTTTAACACTAATTTAGAAAACTTTTGAGACTTAAGTTTTTGCTTAATCCTTCGTTTTTCTTGATCGTTTTCAATAACATCATTTTCACGCATACATTCATCAAATGCGTCTCTGTCTTTCATGTGGAATAAAACTACAGTCTTTAACTGTTCTCTAAAGTCTTTTAAAACTGAGTTATATTTTTGACATAAAATCCACACACTTATCCCAGCATGTCTTCCACTGAAAGCCAGTTTTGATAAAGTATTTCTTTTTCTAACTATGTCTCTTTCTGCCGAACAGTCATCTATAATAAATAGTGTCTGCGTTCCCTCAAACTGTCTATAAAAGTGTTCTAAGCACTCGCTAAGTTTATTGCTAGGATCAACTAAATAGATTTCATCATCCGTCCATATAAACCTTCTGTCGTGATATGCTTTGTTCCATTTGAGTGTTGGACAGAAAATTACAATATGATCAAAATTATAACGATAAACTGTTTGTAATAGGTCGAGGACAAATATTGTTTTTCCACAACCAGTCTGTCCACAAATCAATGAACAATGAGGGGTTTTTATCATAAAGTTTAACATCGGCATTGACACCAAAGTTGTCTGCTCCATAGTTTTTAAAACAGAATTTAATCTAATCCAGTTATTGTTTTTATCATACTCTCTGTCAAAACTTGTTCAGTATAATAAAACCCTATAAGGCCCAAATGTGTAAGATTAATCCAGTTCAGTTCTGTAAGATCGTTTCTATTTAGACTAATATCAATTTTGTTGCTTGTTGTTATGACCTTAATATCCTCGCCATTGTAAAGAACGACGACAGTAACTTTAAGTTTGTCAACGTCTAAGTTTTGCCAGCTAATAAGAATTCCTTTCATAAGATTGTCACTGACGCCCAGAGCTCCATTTCTCGCCTCATCTTTTAAGACAGAAATTTTAAATATCATTGTGAACGTGTCTCCTAATTTTGTGCGTGGAATGAACTGTAATTTTGTAGAAGCTTTCTTTAAAACCGATTCTCTTCTGTGGAGGATGTACTGTTTGTCCCCAAACGGCTTTATTTCGATCTCTTTCCGACTGTTGTCCTCTGGCATAAGACTTACATGTAAAGGGCCAGAGTTCAATGCTTTTCTGAAACTTTTTTGACGGTCAAAAAATGTAAATGGGCTTAAGAATTCAAATTTTATGTCCCATTCTAAATATGGTTCTAAGTGCCATTTGTTGTCAGTTTTTCGAACTATTTTATATTCATACTGACCTGTATTATTTGCTTCTAGATTGCGTAGTTGTTCTAGTTTAGGAAACCTTTTGTTGTCGTCAACCTCTTTGCGCTTATAATAACCATCTTTAGTGTACTCAAAACCATACAAAGTGCCTATCTCACCGTTCTGTTCAAAGTCCTCAACGTCTGCAAGGTCTTTTAATTCTAAAGTTACACACCTCTCAGGCGCTAATGTAACTCCTGATTCTTCTGGTCCACGTGACATTTTTTAAAACAACGTATTATTTTATTTCTAAAACAATGTGCAGGTTATCACATTTCACGACTTTCCCTGTTTTATCTGTGATCTTTATATTAAATGATCTGACCCTCCCACAAGCTAATCTTTTAAACTGTAAATTAGGGAATTGTATAATTTCATAATCGCAATATGCAGCTTTCCCTGATGGAAGAGCTCTTAAAACAGTTGAGGGCTTTCCATCATATAAGTTTTCATCAGTGCTCAGCTCGTCCAAATGAACATAGAGTAATGAATGTAATGCAAGATCGAGCGGATATTCTCCCTCATAAGTAGTTTTGTCTGATGTAACTCTAAATTCATGATCGCTTGATCGATTGTTAGTTGCAAAGCCTAACATTTTAGCTAGCTCTACATCAAAATGGTAACTTACTCTTTTTTCTTCAGGTTTGAATGTCAACATTACTTTCAAATTTGCATTGTTAAGTTTGAGAGTAATGTCGAAGTTACTCATTGCTTCTTTCAGCGAGCAAAACCCGTAATAACCATCAGGTATGGTTAACTGGCTAACTAAGTTTAATATATTATCAAATTTTTTAATCTTATTATTTTCCTTGGATTCACTTATATTAAACCATACGACTTTGTAAAAAATTTCATGGAGTGCAACCCTTCGGGTTCCGCATTCATTATCAATAGCATACTCTAAAAAACGAAGGACTGTCTTGAGTTGTTATTGTTACAAACATTTTTAAAACAATTTAAAAATGAGTGCATTCAAATATACTAATGCAAAATATTCTGTTGGGCCGCACTACAATCTTAAAAATATAACAACTGACACCCTTGACATTTCTGTGACTCAGTCTGACGCCTTTCAAGTAAAGGTTAGTACTCCATTAAACAGATATCTTAACCCTCCTATTAAAAAAGACCACATCCCGAAAGTGTGGTTTAGTCATCCGATGCAGTTTTATCAGAACCAGTTAAACTTTGCTGTGTTTTGTGTATCAACTGGGTGTGGAGTGTCGTATGCGGATCATTTAAATCATCCTGATCCTTTGGTGAGGTCAGTGTATAGATTTCATTTTTATTACACCTTCAGACGTATTTTATCTGAACTGCAAGCGCCATTACCAAATGACAAAACGTTTAATCCATTCAGCAACAGAATAGATTACAAGGCTTTTGAAAGGATCTGTAACGAATTTGATATTGACCCAAAGACAGACTTTAGACAAAAGTTGGATCTTAATCATGGTTTAGGCACCCTTTATTTTTGGGGCGTGCACAGAAAGTATAACTATGATTGGAATCCTCCTTACACATCTTTCTCTTCAGGCACAACTGTTCACCTCGGGTCCATAGAGCAAGAGCATAAAACAGCATGGACAACATTTATTTTGGATACTTCTAAGGGCCTAACAAAAGCGGGAATAGAACGAATAAACGACTCTATTCGTACTTATGTTTGGTGTTTGCTAGGTTCGCAAGCACAAACGAGATCAAACATAATTGATCCTTCTACTGGCTTTGACGCCCAAAAACAGTATTTAGCAAATTTAGAGGATTCTATTAATTCTGCAATTGATTTGCCTTCAAGTATTAAAAGGTACCAAAATGTTTTACAATTTGCAAGATCGAAAGTAGACTTTGCTGTCGGCACTGGTTTATACATGCTACCTTCTGACCTCAGGCTCCAGGTAGGAACAATAATAAACTATAATAATGAAATCCTTGTGGCTGGCAATGAAGAGAAGGTCGGGAAAAACGACATAAATTCTGAGCCAGTACAAACAATAAAAAAACACCCCCCAAGATTAAGTCATCCAATCCCCAAGGCCCAAAGCCCAAAGGCCATTGAAGACGCGCGTGATGACCATGAATATGAAAAGACGGCACTTGTTATTGGATTAACTGCCCTAGGATTACTTGGTCTTTATCTTACTAAAGAGTAACCCAACTATTAAGACAACTAATGCCCATAAGTGCTCAGCCATAAAGCCAACTACTTTACTTGCGGCAGACAAAAGCCAGCTAACGATCCCTCCTATTATACCAGGCAAAGAGTCTATTGCCTTACTGGCTAATTTTTTTAGTAAGTTTGCAAGGTGATCGAGTTGTTTTTTTACCCATGATTTATCTGACGACGGAGTTGGCGGGCCTGGCGGCACTGCTCCCCCACCGCCACCGCCTGTAATAGCCAACACCAGTGTACTTATTGCAAATCCTAAGGCTGTTATAACACTTGCTAATGTGACACCTTGCTCTCTAAACAGTGTTCTTATTCGTTCTGCTAGCGTCGTGTCTTCATATAAAATTCTTTGGATAGTTTCTCTTATTCTGCTCACTTGAGTTCTTAATTGTTCTCGGTTATTAGACAACACTTCTAGTCTTGCTGATCTCTCTTGTTCAAGATCTTTTAGTCTTTGTGTTATTCTTTCTTTAACACCAGGTCCTAAGTTGTGGTCATCAGCCTCAACTAGTTTTTCTTTTTCTCTTTTTATATGCTCATCTAGTTCACCCAGTTTTGCTAAATTGTTTGTTAATTCGCCTCTGATGCTTCTCAAAGTATGATCAAGGGCCGTTATTTCTCTCATAGGTAGCGGCGGATCGTGCATAGTTTTTAATGCTTCTGAAAAACTGGTTTCTATTATTTTGTCTGCTGTTGGGCTTAAATCTTTAAGGGGTATGTTTTGTATTTGGTTATCTGTTGGGAGTTTTTGTAGTGTGTTTTGAAGTTTAGCAACTGCCTCACTGTCTAATCTTCGCGGTTTAGCAATGCCAAGGTGATTTTGATCGCTCACACTGAGCCTTTGTCTAATTGTAGTCTTTGCTAAAAACTTTGATGGGTCTGGTTTAGATGTAAGCTGTACAGGTTGTCCTTGCTCGTTTTTAAAAATCAAATGGCCATCTTTTGTTTCAAAATCATTAGGGTCTATAAATTCGGGAGGTTCTTGGCCTAAACTTTGATAAAATGATTTGACCTTACTTTCTGTTAATTCACGCCGCAATGATTGTAATGGATGTGTCAAAGGCGTCATTTCACTCATGTCGTCTCCAGGATCAAAAACATCATAATCTTCTTCTGCCATGTTTTTAAATAATTAACTTTTTATTTTGTTTTATAAAAAAATGTCACAAGCATATGGCTCGATTCTTGACCCGCATAGAAGACTGAAAGAGCCCTTTGGCGTGAAGGGAAATAAACAGAATATTATTGTTCCAAATAATCCATCTACTATTGATTCAGATCAAATTCTTACTGTTAAATTTCCAGACCTAGGAGCAGATGAAGTGATTGTGCCGGGATCTGCACAACTTACTTTCAAAATAGAACTCGAATCAGCAACAGACGAAAACAGGACAGTAGTCCAGAATCTGGGACGGGCAATCGTTAAGAAAATTTCTATAAAACTTGAGGGGCAAGAAATATTTTCTTTACACAATGCAGACATATTTCTAATCTATTCTGATCTATGGCTAACCGCGAATGAAAGGGCCGATCTTGCGTTTCAAGGAATCGAAAATAACGAAGCACTAAAACACAGAATAGACGCCGAAGATGCTAAAGCCGGCAACAAGTATGAAGCTGTAAGTTTTGCTTATGGAAATCGCTTTTCCATACCCTTAGATTTTGAGTTGTTAAAAGCGCATGCGCCATACTTTCAAGGAGCATTAAAAGACAGATTGTCATATGAACTAACTTTTAATGAATACAAACGTGTCATTAAATCTACAGACACTGATTCCAAGTACAGCATTTTCGACATCTATTAGAGTTTGACATTGTTAGCAACCCTAACTTAGCAAGGCTGATTGAGCAACAATATCAGTCAAAATTAGCAATATATTACGAAAGAGTGATTCATCATTCAAAATATCCTAAAAGCAGGGCAGACACTATATGGAACTTTAGTTTTAGTGCCACAGCAAGATCCCTTAAAGGTATTTTATTGCTGTGTGAAGATGATAAAGAACCATACCAAAGACAAAGTGAAAAGTTTATCAATCCTAAAATAACGAAAGTACAATGTTCAATTGAGGGTAGTCCTAACCAAGTCTATGGTAGCGGGCTTAAACCTTATCATCATTTTGATGAAATAAGAAAATTGTTTGGAGGCGGGAGGTCTAGAAGTCCAACAGTAGACCTTGTGTCTAAAGATCTACACCTTCACAGTGTTAGACTTGATGAATATTTAACAACAAAATACGGTTTATGGATTGACCTAAGGTCAACAGAGGATAATCAGTTGCATGGGAGTGGGAGAACAGTTAAAGACGTAATAAACATTCAAATTGATAAAGAAAAAGAGAGTGATAAACCACTTAATGTACATTTGTTTTTAATATATGATGCGCAGCTGAATATTCAAGATAACAGATTGAAAGATATCCAATACTAAATTATTTTTATTTTAAAAAAGCATGTCTGTTACGACTTATCCAAAAGTGCCCAAAGAAGAGAACTCTGTTGCTGTAGACATAAAAACTTTCAGATTAACAAACATAACACAAATGCAAACCCAACTAGAGCAGGACCTTTCAAAATACAGTAAAACCAAACGAAGGTATTCTGCTGTCTTTAATGCTGTTACATATGTTAATACTGGAGCATCGACCGCTAGTGCTCTATCAGCAGGAACAAGTGTAGGTCTCTTAGCAACAGGCGTAGGTGCACCGGCAGCTATACCTCTAGGTGGTTTGTCTTTAACTCTTGGCCTGTGTTCATTGGCTGTAAGTGCTGTCAGCAAAAAAATAAAAGCTAAACTCCAAAAGCACACAGCTATGGTTCAACTAATAACAGCTAAACTTAGTTCCTTCAAACTGATAATTGATAAAGCACTTGCCGACTCGAACATCACGGATGAAGAATTTAGTCGCCTACAGGCTGATTTTGAGGACTACAAAAGACAAAAGTTTGATCTTCAAAGAAAGGCAAGGGCAACTTTTTCTCAACAGCCAGACACCGACCAGATAAAAAAGGAATGTTTAAAAAAAGTAAACGAAACATTAAACTCTGTTCTAAACAGCTCACATTAACAACCCCAAAGGGCGTTTATACTTTAGTTTATGAGTCCAAGCACAAAAAGACCGTTGATATTGATTCTGATTAAGTATTTTTTTTTAATTTAAATAAATATTTTGAGTTAGAAAAGAAACTCAACATGGATAAGATATATGAAGGTTCAGATGAATTGTTTGAAGCAATGCTCGAGGAAGAGCGTTTGTCAAAAGCTTTAAATGAGGTCGTTTTAGAAGTTATTGATCCAACAAAGGTACAGGCAAGCGTTGTACATGCTATTTCTCAAGTTCCAAGTAAACTAACAATAAACCCTCCAGTTAAAGTAAGGGTAGTTGTTTTAATCGACTATATAACAATAAACGAAGAAAATCTAGAAGTCTGGGTCTCAACTAAACAGCAGACTATTCTTTCTCATAATGACTTAACACCCGGTTGGGCAGATCAACTTCTTACACAGTTTAATGAAGCCTCTGAAGCAGCTAAAATGAGAGGCTCTGGTTGGTCAGAGGGTGAAGTCCTAGACATCAGATTAAGACAGGCTAAGTATGAGCCGATTGTAGGCAAGTCTTACATTCCACTGCCTCCAACATTAGTTGCAAAGAAAGCAGTTTTGAACATAAAAAATTCAGACGACAAATGTTTTATGTGGTGCGTTCTTGCTAGGCTGCATCACGTTGCCAAAAATGCAGAGAGAGTATCTAACTATTTACAGTGGGCCAATGATCTTAACTTTAACGGTCTTGAATTTCCTATGGCTGTAGACAAAATTGATCAGTTTGAAAAACAAAATCCACCAATAACTGTTAATGTCTACACATGGTCTGAAGAAACCAACCTTCTGCCAATTAGAGTGTCAAAGAACAGTCCAACAATAGGCGAACCAACCAAAACTCATGTAGACTTACTCCTAATGCAAAGCCTTAATGGGTTGCACTACACTCTAATACGCACAATGAGTAGATTACTAGTGCATACTACAAAACAACATAGCAAACAAGAATTTTGTAGAAAATGTTTAACAAGAATTCCGTCCGTTCAAGCTGCGAGTGAACATGTAAAACATTGTCTTAGTCCAGTTGACTGCAATACAGAACTAATTATGCCAAGAGAAGGCAGTAAGGTTAGTTTTAAGAATTACAAAAAACTCCAGAGGTCTCCATATGTTGTTTACGCAGACTTTGAATCGCTTATTGTTCCTTATGAAGGACCTGCTCCAAAACATTTACCAAAAACAGTTATAATGAATAACCACCAGATTTGTTCATTTGCCTTTATTGTTGTCAGGTCAGATGGTGAACATTCAAAGCCAGAATTATACAGAGGACCACATGCAGCAAAACATTTCTTAAAACGCATGCAAGAAGTTCGTAATGTCTGTTCTAATAATCTAGTCCTATCCGATCTTAAGATGACCCCCGAAGATCAAGATCGCTATGACTCAGCCACTCACTGTTGGATTTGTGGTTTAGAGCTAACACCTAAAAGTTTAACAGTAAGAGACCATGATCACATTAGCGGAAAGTTTAGAGGAGCAGCGCATAACAATTGCAATCTTCAACTAAAGTTTGATCCTAGGACTTGGAGACTTCCTATATTCTTTCATAACTTGCGAGGTTACGACTCTCATCTTATATTGCAAGCAGTAACTAGCGATTTCAGGGTGTCATGCATTGCGCAGTCATCAGAAAAGTACATGTGTTTTACTTTAAATAACCTGTCTTTTTATGACTCTATGCAACACCTGATGGGGAGTTTAGAGTCACTGGCGGGATCCTTAAAGTCCTGCCCAATAACAGAAGAATATTTTGACCCAACGCTCGTTAGAAAGGGCGTTTACCCTTATGAGTACATGAACAGTTGGGAAAGGTTTGATAACCCAGCCCTTCCACCTAAAGGCGCGTTCTTTAGTAGTCTTAGAGGAAAGGACATCAGTGATTCTGATTATTCTTATGCTCAAGATGCGTGGCAGAAATTAGAGTGTAAAACAATGGGAGACTATCATGATTCCTATTTAATGGCGGATACTTGTTTGTTGGCGGACGTCTTTGAAAATTACAGAAAGACCTGCATGAAACATTACAGCCTGGATCCTGTGCATTATATTTCTGCGCCTGGGATGAGCTGGGACGCTTTCTTAAAATTTACTGGAGTACAAATTGATTTATTGTCTGACCTGCCAATGCTTCAGATGATTGAAAACGGATTGCGTGGGGGAATCAGTATGGCGTCGCACCATTACTGTAAAGCAAACAACAAATACTTGGACGACTATGATCCAAGTAAAAGGTCTAACTATCTTATGTATTTAGATGCAAACAATCTGTATGGATGGGCAATGGCGCAATCACTTCCATTACGCAACTTTAAAATGTACACAGGACTCAAAGACATTCAAAAGCTTTTAAAATGGCTACCTACTCTAGAAGCTGATCGTAAAAGAGGTCTCATTCTAGAAGTTGATTTATAATACCCCCATGAACTTCATGATTACCATAATGACTATCCATTAGCGGCAGAAAACCCTAAAAGTGTCAATGACAGAACCGCCTAAACTTGTGCCTAATCTTCGTGACAAAAAAAATTATGTCTGTCATTACAGACTTCTCCAATTTTATTTAAGACATGGTTTAAAGTTAACATCAGTTCATCGTATAATTGCTTTTGATCAAGAACAGTTCATGAAACCATACATCATGAAGAACACTGATCTCAGAACTAAATCCGCAGATGCTTCAGAAAAAGACTTTTTCAAGCTGATGAACAACAGCTGTTTTGGAAAGACTATGGAAAATCCGCACAAGCGTAAAGATGTTAGATTGGTCACCAGAGAAAACGTTGCAATTAAGTTGACTTCAAAACCTAATTATCAGGACTTCAGAAGATTTCATGATCAGCTTTTTGGCATAATGATGAAAAAAAAGAAAGTCAAATTGGATAAGCCCGTTTTTATTGGGTTTACTGTTTTAGAGCTGTCGAAGCTTTTGATGTTAGAATTTCTTTATGACTACTTTAAACCCTTGTATCCGGAGTCCAGAGTTCTGTACACAGATACAGATTCCTTTGTAATCGACATCCCTACTGAAGATTTTTACAAAGACATAGAATTAGCAAAAGAGCATGCTGGATGGTACGACACATCTGATTACCCTAAAGATTCGCCTTTGCATTCAGATATTAACAAGAAGGTTTTAGGTAAGATGAAGGATGAATTATCTGGAGGTGTGATCAAGGAGTTTGTTGGTTTGAGGTCGAAAATGTACAGTCTTTCAAGCCAAAAAAAAGTTGTCAAAAAAGCAAAGGGAATATCTCGTAGTGTTGTGCAATCAAGCATATCACATGACAACTACAAGGAAGCATTGTTCAATAAAAAGACTTTTCATCATGACAACGTAAAACTACGATCTAATCTACATGAGATTAACACAACTGTTGTAACAAAGAAGTCATTAGATAGAACAAACACTAAACGAGTATTTGTTAATCCAGAGTTTTCATATGCAATTGGGCACTGGAGAATAGTATAATCATATGTCTTCATGGAGTTTCTGTTTGGTCAAGTGTTAACAGAAGCTCAACTATATCATTATCCAGTATAGCCAAATCATTATTATTCTCATTCATTACTGCTAAATGTGCTTCAATTTTTTTTATCATTTCAAGATTTTGATTTTTCCATATCAAAATATCAGAATCTAGGGATTGGGGTAGTAAGCGATTGTCTGGCATAAGATTGTCAATGTTCTTAAATATTTTTTTGATAATAATATTATAAGCAGATAATTGACGTATTTATTTTGAAAACTCTTTTTTCTTTTGAGCTTCCATTTTAAACTCAAATATATTTACGTAAATTAATTAAGCGGAACTGTGTCTGGCGGGATTATTTGCAGTTCTTCTTTCACAAAAGATCTTTGAGGGGCTGGTCGTTTTGTTGTGTCAGTTTCTCGTAAATAATACACGGGTGGATTCATTTTCACAATTTTTTTTATCTCATATGGATCAACACTCCAAACTGGATCTGTTGCCCTGATGCGAGTGTCCCCTTCTGCTTCTCCCGGCGAATAAAGGTATCTCACTTTCAAACCAAATGGTAATAGTTTGCTGGATGAAGACTCTCCTTCAACAACATTTATTGTTTGTTTTCTGATTGCTTGTACTGGTTTTAGACCTTTAAATTCTTCATTATTCATTGCACGTAGAACTGAGGGCAGTCTTCTAACCCATTCTGTGTTGCGAGAATTGTCAATCAGCTCTCTGTGATACTGGTAGGAGAAAAGCCTTTCAGATAACTGTTTGTTAAAGTTTTCAACCAAACCCTGTGATCTGTGAACACCCGGAATGCCTCTTTTAATGGTAACTCTATGTTTTAACAATAATTGATTCACTTGACCTTTAAATTCTTTTCCTTCATCAACTTGAATCATGCGAGGATAAGTTAAGGGGCCCCGTTGATATATCAGTTGTAAAGCGACAGCAACAGCAGAAGCACTCTTTTGTGTTAATGGTTCCGCATCTTTGTATCTTGAAGCTATATCAATGACTGTAAGTGCGTACTTAAATCTTTTTCGTCTAATCGTATCATGGGGTAAATATAGAAGATCCATTTGATGGGTGTCGTTCGGTATTGTGTTGACAAAGTGTGGTCTTTGTATTCGTTTAGGCGCTGGTAAATAAATTTGCCAAATCGCTTGTTTAGATAACCATTCTTTTGCTGTTTGTTCACTGACTCCCGCTGCTTGGCTAAGCTTTTTAATTGCTGTTATTCCCTTCCAATATCCTTTTGGAGAATAATAGATTTTGTTCATTTTTATTCAGCCAATACTTTGTGCAACAAAATACACAACGGTCATGCCAAAGGCAATAAACAATATTTCTTGCATCTTTTGTTTTTCTGATGGTTGATAAAAATCGCTGAATTTTGGTGGAGGCAATGTCTCGATTGGCTTGCCTGTTACAAGATAATATTCTTTTATTGCTTGATCAACATCTTTAAATGTGTAAGCTGCATGTCCCTGTTGTTTAAGTCTGTCGTTAATAAAATCTAACTGCTCCATTCTTTGCTTTTCATACGCAGCTTGTGCTGCGGCTAGTTGCTCCATAGCTTTGTTATGTCTTTTTCTCTCGCCGTCATCCCGTAGTTTACTAAATGCGTAATTACTTCCGCTAAAAGCAAGCGCATTAACCACAGCGCCACCAATCATCATTACGAGTGAAGCCATTTTTATAAATGTATTTTTTTTAATTTTACATATTGATACTGTCTGGAATTATTCCTTGCTTAACTAGAAAATCTTTCGTAGCAAATGAAGCTGTAATAACAGCAATCAGCTTTGCTGAGTCTTCAAAGTCTAGTTTGCCAAGATCTGCTGGTTTTATTTTTAACAGGCTTTTACCAAGCATTGTGTATCCTACACTTAGACCTCCAATAACAGCAGAATGGTATACAAGGTTAGTAATAGTTTTTTCGGTGCTCATTTTTAAAAAATAAAATAATATTTATTCATTAATAAAACATGAACTGCGATGATTTACTTCCTGAACTTACAAATGATCAAGTTGATGACCAAGCTATTATGCCCAAAAAGGAAAGGCTGTATTCTTTAGCAGCATGTGGAAAAACAAAACAGTACCTCGGAAATGAATTCAGCATAGAACAGATTCAACAGATGTCGCCGCAAGACATTGTAAAGTATCACAACAGGTATGAAGCGCAACTGGGGTCAAGAATGGTAAAAAGTGTTGGGCAAACGGTTCTTAGTTTGTACACTAAACTAGTTAGTAGATTTGCTCCCATTGATTCTGAACAAGATTTTATGTATGATTTAACACAGGATCCCGTTTTAACAAAGTCATTAGAGTCTCTAGGATGTGATCTATATTACAGATTTGGAACATTGTTGTCGCCATTAATCATGGGTTTAATTACTTTTAATCATATAGATTTTGTTTCCCTTCAAAATGACCGAGCCAGAAAATCAGCAGAAAACATTGATGGAGAAAGTGACCAGTAAAAAGCCTCCTCATCCTGGGCGTGTTGCAGCAGGAAAAAAATTAGCAGAGTGGAACAAACAAAAAAAATTAATGTTGCAATCACAGAATATAACTCATAATGAAAACATAACACCGCCAACGCCAACAGTTGTTTCAATGCCAGCTGTAAATACACAAGTTGATTCAAGACCTACAACACCAAAGTCGACATGGATTATTTGGATTAAAAGAGTTGGCATTTTTGGCGCCATTGCTGCTGGGGGTGGTTATTACGGTTATAAAATATATAAACAACGCCAGCAAAAACCAAAGCAGTCAAAAAAATCTCAACCACTAAATACAGAAGCCAAACAAAAAAGCATGCCAGAACCGCCAACAACAAAAGATCATTTTGATCCATTTCAGATGGAATAATATTTCAAGAACTTAATAAATAATTATAAGTGACTTGAATAAGAACTTGATAACGACTTGATGACGACTTGATAAAACTTAAATAAGAACTTGATAAAAACTTAATGACGACTTGATAAGAACTTAATGACGACTTAATAAGAACTTAATGACGACTTGATGACGACTTGTTAAGAACTTGAATAAGTACTTGAATAAGTACTTGAATAAGAACTTGATGATGACTTGTTAAAAACTTGATGTTGACTTGTTAAGAACTTAAATAAGAACTTGAATAAGAACGTGATGCCGACTTGAATAAGAACCTAGAACGACTTAATGACGATTTTTTTTCACAATTAATTGTTACATTCTTTTCCGGGGAGACAACTCCCTTCTGCCTTTATGTAGTACTCTAGGCCCCGGCTTACTCAACTGCATAATTGCCGAGTCGAAGCGTCGCACTGTTTGCTGGTTCGTGTCAAGTTACACATAAGGGCGTCGGGCCGCCACGCGGCATTGTATAAATTTAGACGGCGTCGTTCAGTACAGGCGTTAGACGTCATTGTATAAATTTAGGCGGCTAAATTTCCAAACATATCAAAACATGTTTCTTACCTTCCCCCAATCACAAGACTAGATAGAATCAGCTGATTAGTAACAGTGACGACATTTCCGCCCAGCACTTGTGTTGTTAGCAACTGAACCTAGCTGTCTTGTCATTTGCGGGTGTGCAGTGCAGTCGTGTTTTCAGTTAGAAAGTGTTGTGTTATGTTGCAAGACAGTATCTCTTCTGAATTAGAGATAGAACTTCTTGAATCACAAACCGTTCATCAAGAATTGCTAGATTACTCAAGACAAAAATGGGAAGATTGGTTGAGACAACATATTGGAATCTCACCTTCCTATTCCCGTAAACTGAGGGTGATATCTCGATTGCTGAGACCGTTCACGCGTGAACGGTACTATTTTTAGAATCCTATCTGTCGGAGCTGGCTTGTCTGGAAGACCTACCGTTCACGAGGTGAACGGTACTATTTTTAGAATCCTAGAATTCTTGAGAATAAGTGCACTTGGTGGCTGCTTAGAATAATCTTCAACAACGTGCCACGATTCTACGCTTGTGTGAACACACATCCCACCCCTTTTCAGACACTCCCTATTCAGATAGCTTTCAATAGCCAGTCATTCCTCACAATAGAATGAAATCCCAACTTGGTTGACAAATAGCCCTCCTAAGAATAAAGGCATGGTTAACCAAGTCCCCATTGTTTTGTTTGTTTACTTCTTAACGGTCCAGTGACAGAGAACTATAAAAACAATAATCCTACACATTATGTATGTTTGTAAAGTGTTTACTATTAGAGAACTATAAAATAGGCATTCTGGGTAAGCCGGCGGAGCAACAGCGAAACCGGCTTTTGCCGGTTGGAGCTGGCGGAGGTGGGTGAGCCAGAATGCCTATTTTATAGTTCTCTGTCGCATGTTTAATAAGAAATGAATTCATCCCCTTTGTTACATCGATTGACGTAAATTATCTAAATCTAATTATTTTTCTGATTGAGAAATTCTTGTTTGGAACAGACAGAGACATTTTGTATGTCTGTTCGTACATTCCCCCCGAGGGATCTCCTTTTTATGTCTATTTTGATCTAGATAATGGTATTGCTACACTGGAAGAATGTC
>CM065739.1:7455375-7458473 GCA_033310375.1 Conus canariensis
CCGCGCATGTGCTTGTTGTAGATGTATTGGCAATGGTTGAGGTAATAAAGGTGGTAGTGGTGGCGCTTTATGTGTGGGTGTGTGTGTGTGTGTGTGTGTGTGGTGTGTGTGTGTGTGTGTGTGTGTGTGGTTCTCTCTTCTCTCTCTCTCTCTGTGTGTGTGTGTGTTGTGTGTGTGTGTGTGTGTGTGTGTGTGTGTGTGTGTGTGTGAGCGTGTTTGCAAGTCTGTACGTGTGTTCGAGAGCGGACGCATGTGCACGCGTACATGAGTGTGCGCGGATGTTGTGTGTGCGTTCGCGCGCGCGCGCGCGCGGCGCGCGTGTGTGTGTTGTGTGTGTGTTTGTGCGCGCGCGCGTGTGGTGTATGTGTGTTAGAGTGCGCGTGCGAGCATGTGTGCAAGCGTACGTGCGTGTATGTGTATGTGTGTGCGTGTGTGCGTGCGTTGCATGCGTGCGCGCTCGCGCGCGCGCGCGCGCGGCGTGTGTGTGTGTGAGTGTGTTAATGTGTGTTATAGTGTGCACGCGAGCATGTGTGCAAGCGTGCGCGCATATGTGTATTTGTGTGTACGTGCGTGTGTGCGTGCGTGCATGCGTGCATGCGTGTGTTGTGTGTGTTGTGTTGTGTGTGTGTGTTGTGTGTGTGTTGTGTGTGTGTGTGTGTGTGTGTGTGTTCTCTAACAGAATACTTCACGTGTATTTCATATTTCTAACCATAGATGCATATGCAGACCAAAATCTCGCGCACGCAGAAAAATTAACACTGTGAATATACGTGAAATAAATAAACAAATAAATATCATCAAGCGTTAAAAAAAAAAATAAAAAAAAAAACCAGCATCATGCATAATCTAAAATGCACGTATCTACATTCAGTCGGCCACGCTCACACGCTTAGCGATGAAGGACTGGCATTGATTGCTGAAAACAGATTTGGCAGAAGACACAAACAGATTTCACCTGTGCCTTGAAGTGAGATACCACCACAGCAGTTCTGCCTCAACCAAGCCTCCGGAAAGTGTTGCTGATGTTGATTACTGCTACGGAAGAGTGGAAACAGACGGAAGAAGCTGGAAGGGAGAGAGAGGCAGCGGGTGGGGTGGGAGATAGTGGGAGACAGTTAGTTTTAGTTGGTATGGGGGTTGGGCAGGAAACTGCAATTATTACATTTTGTTGCTGGGCTTTTTTTGGAATCTAATTGATTCATAAGGCAGTTCTGGTATTGCAGTTAGTTTCGAGTTGGTATGCGGGTTCGGCTGGAATTGCAATTATTACATTTTGGTGCTGAGTGTTTCTTTTTAATCAAATTGATTCATAAGGCAGTTCTGGTATTGCAGTTAGTTTCTAGTTGGTATGCGGGTTCAGCTGGAATTGCAATTATTACTTTTTGGGGCTGAGTTTTTCTTTTAATCAAATTGATTAAAAGGCAGTTCTGGTATTGCAAATGCACTGCTGAAGTGTACACTTTGAGCTTTAAAAAAAAGGTAAGATTAGCGTATATTGTGTATATCAACATCTTCCATGACTTTACCCGATTTTGTTGTGGGGATTCTCTTTCCAGAGTTTCTCAAACATCTTTACAACAGCCACAAGGAAAAGGCAATCAGAAAACAAACTAAACAGCCGCCGTGGCGAAGTGGTTTCTTTTTATCAAATGATTCATAAGGCAGTTCTGGTATTGCAGTTAGTTTCTAGTTGGATCTGCGGGTTGGTTGCAGACTCCGGCTGGGAGGTCGTGGGTTCGATTCCCATCGGAGCCATGTGGGATTTTTCCACCCCGACGGCTCCTACCCAGAGTTGAGTTTGCTATGGGTTCAGTTGGAAGACTGGGACCACACAGTTCGAGTTTCATCACTTAATGATGCATCTCTGAGAGTGTTGCTCAAATTTCCTGACCAACACTGCAGGTATCTGTATCTCTTGGGCCTGGTTGACGCCGGGATATATCATGAAAGGAAACGTAGAGTACAGCCTGTCATGGAGTCTCAGACCGGAATGGCAATCCGTAGCATCATCTTTATTATCCTCATTCTCATCAATCAGCATTTAAAGAAAAGGGTCAAATTCTGTGGCCCTTCATGCCCTGCTCTCATGGTGACCTCAGCTTCGATGTCCTCTCCACTCTGTGGCCTTGGTTTGATTCCGTCGGGGTCACGGTATCGGCGAGTTCATAGTGGTTGTCGTTGGACGGACGTGGTGGCGCCGTCCGAAGGGAGAGCTCACTCACGCCGGCTCCGCGACTAAGCAATAATAATTATTATTATCGTCAGTAGAGGGCTTAGTAGGTGGTGTCCTGCATATGTTGGATCAGAACAGGCGCCACTGAACACCACCGAATCGACTCGGCAGCAGTGCAGTGTCTCATCCAGTGGGTTGTCTCTTGAGGACTTGACATTGACTGTTTCAAAAATGTCGTGTACTTGCTTGTCTGTGTCCTTGGCGGTAACTAACCCCCTCTCTTTCCAAATTTTGACATTGACTGCTCCCTGTGGATTGTCTGTGCCGGGGCTGCGGCGGGACTGACCGGGCTGTGGCTGTGGACGGGGTGTTGGAATGAGCGGCGTGGATATACTGCCACTGAGGTGTCACAGAAGATGGGACAGCAACAAAAAAAAAAAAAAAAAAAAAGGAAACAAACAAAACTAGATCATTGAATATTGATCAGTTTATCACACAATTCGACGCCATCATTTCTGTCGACGGATGTGTACACTGTGATGGAGCGGGTAGTGTCGTCACTTCCGGGTAACCATGTGACTAGATCAAATGGCGCTCTACTGTCGGAGCCTGCCTTTCTCCATGACAGCAAAACTGAAATGAATAAATGAATAAATGATGTGTTTTTTTTTTTTTTTTAATGAGAAAAATAGTAAGTTAATCAGTGTCACAGATGTAGCAACACTGATTAAAGATGTCGTTGTGATGAAACACAAACACACACACACACACACCACACACACACACACACACACACACACACACACACACACACACACACACAAAATAATTTTCGTTGGTGCACATACAAGTTACGTTTTATTGGACTCCTTTACACACACACACACACACACACACACACACACACACACACACACACACACAC
>CM065739.1:7458573-7461073 GCA_033310375.1 Conus canariensis
CTTTTCTCTAAGATAATTACTGCGTTAAGTGGCCCTGAAGTCGGCGGGAATTTTCGATGTCCATCTGGTGCCAAGTGGTTGTTTGCTAATCAGTTAGGTAGGGATGTGTGTAAATGCTGATGTGTGGAAGAATGTAGCGAAAGGGGAATTCAGGGTACTTGTGAACAAGGTAGTGGAGAAGCAGCATGGACAAAGGCATAGCCCGAAGGGAAATCCTTTGTGTCCATCCCTATATAAACTGAGGGAGAACAACGTGACAAGAGAGAAGAGAATAACACCACGAGAGAGAGAAGGACAGAGGAGAGAGAGGAGAGGAGAGTGAGCAGGACAGAGTAGGGTCGAGAGAAACGTGGTCTGGGAGACAGAAGAGACAGCAAGGTCTTAGGTAAAAGACAAGCTGGAAGTGAAAAGACTGAGTTTGAAGCCCAGAGGTGGGTGAAGAGAGACAAACTGAGTTTGAACCCAGAGGTTGGTGAAGGAGACGAAGAAGAAGAGTTCTACGTCGAGATCCCAGAGACGACCACGAAGACCCAGTCCTGAAACCTGGAGCCAGTCAACCAAGGGCGTCACCATCAAGCAGTGCTGAAGAAAACTTGAAGAGACTTGTTCAAGAGCTGTGGTGTGGTGCAGAAGTGTGGTTGTGTGTGTGAAAACCTGGCCAGGTAAGAAGCCGTTTTATTATAACCTGGGATTAGGAAATATTGATCTTTTATGTTTGATTATTTCATTTTGTGTAATTGGATTTTTCATGTTTGATTATAAGTAGCATAGAAATGAGTCTGCCAAAAACAAGGACAAACAAGTTACAAGACAAAACACGACGCGTTTCGACCTCTTAGGTCTTCTTCAGGCAAGCACGACAACGTTCGAACAAAGAAAACGAAGAACGAGCGATCGATGCACCATCTTGAGCCGAATATGAGAAGATAAGCGATTGCTCGTTCTTCGTTTTAAGTGTCCTGAACATTATCTTGCCTGCAGAAGACCTAAGAGGTCGAAACGCGTCGTGCTTTGTCTTGTAACTTGTTTGTCTTTGTTTTGAGCAGACTCACTAAGAATTACTTTTAAAATCTGTCCAGAAATGATTGGCCTGTCCTTTGGATCTGAAGAAACCACACTCACCAAATTCCTCTCCTCTGGCGTGAGACCCAGATTGTACACCACGAACGTGTAATCCTCCCCCTTCATCCGAGGAAACAGCAGGTGGAACACATTATGCAGAAGCGCCTGCATTTCATTGTAGTGGTTGGACGACGCGCCTGTGACGAAAATGAACTTGTGTGACGTCACGGGCCGGGCTGCTGACGTCAGAGCTTGGAGGTACTGTGCAGGAATGACGGCACGTGTGGAGAGGACCTGTTGCAGTCTTTCCTTCAGTGAGGACGAAAACTGCCCGGGGCAAGCAGGGTCGTAGCAGGTTTTGGCTGAAACGTCCGTTTGTTAAGAGTTAATACATTGTTGTGTTGTTCGTTAGTGTTGCTTTTTAAATTGAGACTGGTGGCTTGTTAATTATGAATGGTGGTCTTTACCACACATGGATTTCGATATAAACAGCGTCGTTGGGCTGAAACTTCCGTTTGTTAAGAGTTAACACATTGTTGTGTTGCTCGTTTGTGTTGTTTTTTTAAACAGACTGGTGGCTTGTTGATTATGAATGGTGATCATTACCCAGCATGGATTTCCAGATAAGCAGGGTCGTAGCAGGTTTGGGCTGAAACGTCCATTTGTTAACAGTTAACACAATGTTGTGTTGTTCTTTAGTGTTCTTTTCAAATTGAGACTGGTGGCTTGTTAATTATGAATGGTGATCATTACACAACATAGATTTCAATAATTATAAAAGATGTTTGTTCCTCATAAAGGACCAAGCCTCTTCGTCTTGAATAACGATGCCTATTCATTGTAAATAATGGTATTTGTTCAGTCAGAATGATGTTTGTTCTTTTTGAAAGACGATGTTTGTTCATTCTGAATGACGACGCTTCAAGTGAAAAAAAAAAAAAAAAAAAAAACCACGTTAGGTTTAACTCATGTTTGAAGACTGCATCATCAAATTAAAAATATTGTTTGCTTGGACTGCTACGAATCTGTTTATTGCTTCTCGACTAGATTACTGTTTTTCCTATGAAAACATTCTGCATATTTGTTCGTTAGCTAACTACATAACTGTCCCATGTTCGGATCATAAGGGTGAACTGTCAAAATTAAATAATGATAGTAATTGTGTTTTTCATGCCAGACTCTGGCGTTTTATCAACGGTTATCTAAACAAACCAATCATTTGTTGAAATGTTAAACAGACTTTTATGTGCGTTTGTCAGAGTAAACCATTTTTGTCACTGAATTCAGCAAATCATAATAACGTGTCAATATGGAAACAAGACATTTACACTGAAAGTGCAGTTAAAGGATTTAATGAAACAAATTACTGATCCTCACTACAAACTCTCTCTCTCTCTCTCTCTCTCTCTCTCTCTCTCTCTCTCTCTCTTCTCCTGTG
>CM065739.1:7466073-7481029 GCA_033310375.1 Conus canariensis
TCATGATGTGATTGATAGAAGAAGACCACATGCGGTTTTAAAACAGACACATTCTTTTTCTTTAATTAAGATGTCGTGGTTCACGTTGTTGAAAGCTTTCTTTCAGTCAAGGGAAATGGTTCTATCCATTTTACTTTGATCAGAGTTATACATTAGCGATTGGAGTTTGAGCTGTATGGTTGGAATGATGACAGTGAGGGGTGAAAATGGTAGTGTCATTTCAATGTTAAGTGAATATGTGGGGCTGGAATAGCTCAGTGGTAGAGCGCCAGGCTCGTAATCTTGGTGATCCTGCGGTTGCGGGTTCAAATCTCCGCCAGGCCGTTTCAGTACAGTGGGATTTTCCCCTCGGAGTTAACATTGATTCTGACTCCATTTCCCATACAGTCCTTCGAATGAGACTATAAACCAAGGTTCCGTGTGTGAACGCATGTATAACATCTTGCACACACGTAAAATCCCATCACCAATTTTCGGAAGAGAAGGCCAGTTTGGCCGTTGTGTATGGATGACACGTTACACATAGCATGCACCCTGCGTGAGAAATGGAAAGAATGAAGGAAGTAAGGAAACTGAGTGAACGATATTGGACGATACTGACTGGATCACACGGGAAACGACTGAATGAAGCGTCAGCTGGCAGCTCTTCAGTCGGCACTACCCAGGTAGGCAGCCCGTTGTGTCAACGAGTGTAGATAGTAAAGCTCTTAGAGCTTGGTCTCTAGCCGAGGAGAGGCGCTATACAAGTAATAATAATAAATAATAATAATAAATAAAGTAATGTGATTGTGAACGTGTTTCAAGAGGCTGGAACATGTAACTTTTTTTCCCACCACCACCCCCGCCTTTACTTTTTTTTTTTTCCATTTTCTTGGTTTTTTTTTTTTGTTTGTTTTTTTTCCTTTTTTTTTTTTTAAGGCGGTCTTTTATTATTTACTAGCAGGGGCACCCGGCGTTGCCCGGGATATGAACATTCTTTGCGATACTCACGTGACGGCAAACATGTATTAATTGTTTTGATTTACAATCAATCCCCCCCCCCCCCAACATCTTCCCACCCCCTCCCCCCACACAAATACACATTCTGTCTGTCTGTCTGTCTGCCTGTCTCTCTCTCTCTCTCTCTCTCTCTCTCTCTCTCTCTCTCTCTCTCTCTCTCTCTCTTATACATTCTATTGTTTTCCGCCTGCCTCTGGCCCCTTTCCTCTGGATCTTCCCTAGCACGTCGAGATGCTTTTCTCGCTCGATTTTCCGCCTGCATTCACTGTTCCCATTCCCATTCTTCTGATTGCCCTTAATTTTGTAGGAATAGACTTTGTGCAGAAGTAGTTTATTTCAACGGGTCTGTGTCTAATGTAAAAATAGTGTATCACGCTTTGCACTGTACAATCGTTTTTCTGGCCCCTCTCATTCCTCCCTTTTCATCCCCCTACCCTGTCCCATCCATGTTGCAAAATTACTTACCGTTACTGGACATACGCATACCGAATATTATCAATAGCGGTGTAAATTTAGAAAATAACGGTTTCTAACGGTCAATGTTAAGTTTTGGTTCGTAAAATTTGCATAACATTGTTCAGCGCTTAAAACTGTACGTGCATACGGAATGTTATCAAGAACGGTGAAAATTTCGAAATTCAGAAAATAACGGTTTTTAACGGTCAATGTTAAGTTTCGGATCTTGAAAATTGTATATCATTGTTTAGCGTTCATTGTTTAGCGTTCAAAGCTGCACATGTATATCGAATTTCTTCAAGAATACTCTAAATTTATAAAATAACGTTTTTTAACGGTCATTTTTAAATTTTGGTTCGTAAAAGTTGTATATCATTTTTCGGCATTTAAAACTGCACATGTATACCGAATTTCATCAAGAACAGCCTAAATTTTGAAAATTACGGTTTTTAACGGTCAACTTTAATGGTCATAATGACTATCTAATGACCCAATGTTACCCGTTGGATGTTCCTGTAGGCTTATGTCAAGTTTGGTGGCGATCCGATTACTCTCGTGGCCGCCAACCTCAGAAGATCGGGTTTTAAACAGTTTTTATGGGGTTTGGTGTTTTTAACGGTTTTTAGCTGTTACAAATAACGTTTCTTAACTGCCAAATAACGGTTCTAATTTTCGAGAAGTAGCCCTGTACCTGTGCAATGTCACAACGGCCTTTTGAAGAAAAGCAGAGGAAAAATATATCTTTGAAACCTTTATAACAGTTTTTTTTAACGGTTTTTAACGGTTTTATTTTTTGAGAGATTAGCCCCAAACCATCCTCGGTTCACAACAGACGTGCCTGCTAAATTTCAAGAAGATGGGTTTTAAACAGTTTCTTTTATAGGGTTTGGTGTTTTTAACGGTTTTTAACTGTTATAAATAACGTTTTTTAACTGCCAAATAACGGGTCTAATTTTAGAGAAGTAGTCCTGTACCTGTGCAATGTCACAACGGCTATTTGAAGAAAAGCAGAGGAAAAAGATGTCTTTGAAACCGTTATAACAGTTTTTTTTAACGGTTTTTAACGGTTTTATTTTTTTGAGAGATTAGCCCAAAACCATCCTCGAGTCACAACAGACGTACCTGCCAAATTTCATGACAATCGGTTGAGCCGTTTTTGAGTCTATAGCGTACACACACACACACACACACACACACACACACACACACACACACACACACACACACACACACAGAATTTGCCCTTTATATATTAGATTTTTCCCTTTCTTTCTTGACTCACGCTCACCATGCAGAATCTGTGTGTACATTACCGATGGACAATTGTTTGATAGTTTTAGTGTGTAGGAGAATGATACAAAATGTCTGGGTTTGTTTATGTACTGATGTGTGGTGTACTGACACTTTCATTCTGCTGTGATAACTTCTTTCTAATAAATGGATACAATTATATCAACATAAGGGTAATAAAGTATTCATAGAATTAAGAGCAAAAAAAAAAAAAAAAAGAAAAAAAAAAAGAAAAGAAAAGAGAATTGTGCGTGCGCGCACTCGCGCGGGTTCATATATGTGTATGTGCATGTATGTGTGTGTGTGTGTGTGTGTGTGTGTGTGTGTGTGTGTGTGTGTGTGTGTGTGTGTGTGTGTGTGTGAACTTGCGTGAGTGTGTATACCTGTGGGTGTGGGTTTACCTTTTCATTCTTTTTTTTTTAATTCTAAGTTATCATATGTGAATCATGTCATTTATGATAGCATCTTTATCTTAGAGTCACTGGCCATTGTAATTATTTAACATATTTCAATAAGATTGGAAGAACGGTATATACTTTTTCCTCAGTTGCAAGTGTTGCTCAAATATCACTTGTAAAGCAGGCAACGCTTTTGTTCTTCGAGCTATACTAATGCACATTTTAGCTATTAAAAGAATATGATTAACTGCTGCTCTTTCGATCTTATTGAATTTTTTATTTTGCATACCAAACATTACATCAGCCAACGACAGTTTTAGCGTTTTTCCAACCATAGTTGGTATGAACCTTTCTATTTCTTCCCACAGTCTATACACGGGTGGGCAATAATAAAAGAAATGTTCCATAAAGTCAATGTCATTGACACAGTTATCGCATTTATTGCTTTCTGTTAATTTCATTTTCTGAAGAAGAATATTTGTGGGATAGATGTTGTGATTTATCTTCCACTGCAGCTCGTAACATGTAACTTTATATTGACAATATATTTATCTTGGAATTGTCAAGCATAAGCGCGATAGAGAGAGAGAGAGAGAGAGAGAGAGAGAGAGAGAGAGAGAGAGAGGGAGGGAGAGAGAGAGAGATTTGTAGGCGAAGGGGGGGGGGAGGGGGGTTGGGGAGGGGGTGTACGTAGCAGAGGTGGATGTAGGAGCAGACCAAAACAACTATTCTGGTACGAACCTAAAGAAAGGAATGAAATTCACGTATTCTGGATTCCTTCTATTAGATCATCGCAGAAAAATGTCACTAGAATGTACTGGATATCATTTGTATTTTGTTACAATGATACATTTCTGATGCTTGTATTATTAAAAAGAAGTAGAGAACTGGCCAGTAAACAGATCACAGATGACATTATTATGCAATACATGAATTGTAACATCATTGATAGAAAAAACCACACACACACACAACAATAGATGTCAAAGAACACAGCTTTGTAACACACCAAAGTCAACATTTTTTTCCAAAGACTACGTAACTTTCAACTAAACAAACAGTATTCTATTTTTATGATGTGATTGAGAGAAGACTATATGCGGTTTTAAAACTGACACATTCTTTTTCTTTAATTAAGATGTTGTCGTGGTTCACGTTGTTGAAAGCTTTCTTTCAGTCAAGGAAAACGGTTCTATCAATTTTACTTTGATCAGTGGCAGAGAGTCATACAGCGCGATTGGAGTTTGAGCTGTATGGTTGGAAATGAACGAGCAATCTTTTATCTTCATTTATTCAACGCCCATCTAAATGAAGATAAAAGATTGCTCGTTCATTTTTGTTGTCCTGAGTGTTTTGTATCTTGCCTGAAGAAGACCTAAGAGGTCGAAACGCGTCGTGTTTTTTCTTGTGATTAATTTGTCTACGTTTTCTTGGCGGTTCGCTATTAATTGCATTTAAAATTTGAGTTATATGGTTTTCCTTTGTATAGATTAAAGAACAAAAGACATAAATGCATTCCCTTCTCTGGAAAGAGTTAATAATACAGTTTATGAGAGTTCAATAACCAAAAGTCCGTGGATTTATAAGTAATTGTTTTTTTTTTCTATTTAGGAAGTGATTGAAAACTAAAGGGCATTTTCTCCATAGAAAACTCTGGTGTTACTTTTCTATACGTTCGTATCCAACTGGAAAAGTTGCATGCAAAAAATATCATTGTTAATTAATGTAACAGTCAACGCACCCAAGACGGGCAAATGTCATCCAACCTCAAGAGATTCTCTACTAAAGGGGAAATTATTTAAAGCTCTGTGTCATTTCTTTGGCACAATCACCAAGACTGCAATTTGAAGGACAAGCTAATTTGTCTGATCCCTGTTTCTTGTAGGGAAATTCATTCAGTTTAGCCGTCAATATTTGTATATAACTCTTTTTGTTTTCTTCCCTCTCTTTTGATAGTTTTGGACAGCCATAGGACATGCATGTAGGTATGTGTGTGTGTGTGTGTTGTGTGTGTGTGTGTGTGTGTGTGTGTGTGTGTGTGTGTGTGTGTACTGTGTGGGTGCATACAGCAATATTTGTACATGTTTCTTCTTTTTGATTTAGTTGTGTTTAGAGCCACATGGCCCACAGCGTGTGTGTGTGTGTGGTGTGTGTGTGTGTGTGTGTGTGTGTGCGTGCGTGCGTGCGTGCGTGCGTGCGTGCGTGCGTGCGGTGCGTGGCGTGCGTGTGTGTGTGTGTGTGTGTGTGGTGCGTGCTGTGTGTTGTGTGTGGTGTGTGTGTGTGTGTGTGTTGTGTGTGTGTGTGTGTGGTGTGTGTGTGTGTGTGTGTGTGTGTGTGTGTGTGTGTTAATATTTATGAGTTGATATTTCATTTGTACATGATTCTCCTTTTCTATTCCTTTGTTTAGAGCCATAACGCATGTGTATTTGTGTGTGTGTGTGGGTCTGCGTGAGTGTGTGGTGTGTTGTGTGTGTGTGTGTGTGTGTGTGTGAGTGGTGTGTGTGTGTGTGTGTGTGTGTGTGTGTGTGTGTGTGTGTGTGTGTGTGCAGTGTTTGTTTTTTTTCTTTCGTGCGCTTAGAGTTGATTTCATCCAGATTTTGCGCCTTATAAATACCATTTCTTCTTCTTCTTCTTCTTCCTTTATTTTATTATTATTATTATTATTATTCTATCCAGTCTACGTATGGAAGCCATGTTTTTGGAACTGAGTGTTGGTTCAATTCTAAACGTTGAATGTACTTTTCTGTCTTAAACGATGCACTTTAAGTCTTTCAGAAACACAGACACCACACTGTACTCACTCTTTCGGAAGCGGGACATACGCCCTGGAACCCTGGCCTCAACAGGAGGAGGAATATCAGTGGTTTCTGCTCGGTTGGCTCTGTGATGCTTGCGTACTTCCAGCCCTGCCTGATGGCACTCCACCTGAACACGCCCAGACTCACTGCTAGACAACAGAAAACGACGTGCATTCCTCTCGCTTGCGAGTCTCTGGCTGGCCTTTGAGTTTCGTGAGGGTTTACAGTCAGACCCAGTGTGTCAGAAGAAGACCCTAGAAGAACAGAGAGAGAGAGCGAGAGAGAGAGAGAGAGAGCGAGAGAGAGAAGGATAGAGAGAGAGGAGGGAGGATGCGAGACAGAGACAACAAGAGAATGAGAGAGAGAGACAGCAAGAGAGAAAGAGAGAGACAGAGACAGACAGACAGACAGACAGACAGACAGAGAGAGAGAGAGAGGGTGCGGGGGGGGGGGGGGGGGGGGGTGGTGAGCATTGGGTGATCTGCATCGTTAACCCATAAACCAGTCATTACACAATTCACAGAAATGGGACAGGAACCAAGTACCCACCTTCCAGTCTTGCTCCTCCCTCCCCCCCCCCCCCCCCCACACACACACCTCCCCTTTCCCCGCTCTTGCTGCCTCCCCATCTTCCCCTTTCCTTCCTCCATTTTCTCTTGCCCTTCACCCCCCCCCCCCCTCGTTCCTCCTACCCTGTCTGATGTCGGTCTTGCAAACGGGTGAAAAAGTGCGTTTTGCTGAAACGAGTCCGGGTTTCGTATTGAAACTCAAAGTTCACGACAGTCGATTTCCAGTGTGTATCAATTGCCAATTCTGCTTGTTGGGGAAAAGGGGTAACATGAAGGTGGAATAGGATGTGTGTGTGTGTGTGTGTGTGTGTGTGTGTGTGTGTGTGTGTGTGTGTGTGTGTGTGTGTGTGTGTGAGAGAGAGAGAGAGAGAGAGAGAGAGAGAGAGAGAGAGAGAGAGAGAGAAAGAGAGACAAGACAAGACAAGACAAAAATCTTTATTTACGAGGATAATAGATAAGCACTGACGTGTTTTTTTACATCCAGTCCTCGCTCTGAGTAGGGACTACAACATGCAGTGAAATCAATTAATGTAAGAAAGCAAAGAAGCAAGCAAAGCGGTCATGCAATCATACAGGAAGATAAATGAAAACAGAAGAGAATGAAAACAAAACAAAATAATAATAATAATAAACAAACAAAAAAATAGAAATAAAAATGAGAATAACAATAATGAAGAGGAAGGAGAGAGTGGGGGTAGGGAGCGAGGTGGGCTGGGGGAACATATGTAAATGTACTACAACGTACAAGATTAGCATGTATGACAACAGACAGTAAAATGAATATGACAAAAGTACGTACATATTTTTGAACACACACATACGCGCACGCTCGCACGCACAGAGAGAGAGAGAGAGAGAGAGAGAGAGAGAGAGGAGAGAGAGAGAGAGAGAGCAAGGCACAACATGTAATCATTTTTCGTAAGGCATTAGAATACGTAGAAGGTATTAAGCAAGGTGAGATGAAATTTGGGGGAGTGGGGGGGGGGGAGCAAAAAAAAAAAAAAAGAGAGAGAGAGAGAGAGAGAGAGAGAGAGAGAGAGAGAGAGAGGATGGAAGGGAGAGGGGGAACAGCATGAAATGTAATGATTTGAAATGGAAATGTACTAAAACGCACTATAATTAGCATGTATAAAATCAGACAGTAAAATGAATATGACAAAGTATGTACGGAATTCGGAATACACACACGCACGCACGCACAGACACACACACACACACACACACACACACACACACAGAGAGAGAGAGAGAGAGAGAGAGAGAGAGAGTGTGAGAGAACTATAAAATAGGCATTCTGGCTCACCCACCTCCGCCAGCTCCAACCGGCTGAAGCCGGTTTCGCTGTTGCTCCGCCGGCTTACCCAGAATGCCTATTTTATAGTTCTCTAATAGTAAACACTTTACAAACATACATAATGTGTAGGATTATCTGTTTTTAACACTAATTTAGAAAACTTTTGAGACTTAAGTTTTTGCTTAATCCTTCGTTTTTCTTGATCGTTTTCAATAACATCATTTTCACGCATACATTCATCAAACATCAAACATACATAATGTGTAGGATTATCTGTTTTATAGTTCTCTGTCACTGGACCGTTAAGAAGTAAACAAACAAAACAATGGGGACTTGGTTAACCATGCCTTTATTCTTAGGAGGGCTATTTGTCAACCAAGTTGGGATTTCATTCTATTGTGAGGAATGACTGGCTATTGAAAGCTATCTGAATAGGGAGTGTCTGAAAGGGGTGGGATGTGTGTTCACACAAGCGTAGAATCGTGGCACGTTGTTGAAGATTATTCTAAGCAGCCACCAAGTGCACTTATTAAAAGCTTGATTCAACAAACAAGACAATTGTATAAAGTACACCCGGCGGCCGCCTGAATAGGCAGCCTGTTGAATAGGACGTGACAAAGCGACGGTCCACCTAGACCGCCGCCGTTAAAGCGTGGCTTTCTGCTATAGGCTGTGACGTGTGCCTGTTTAATATTCATTTCACGCGCTCTAGCTAGAGCGCAGCCGTTCCCTGCTGTGGCTCTTGAGAAGATCGTGTTTCAAGCTGCATTGGTAGTTGAATGGGAGTGGACCAATACTGCCTTATCTCCTCACTATATGAAAACATTGCTTTTAGTTCTTTTCTCATGGAGTAGACTTCAATGAAATAGCAATTCTTGATGAACGGTTTGTGATTCAAGAAGTTCTATCTCTAATTCAGAAGAGATACTGTCTTGCGACATAACACAACACTTTCTAACTGAAAACACGACTGCACTGCACACCCGCAAATGACAAGACAGCTAGGTTTAGTTGCTAACAACACAAGTGCTGGGCGGAAATGTCGTCACTGTTACTAATCAGCTGATTCTATCTAGTCTTGTGATTGGGGAAGGTAAGAAACATGTTTTGATATGTTTAGAAATTTAGCCGCCTAAATTTATACAATGACGTCTAACGCCTGTACTGAACGACGCCGTCTAAATTTATACAATGCCGCGTGGCGGCCTGACGCCCTTATGTGTAACTTGACACGAACTAGCAAACAGTGCGGCGCTTCGACTCGGCTATTGTGCAGTTGAGTAAGCCGGGGCCAGACATGTCTGACCTAGATACTACATAAAGGCAGAAGGGAGTTGTCTCCCCGGAAAAGAATGTAACAATTAATTGTGAAAAAAAATCGTCATTAAGTCGTTCTAGGTTCTTATTCAAGTCGGCATCACGTTCTTATTCAAGTTCTTATTTAAGTTCTTAACAAGTTTTTATTCAAGTTCTTAACAAGTCAACATCAAGTTTTTAACAAGTCATCATCAAGTTCTTAACAAGTTCTTATTCAAGTACTTATTCAAGTACTTATTCAAGTTCTTAACAAGTCGTCATCAAGTCGTCATTAAGTTTTTATCAAGTCGTCATTAAGTTCTTATTAAGTTCTTATCAAGTTCTTATTTAAGTTTTATCAAGTCGTCATCAAGTCGTTATCAAGTTCTTATTCAAGTCACTTATAATTATTTATTAAGTTTTTAACATATTATTGCATATCAAATGGATCAAAATGAGATTTTGTTGTTGGCAGTTCTGGCATGCTTTTTTGTTCGGCTTCTGTATTTAGTGGCTGAGATTTTTTGGACTGCTTTGGTTTTTGCTGGCGTTGTTTATATATTTTATAACCGTAATAACCACCCCCAGCAGCAATGACGCCAAAAATGGCAACTGTTTTAAATTCAATATTCCATGACGACTTTGGTGTTGTAGGTCTTGAATCAACTTGTTCTTGTGTATTTACAGCTGGCATTGAAACAACTGTTGGCGTTGGCGATGTTATGTTTTCATTATGAGTTATATTCTGTGCTTGGAACATTAATTTTTTTTGTTAGTTCCACTCTGCTAATTTTTTTCCTGCTGCAACACGCCCAGGATGAGGAGGCTTTTTACTGGTCACTTTCTCCACCTGATTCAATGTTTTCTGATTCTGCTGATTTTCTGGCTCGGTCATTTTGAAGGGAAACAAAATCTATATGATTAAAAGTAATTAATCCCATGATTAATGGCGATAACAATGTTCCAAATCTGTAATATAGATCACATCCTAGAGACTCTAATGACTTTGTTAAAACTGGATCCTGCGTTAAATCATACATAAAATCTTGTTCAGAATCAATGGGAGCAAATCTACTAACTAGTTTAGTGTACAAACTAAGAACCGTTTGCCCAACACTTTTTACCATTCTTGACCCCAGTTGCGCTTCATACCTGTTGTGATACTTTACAATGTCTTGTGGCGACATTTGTTGAATCTGTTCTATGCTGAATTCATTTCCAAGGTACTGTTTTGTTTTTCCACACGCCGCCAAAGAATACAGCCTTTCCTTTTGACGCATAATAGCTTGGTCATCAACTTGATCATTTGTAAGTTCAGGAAGTAAATCATCGCAGTTCATGTTTTATTAATGAATAAATATTATTTAATTTTTTAAAAATGAGCACCGAAAAAACTATTACTAACCTTGTATACCATTCTGCTGTTATTGGAGGCCTAAGTGTAGGATACACAATGCTTGGTAAAAACTTGTTAAAAATAAAACCAGCAGATCTTGGCAAACTAGACTTTGAAGACTCAGCAAAGCTAATTGCTGTTATTACAGCTTCATTTGCTACGAAAGATTTTCTAGTTAAGCAAGGAATAATTCCAGACAGTATCAATATGTAAAATTAAAAAAAATACATTTATAAAAATGGCTTCACTCGTAATGATGATTGGTGGCGCTGTGGTTAATGCGCTTGCTTTTAGCGGAAGTAATTACGCATTTAGTAAACTACAAAATAACAATGAGAGAAAAAGACATAACAGAGCTATGGAGCAACTAGCTGCTGCACAAGACACCTATGAAAAGCAAAGAATGGAGCAGTTAGATTTTATTAACGACAGACTTAAACAACAGGGACATGCAGCTTACACATTTAAAGATGTTGACCAGGCAATAAAAGAATATTTTCTAGTAACAGGCAAACAAGTTAAAACATTGCCCCCACCAAAATTCAGCGACTTTTATCAACCATCAGAAAAACAAAAGATGCAAGAAATATTGTTTATTGTCTTTGGCATGACCGCTGTGTATTTTGTTGCACAAAGTATTGGCTGAATAAAAATGTACAAAATCTATTATTCTCCAAAAGGATATTGGAAGGGAATAACAGCAATTAAAAAGCTTAGCCAAGCAGCGGGAGTCAGTGAACAAACAGCAAAAGAATGGTTATCTAAACAAGCGATTTGGCAAATTTATTTACCAGCGCCTAAACGAATACAAAGACCACACTTTGTCAACACAATACCGAACGACACCCATCAAATGGATCTTCTATATTTACCCCATGATACGATTAGACGAAAAAGATTTAAGTACGCACTTACAGTCATTGACATAGCTTCAAGATACAAAGATGCTGAACCATTAACACAAAAGAGTGCTTCTGCTGTTGCTGTCGCTTTACAACTGATATATCAACGAGGCCCGTTAACTTATCCTCCCATGATTCAAGTCGATGATGGAAAAGAATTTAAAGGTCAAGTAAATCAATTATTGTTTAAAACATAGAGTTACCATTAAAAGAGGCATTCCAGGAGTTCACAGATCACAGGGTTTGGTTGAAAACTTTAACAAACAGTTATCTGAAAGACTTTTCTCCTACCAGTATCACAGAGAGCTGATTGACAATTCTCGCAACACAGAATGGGTTAGAAGGCTGCCCTCAGTTTTGCGCGCAATGAATAATGAAGAATTTAAAAGTCTAAAACCAGTACAAGCAATCAGAAAACAAACAATAAATGTTGTTGAAGGAGAGTCTTCATCAAGCAAACTATTACCATTTGGTTTGAAAGTGAGATACCTTTATTCACCGGGAGAAGCGGAAGGGGACACTCGCATCAGGGCAACAGATCCAGTTTGGAGTGTTGATCCATATGAGATAAAAAAAATTGTGAAAATGAATCCGCCCGTGTATTATTTACGAGAAACTGACACAACAAAACGACCAGCCCCCCGAAGATCTTTTGTGAAGGAAGAACTGCAGATAATCCCTCCAGACACAGTTCCAGTCGCTTAATTATTTTTTAATTTAAATTAAAATGGAGGCAAGAATGGAAAAGGAAGAATCCTTACGTAAAATGGCACTGGAAGCAAGAATGGTGAAGGAAGAGTCCTTAGAAATAATGCGAGAAATATTTGATTATAATCTTGCTATTAGACTAATATTTAAGAAGATTGATTATGCCATGCTAGACAAAACCTCAAATTTTGATTGGGAGCAAGAATATATTAAAAAAATTCGAGCGCATTTAGCAGTAATGGATAATAATTTGGTTGAATTGGGTGATGATATAGTTAAGCTTAATGAACTGTTTTAATCTACGCAAATACATTTGGGTTTAAAATGGAAGCTCAAAGGGAAATGGCAGAAATGGCAAAGGGAAAGTCTTTAAAATTAATGCAAGATTTATTTGAGTATCAGTATATCATTAAAGAAGTATTTGAGAAGATTGACAATCTCTGGCTAGAACAATCGCCAGACAATCGCTTTAAACCCCAAAGCTTTTATTTTGATTTATGGGTATGGGAACATGAATATTGCGAAATGACAAAAAAAATTAAAGCACATCTAGCATTAATAAATAATATTAATTTTGCTAAATTAGATGATGATATAATTGAACGTGCGATTGCTGAAAAATATAAGCCCATATGATTATACTATTCTCCAATGACCAATTGCATATGAAAACTCTGGATTAACAAATACTCTTTTTGTGTTAGTGCGGTCAAGAGACCGTTTTGTTACAACTGTTGTGTTGATCTCATGTAGATTAGATCGTAGTTTTACGTTGTCATGATGAAAAGTCTTATTGTCAAACAATGCTTTTTTATAGTTGTCATGGGATATGCTTGATTGCACAACACTACGAGATATTCCCTTTGCTTTTTTAACAACTTTTTTTTGGCTTGAAAGACTGTACATTTTCGACCTCAAACCAACAAACTCCTTGATCACACCTCCAGATAATTCATCCTTCATCTTACCTAAAACCTTTTTATTAATAACTGAATGCAAAGGCGAATCTTTAGGGTAATCAGATGTGTCGTACCATCCAGCATGCTCTTTTGCTACTTCTAATTCCATGTCTTTGTAAAAATCTTCAGTAGGGATGTCGATTACAAAGGAATCTGTATCTGTGTACAGAACTCTGGACTCCGGATACAAGGGTTTAAAGTAGTCATAAAGAAATTCTAACATCAAAAGCTTTGATAATTCTAAAACAGTAAACCCAATAAAAACGGGCTTATCCAATTTGACTTTCTTTTTTTCATCATTATGCCAAAAAGCTGATCATGAAATCTTCTGAAGTCCTGATAATTAGGTTTTAGAAGTTAGCTTAATTGCATCGTTTTCTCTGGTGACCAATCTAACATCTTTACGCTTGTGCGGATTCTCCATAGTCTTTCCAAAACAGCTGTTGTTCATCAACTTGAAAAAGTCTTTTTCTGAAGCATCTGTGGATTTAGTTCTGAGATCAGTGTTCTTCATTATGTATGGTTTCATGAACTGTTCTTGATCAAAGCAATTATACGATGAACAGCTGTCAACTTCAAACCATGTCTTAAATAAAATTGTAGAAGCCTGTAATGGCAGACATAATTTTTTTTGCCTCGAAGATTAGGCACAAGTTTAGGTGGTTCTGTTTTTGCCATCTTTAGACTTTCTGCTGCTAATGGATAGTCATTATGGTAATCATGGAGTTCCTGAGGATATTCTAAGTCAACTTCTAGAATGTATCCACACTGTTGATCTGGCGTCAAACTGCCCAACCACTTTAATGCTTTTTGAATATTATTCGTATCTGTGTACATTTTAAAGTTGCGTAATGGAAGTGATTGCGCCATTGCCCATCCATACAGATTGTTTGCATCTAAATACATAAGATAGTTAGACCTTTTACTTGGATCATAGTCGTCCAAGTATTTGTTGTTTGCTTTACAGTAATGGTGCGACGCCATACTGATTCCCCCACGCAATCCGTTTTCAATCATCTGAAGCATTGGCAGGTTAGACAATAAATCAATTTGTACTCCAGTAAATTTTAAGAAAGCGTCCCAGCTCATCCCAGGCGCAGAAATATAATGCGCAGGATCCAGGCTGTAATGTTTCATGCAGGTCTTCCTATAATTTTCAAAGACGTCCGCCAACAAACAGGTATCCGCCATTAAATAGGAATCATGATAGTCTCCCATCGTTTTACACTCTAACTTCTGCCACGCATCTTGAGCATGCTGGTAATCAGAATCACTGATGTCCTTTCCTCTGAGACTAGAAAAGAACGCGCCTTTAGGCGGAAGTGTATCTTCGTCAAACCTTTGCCAACTGTTCATGTACTCATAAGGATAAACGCCCTTTCTAACGAGCGTTGGGTCAAAATATTCTTCCGTTATTGGGCAGGACTTTAAGGACATAGCCAGTGACTCTAATGAACCCATCATGTGTTGCATAGAGTCGTAGAAAGACATGTTATTTAAAGTGAAACACATGTACTTTTCTGATGACTGTGCAATGCATGACACCCTGAAGTCGCTGGTTACTGCTTGCATTATAAGGTGAGAGTCGTAACCTCGCAAGTTGTGAAAGAATATAGGCAGCTTCCATGTCTTTGGTTCAAACTTTAGTTGAAGATTGCATTTGTTATGTGCTGCTCCTCTAAACTTTCCACTAATGTGATCATGGTCTCTTACTGTTGGATTCTCTGCGGTGGCAACCAAGGCCGCCCCACAAATCCAACAGTGAGTGGCTGAGTCATACTGTTGTTGGTCTTCAGGCGTCATTATGATTTCAGATAAGTTTAGATTATTAGAACAGGCATTACGCACTTGCTGCATGCGTTTTAAGAAGTATTTTGCAGCATTTGGTCCT
>CM065739.1:7481129-7486129 GCA_033310375.1 Conus canariensis
TCAACACACTGCATCCCACTGTGACAGAAATGAGCTCAACGATCTTTCTCTCTATCTTTAATGAATGCACAATGATTTTTCTTACTGTCCTCAATAAACACACAGTGACCCTTCTTTCTATCTTTCATAAGTACACAATGACCGTTCGTTTTGTCTGTAGGAAATGCACAATAAACCCTTCTCTCTATCTTTAATAAATACACAATGACCCTTCTTTCTATTTTTAATAAATGCTCAACGACCCTTTTTTGTATCTTTAACAAACACACAATGATCCTTATTTCTATATTTAATATACACACAATGACCATTCTTTCTATTTTTGATAAACACACACAAAACCCTTCTTTCTATCCTTAAAAACACACAAGAAACCCTATCTTTAATAAAACACACAATAAACGTTTCTTTCTATATTTAATAAACACACAATGACCATTCTTTATTTCTTCAATAAAACACACGATAAACCCTTCTTTCTATATTTAATGAACACATAATGGCCCTTCTTTCTGTCTTCAATAAATACACAATGACCCTTCTTTCTGTCTGTAAGAAATACACAATAAACCCTTCCTTCTATCTTTAATACATACACAATTACCAATCTTTCTTTCTTTAATAAATACTCAACGACCCTTCTTTTTATCTTTAGTAGATACACAATGACACTTCTGTCTGTCTTTAATAAATACACAATGACTTTCTTTCTGTCTTTAATAATTAAATAGTGACCCTTCTTTCCATCTTTAATAGAAATACATTGACCCTTCTTTCTATCCGTGCTGGATACAAAATTACCATTCTTTATATCTTTGATAAATACAGCACGACCCTTCTTTGTTCTTTCATAAATGTTCAATGACCATTCTTTCTATCTTTAATAAATACACAATGACCCTTCTTCCTATATTTATTAAATACACAATGACCCTTCTTTCTATATTTAATAAATACACAATGACCCTTCTTTCTATATTTAATAAATACACAATGACCCTTCTTTCTATATTTAATAAATACACAATGACCTGTCTTTCTATATTTAATAAATACACAATGACCTGTCTTTCTGTATATAATCACTACACAATAACCTCTCTTTCTATATTGAATAAATACACAATGACCCGTCTTTCTATATTTGATAAATACACAATGACCATTCTTTCTATATTTAATAACAATACAATGACCCTTCTTTCTATCTTTAATAAATACACAATGACCCTTCCTTCTATCTTTAATGAATAGACAATCACCTTTCTTTCTAGCTTTAATAAATCAGATGATCCAAAATACATTCATATTATCCTTGTGTTAAGCTGCTATCAATCTATCTATCTATCTATCTATCTATCTATCTATCTATCTATCTATCTATCTATCTATCATTCCATCATCTATCTATCTATCTATCTATCTCTCTATCTATCTATACTTATACTCTATATAGTTTCAACGCGGTGACAGCCCTGATATGGCCCTTTGTGGTCGGCTGGGCTATAAGCAACAATACCTCACCTATCTATCTATACTACAATTTATTCTACAAGGTACGGAGCTCAGGACATCAAGTGAGCATTATTTTCAACTATTGGCTCATTTGTGATTCTGTCCGCGCTCTGTCTTGCCCCCCCCCCCCCCCTCCCCCTCCCCCTCCTTGTAAACATGTCATCCGACTAGACTTGCACACTTGGCTACCTCAACTTGAGAGCTTCATGTCTTCAACTTTACCGTCTGCTGGCAAAAGAGAAGGTCTTACGGACTTCCGTACAAAAGAACGTGTCTCCCCGTGGTCTGCTACTTCATTTGACCTTGGCCCACAAAGCCCAGGACGCGGTCTGCACCCCGCCCCCCCCCCCTCCTCCCCTCCTCCCCCCCCTCCCCTCTTCCAGTCACTGTTGGATTCTGCAAGCTCCAGGATTTTGGACTCTGGTCTGGTCATGGAGACGCTTGTGGTCAGGTTCAGTCTGCTGCTTCTAGCTTCACTTCGGTCAGATAGTGAAGCTAGAATCTATTTTATCGAAAACCCATGAGAAAAAGATTGTGAATCTTTTACAATCTAACATTGGCAAGATTTCCGCATGTACATCCCACATAGAAACTCATCTTACCCCTCCAAGTGCTCTAACAACAGATACTGACAAAGTGGGACAGACAATTATGGGCAGCAAACGATTTACTGCGTCCCTGTACACGAAAAAGTCTCCTTCAACTCAGGGGAAGCGTAAGGTAAGGCCCCATCGCCCCCAGAAACGAACAATTTGCAACAAGAAGAAAATGAGAAAGATAAAAAGTGAAATGTGACTTCGTTCATGATACGAATGGTTTCTTTCCAGCCTCTGATCAACTGGATCCATTGTGTTTACAGATCGTGTGACCGTTACTGATGAACAGATTTCTACCTGTCGCCTCCCTGATTGCTTTACCCCTATCCCCAATCCCTACTGACGTTTCAGAGCAGGTTGTAGGCACTCATCAGTGGGCTGAGCGACTTAGACGGCATATGTTAAAAGGAAAGGTTGTTATTTCCTGCAAGACAACGCAGACAAATATAATACAGGACAAAACACGCTGGACTTCGACCTCTTGGGTCTTCTTCAGGCAAAAACAAACATTTAGGACAATGAAAACGAAGAACGAGAAACCACTTGTCTTCTCATATTCGGCACAAAATGGTTCTTGAATGAAAACGAGGCCGTTGGGAAGGGGACCATGGGAGTTAGAATAATAATGATGACAATAACAAACAAACAAACCAGAAATGATAGCAATAGCAATAATAGTGATGATAGTGATGATGATGGAAATATTTAAATCATGAGAGGATGAATACTGCTACTTTTGGTGATAATATGATGATAATAGCTGTAGTAACAGCGGCTAAGCACAGACGGGGAGACAGAAGAGGGGTTGGAGGGCAGTAGAACATCATGGTTTGTTTGTTTGTTTGTTTATTTGTTTTTTGATTATTCTTAAATTGTATGGTTTTATAAAATGAAAACAAAAAGAGAAGAAACCTTGTATGATGCACAGGATGAAACTAGTTTTGAAAAAAAATGCCATGGTATAAACATACGACGAGATGTGCACCTAGCAAGATCCATCCTTAGAAAGTTTTATACATGCTTGTACCCAAGATTTTCTTGATTTTAAACAAAGAAGGGAAATTAAAGATAATCCTACAGCTGAACAAAGAGACGCTCTTAAATCACTCCAACTCCTGCCTCTGTCCCCAGGTGTAGCATGCCGTTATGCAGACATGTCAGGGGCTACTGTGATACCTGATCTTAAACATGATGATGGTAAAGTTTTAGATGAAGTTCATAATTCTCAGTATTATGACATTCTCCCAGCAGATCCAACCTCTTCAATAATTAGAGCAATCAAAGGCTGGAGTGAGAAGTGAGCAAACAAGGGACAGATCAGTGAGGATGTTGTGAACTATGTCAACAACGTGGTATCTTCTCATCCTGGATATTGTAAACCACTTATAAAAACCCACAAAGACAGGCCTTTTCCCACCAGACTGTTGCTCTTAGGTTGTGGAACACCTGTGCAGGCCATATATAGATTTGTTTGATATAATATTAAACCACTGGCGGCCATTCTTCCTACCACATGGACAACAGATAAGTCACTCTTCGTTCTTTGTTTGTACTGTCCTAAATGTTAAATGTGATCTGTTTTTTTTTTGTTTTTTTTTTGCCTGAAAAAGACCCAAGAGGTCGAAATGCATCGTGTCTTGTCCTATGCTTTGTTTGTCAATGTCCTTGGCGGTAACTAAACCCCCTCTCTTTCTAAATAATATTAAACATTTCACACATTATTAATTTTACCGTTCTAAATACTAGACACTGAAGAATTTTTACAAACATTTTACTTAATTAACGAGACTCTCTCTCCTCTACCTGAGCGCGCATGCCTTGCTACCTGTGATGTTATTGCCTTGTACCATAATGTAAATAACAACATTGGAGTGCCTGCAGTGAACAAAAAAATCTGCTTAAGAAGTTTCCTGCACCACACAATACTAGTATGAACTGCATTACAGAAACTCTAACCATTGCCCTTAACAATAATGTTTGTCAGTACTCAGACGGAGAAGAAACCACATACGCACGCCCGAACAGTGGTACAGCAACGGGCCCCAATGATGCATGCCATTATGTGGATGTGTTCATGTCTGTGGTGGACCATAAACTAGGTTCAAAATGCCCAGTGCCCCTTTTATCCGCAGCTGCCCGAAGATCTGAGGGAATATTACAGGTTCCTTGACTGGTCCAGATTTAGGGATGATGGTTTTACCATCCTCTTAGAGGACATAGACGTGGAACCTTTCAGATGCTGTTTGCAGTCTCTCCATCCCCCACACATAAAATGGACGGTGAGTCATGGGCGGTTGCAAACTACTTAGATGTATCGCTCCAGCTGAATGTGACATCAACGTAAATTATGACGTCAACGTAAAATTACATAACAAAATGACGTAAAAACAAACCAACGGGAGCGAGAGAAAGAAGCTAGTGCAAAGCATATAAACGTCCTCCCAGTTTATCTTCCTGAAAACGTCACAATCAAAAATGCGTCATAATGTATTTGATGTCACAATCAAACATGTGTCATAAAGAGATATTCCATAAAGAAGAAAAACCGTTTCGGGCCGTTATAGCCGTTAGAAGTTTTGTCTGGAGCGAGTGGAACACATTTTGACCACGGACAGACACACAGACAAACAGACAGCATTTTTTCGTTCCCATTCTAAAGTACTCCCTGTTCTATAGGAACTGAGAGTACAAAAACTGTGAGGCCCCTGAGTCCGGCCTGGAACTGTATTCGTCTTTATTAGACGACGTGGAGAGGCTGACCGCCATGTCGGTAGTACTCGTGATCTTCTGTGTGAGTGTACCCTGTTGCTATGTGAAGACTGTGACTTGACGATTCTCCGTCAAGACGACGTGGAGAGACTGACCGCCAGGTCGGTAGTACTCGTGATC
>CM065739.1:7493629-7498629 GCA_033310375.1 Conus canariensis
ATGGGATATTCCAGAGAGCATGTAGACAGGGAGTGCATGGGGCATTCCAGAGAGCGATGTAGACAGAGGTGGATGGGCATTCCAGAGACGATGTAGACAGGGGGCATGGGCTTTCCACACAGCGATGTAGACAGAGGGTGCATGGGGCATTCCAGAGAGCGATGTAGACAGAGGGTGCATGGGAGATTCCAGAGAGCGATGTAGACAGGGAGTGCATGGGAGATTCCAGAGAGCGATGTAGACAGAGGGTGCATGGGGCATTCCAGAGAGCGATGTAGACAGAGGGTGGATGGGAGATTCCAGAGAGCGATGTAGACAGAGGGTGCATGGGGCACTCTAGAGAGCGATGTAGACAGAGGGTGCATGGGGCATTCCACACAGCGATGTAGACAGAGGATGCATAGGGCATTCCAGAGAGCGATGTAGACAGAGGGTGCATGGGGTATTCCACACAGCGATGTAGACAGAGGGTGCATGGGGTATTCCACACAGCGATGTAGACAGAGGGTGCATGGGGCTCTCCAGAGAGCGATGTAGACGGAGGGTGCATGGGGTATTCCACACAGCGATGTAGGCAGAGGGTGTATGGGGCATTCCACACAAGGATGTAGACAGAGGGTGCATGGGGTATTCCACACAACGATGTAGACAGGGAGTGCATGGGGCATTCCACACAGCGATGTAAACAGAGTACGACAGAAAGTCCAGGAGTAGCGGCCGGAAGACGCAGGAGCAGAATGAAGAGGGTGGTGGGGAAGTAAAGAGGAGGGTAGTGGGAGGACCCGTAACGGCGGTGACGACGCCCCCCCCCCCCCCCCCCCCCCCACCCGCCCCCCTTCACTCCAATCCCTCGCCTTCTGCCGTCAGTCACTTTGGGCTCTTACCTACGTCATTCTCTGAGACGACGAAACCGGAATCGCCTTGGCTTAAGGCTGTGTCAGGCCAATTGACATAGGCTAGAACACCAAGGCTACATCAAAATGCTGCTATGCTCTGCATAGTTATGCGGGGATTGTCTTCAGTCGTGACAAGCTCCTAGCATAACACCATCAGTCTCCAAAATTCCTCGAAGTCGGAGTGTGGCTGCCTACGTGGCGGGGTAATCAAACGGTGACACACGTAATGTTCTCATCCCTAGCTGATGCATTTGTACCATGGTGTTCAAGTATTTCGGCTGTTCGGATGATCCCTGGAGTCTTTTAGCCAGGGTACGACAACAACAAAACCGGAAAGAAGAGAAAAGATCCGTAGCATAGAACAGCGACGCTACATTTCGATTACGGCTAGACCTGAATAGTTGAAAGTGTCAAGATTCCACACAACAAATTCACCTCCTCCTCCTCCTCCCCTCTCCCATTCTCCCATCATCTTCGAACTATCCTGCCGATTTTCAAGGATTACAACCAAACGTCTTGGGAGAGAAGAAGGAAGAAGAAAGAAGAAGAAGAAGAAAGTCCACGCCATCAATGCTTTGATCAAGGACAATCGACATAAGACGGCATTTCTCAATGCAGATTAGTCAGCTCAATAATACCGTATCTTGAACCGAATAGAAGGAACTCTCAAATTGATTAGCTTTTCGTTAATTAGTTTTAGTTTCACTTTCATCAAAGAGGTGCCACTGTGTGTGGACTAGTCCATATACGCCTACACCACATCCGCTAAGTTTTGAGACCACACGGCAAATGATCTAAAGCTGATGGATAAATGAATTCATGACTAAGATAAGATTATCTAGGAAGAGGATCTCGTGGCTACAACTTAGCAGATGTCTGACCTACGCATTAACGCACCGCGCTAGTCAGACCTTGAGTAACTACCTAACATTGGCTGTGTCATTATTATCATTGTATGTGTGTGTGGTGAGTGTACACACGTGTGTGTATAGGTGTGTGGGCACGTGTGCCAATGTATGCAGAATCGTTCATTGATAAACATAAAACTCCCATTTTCATATCGCCCCAAGATTAAAAAAAAACAAAGACGGATTTTTTTCATAGGATTTTTAATGACAGATTCATTCGCTCTTTTGTCATTCTAAACTGCTCGTCTTTTTCTGACCAAGATTTATGTCCCCTTCCTCCCTCTGGGTGCCTTCCCTTTTGGCTGAAGAACTGTGATAACTCTCTCTCTCTCTCTCTCTCTCTCTCTCTCTCTCTCTCTCTCTTCTCTCTCTCTCTCTCTCTCCAGAGACTCTTGTCTATACTGTTTCTCCGCTCTCCCACCCCCAGCCCCATCCTCTCTCTCTGTCTTTCTCTCTTGGTCATTCTCAGTCAGTCGTTCTCCATCCCTTCATCCCTTTCCACCTTCCCACAATCTCTTCCTCTAAATGCATATTGCATTAGTTATTTCTAAATTTTTAATGTATTCATTGTTGTATGGAGTTAATATGCAGTTCTGTGCAATGTTTTTGTTGTTGTATTTTTTTCTCTCACGTATTTAGATATCTTTCCCTTATCTGAGGGCTGGGTGAAAAACGAAAGCCATTCACTTTGTGCTTATTCCTTTCCCTCAATAAACAACACTTCGTTCGTTCGTTCGTTTGTTCACCAGCACAAACAAACACATTCCAAAATCAACGCCACAGGCCGAATTGTGTGTAGGAACCATGATATCGAGCGCACAGTTAATACAATAAATCAGCCCCTTTCTTGTCATCGGGAAAGATTGAATCGCACTGCAGCGTAGGAGTGGCGGAGATACAAAGATCGAGAGAGAGAGAGAGAGAGAGAGAGAGAGAGAGAGAGAGAGAAGAGATTTTATCGACAATAGCTACCAGCCCTCCTGTCAAGAGAGTACAACAGGAAATTTTAACACAAAGCCACACACGAGAGAGAGAGAGAGAGAGAGAGAGAGAGAGAGAGAGAGAGAGAGAGAGAGAGAGAGAGAGAGAGAGAAGAATACGCCCCAGATTATTATATTATTATTATTATTATGAACATTTATGACGCCTAATCAATTGAATGCCCTAGGCGTTTACAATATCACAACAGACATCAAATCACACAATATATAACAATCATACATGAGAAAAAGGCATCAAAATCCAAAGCAAGGACACAAACTCACAAGCATGCATACACGCAAACACACACTCACACAGACACGAACGCACACAAAGCAGACACTCGCATCACACATTGCAAACGTCGGGTCACAGGGAAGACGAAGTTACCTAGGAAACAGATGAGTTTTGAGAAGGCGCTTGAATGTGGGCAGTGAGGGTGAGTATCTGAGAGAGCGAGGCAATTGATTCCAGGTAGTTGGAGCTTGATAGGCAAAGGAACGTTGACCAAAGGTTTTAGTGCGAACAGTGGGGATACTGTAGATACGAGTGTCACATGAGGAACGTAAAGCTCGAGATGGGGTGTAAAGATGTAACAGGTGGGTGAGATACTCAGGACAGGAAGACTCGATAGATTTGAAGCAGTATGTTGCAGGTCTCGTACGTGAAATTACATTATATGTATGTATGCATGCATGCATGCATGCTATTTATGTAATGTATGTATGTATGTAGTATGTATGTATGTATGTTACGTATGTATGTGTGTTTGTATGTGTGTTTGTAGGTATGTATATATGCATGCAAATCTATGACGGCCCAGGGAAGAAACAGAAGGGGGTACAAGGGTAAATCATCATCTCTTTTAAAAATCTCTCTCTCTCTCTCTCTCTCTCTCTCTCTCTCTCACACACACACACACACACACACACATTACGCACGCACGCGCGCGCGCGCACCCACCCATCCACCCACCCACCCACATACACACACACACACACATACACACACACACACACACATACACACACACACACACACACACACCACACACACACACACACACACACACACACACAGACCCACAGAGACACACACAGACACAAACACAACACACACACACACACACACACACACACACACACACACACACACACACACACACACACACACACCTCCTCCTCCTTCGCCCGTCTCTCTCCAATGTGGCCCCTCCATTCCTATTCTCCCTATTCCCATTTCCTACCGTATCATTCCTCTCCCTTCTGTCTCTTATACGTTATATTGCTACAGTTGTTATCGTTGTTATGCTGCTGATGATGATGATGAAGACTATGCTGAGATCGATGACGAATGCCATCGTTATCATCATCATCATCATCATCATCATCATTGTGTTTTTTTTAAAATTATTATTAAGAACATCATTATTGTCATGATTATCGTTACTATTATCATTACTATTATTACTCTCATTATGATTATCATTATTATTATTATCATTATTATCAATATCATTATTATTGCTCGAATAATGATAATGATCATGTTATGATGATGATGATTATTACTATTATTATCATTATTATTTTTATCATTATCCCAGGTGGATGTCCTCTTCTTCTTTCCACCCTCCACCCTCCCCCACCCCTTCCCCCATCCTTTCTCTTTCTTAAACTACTTTTCTACCTTCTGCAAAACTCTCCCTCCGCCTACGTCTCCTTCTCCTCCCCTCGTCTACCACCCCCTCAACCCTCCACCCCTCCATTCATCCTCATCATTCTGTCACCCCTTTCCACCACTCTAACGTACACTTTCTCAGTCGCTTGGTCTTCGACCCATCTTTCTTATTCTATTCTCCTAGTCTTCACCTTCAGCTCTATCCTTCTTTCCCACTTAGTGTCCGTCCTTTGTGTGTGTGTGTGTGTGTGTGTGTGTGTGTGTGTGTGTGTGTGTGTGTGTGTGTGTGTGTGTTTTCTCTTGCCAGTCCCCGCATTTCCCTTTCTTCTTCCCTTTACTCTCTTCAGGGAGCACGTAAAACCTCATGGTGAAAGCTTGGCCGTGTCTGGAGTTGTACTGTCATCCCCTGTCAGTGAAACAGCGACCAGCGAGGCTTCGGGATACACACAGCAGTGGCTTGGCGGTGGCGTTTTTTTTTTTTTTTTTTTTTTTTTTCTTTTTTTTTCGTTTTTTTTTTTTTTTTTTTTTTTTTTTG
>CM065739.1:7503629-7506129 GCA_033310375.1 Conus canariensis
AACTAAAACAAAACAGTGCAGAAATACATGCACAGCATCATATGCTAAAGAACTGCACAATAAGGTTGGAAAAGCAAGTACAGTCAAACAAAGAACGTTTACAGGACATCCAAGGAAATCTTCATAACACAAACACCCGCCTCAAACAACTGGAAACTGCTGTAGAAAATCAAGACAGACTTTTAAGACGCTCTAATCTGGTATTTTATGGCATTAAAGAAGAAAAAGGAGAAACCATCCAGGGATGCATGTCCAACCTGGTACAGTGTTTAACAAGAAACTTTCCGCAAACAAACTGGCAAGAGGTAGACATAGACAGTGTTTATCGTCTGGGTTCCATGTCCCGTTTGTCCAACCACCCACGCCCTATCCTTGTCAAGTTCAGCAGATGGAGAGATGCCATGACCATCGTGAGGGACAGGGATGGTAGGGACAGGATGCGGAGTCGGGAGGGACTTCGTGTTGGGGCTGATCTGACCAGGACACAGAGGGACACCGTGCTGAATCTCAAGAAGCAGGGAAAGCATGCATACTATATGAATGGAAGACTTATAGTGAAAGATTCCCATGCCATCCCCAGCGTTTTTCCGGCAGGATATCCGACCAGCCACCCATTGACTCTCTACCTCCCACTAGTGGTACTGCTGCATCCTACTCTGAAGTAGCAGCAGCATCACCATGCCATAGGAGCTCAGCCGGATCCGGCCGACACGGCTCCCTGAGGGAAAGTGGTGACAGCACCAGTCAGCACCAGAACACCAGTCACAGTGCCAGCCTCGGCCAGCCGCTGCGTGAAGTCACCCTCAAGCAGCCCCAGCAGGACATCACCCTGAATCAGTCTCCATGTGATGTCATCTCCAATCAGTCCCCTAACGATGTTGTTGCCGGTCAGCCTCTTCATGGGGTTGTCACTGGTCGGCCCGAGTCTGAATGTTTTAACATTCAGTCCTCAGCAGAAGTTACCCACAGCCAGTCCTTTCATGACGTCATTCCGAGCCAGATCCTCCACGATGTTATCTCCAGTCATCCTCTGCAAGAACCCAGCTCCAGTAGGCCCCTTCATGACGTCATTCCTGTTTATCTGCATCTTGGTGTCAACCAGATCTTACATCATGTCGACGCCTGTCAGCTTCAGGCTGGTGTTGGCCTTAGTACTGACGCTAACACCTCAACCTCAACTCCAGAGGAGGGTGCCAAATTTGACCCTCCCACTTCATCACCTGCTGTCACCAGTTCCTGGCGCCGTTCCCCTCGAGGTTTTGGGAGAGGTTCTCCCCTACCAGGTACCCCACATCAAGACACGCCATCGAAAAATGTAGGTGTGGGTGGGAAGGGGAGGGGTAAAGGGAAGACTATGGGTTCACGTCAACCCAAACCTAAAACGGTTCATGATAGTCAGCCATCACCAGTGTTGACCAGAAGCCAGTCTAGCAGTGGACAAACTTCTTCCTGTCCAAAGCAGCAAAAGCTCCCCAGTGACTGGCACTGTAGTCAATCCACAACTGAGGACGCTGATGAATGTGGCAAATGAAGGTCAGGCCAAAGCCCTTTAAACATTAATAAAGTTCATGTTTCTAACATTGGAACCAGTCAATCGTTCAATAATAGACCGTTTGACAGATCAAAACATGTTGATGATACAAAGTTACTTTCTTTTGCGGTCTTTAATATTGACGGATTTTGGAGTATTACTCAAGTGTTGGATTTGTCTTTTTTTGTAAATAGCTATGATATTGTTCTTTTGGTGGAAACCTTCATCGTAACTGTACCAGAATCCTTTTTCCCTTCCCATAAGATATTTATTTCCCCTGGTGTAAAGGTTTCAGACAGTGTCCATGGTCGTCTGTCCGGTGGTATTATCATTCTCGTGAGAAACGAACTTGTTAAATATGTTGAAAGACTGAATATTGAATACAACATGATTGCTCTGAAGCTGTCTCATAAATTATTAGGTACAAACACTGATTGTTTATTGTTAGGAGTTTACTTGCCACCTGAAAATTCTGTATATTATGATGAAACAAATATATACAATGCAGTTTCTATGCTGGAAGACTGCCTCTTTGAACTAATTAGAGGAAATGGTGATTTGCCACTGATTGTATTTGGCGACCTTAATTCAAGAACTGGCTCTGTTAATGCCAGTAGTTCTGACCCTGTGGACGAAATGTGTGATGTGGTATCCCATGTTGACTTCCACAGTTCACACAGTTCGGAAGAAAGTATAACTAGGGAATCAAGAGATGCTACTATGAACCCTTTTGGTCGTTATTTGATCACTGTGTATGAAATGTTTGGTTTGTCTATTGTAAATGGCTTGCGAGTATTAAAATTTTCAGGCGATTTTACGTATATTTCTCCAACCGGTAGTAGTGTTCTAGATTACTTCATAGTCTCACGTGGGTTACTTTCTCGATGTGCCGACTTTAACATAGTTTATAAAGTTGAATCTAAACATGCAGTGGTGATTTTAGCTCTTACGATTGACAGTAATGAATGT
>CM065739.1:7513629-7528629 GCA_033310375.1 Conus canariensis
GTCGAAGCTCTACGCACTCGATAGTGGGATCACGAAGCCATGGAAGAACTGCTCCATGGTTTATTTGAAAACTAAAATACTTTTACTGAAACAACCAAGATCAGTTTTGTGCCATTTATTTGTGGTCTCTAACTTTCTTTTTTTTTAACCTGGATAATAAAAAGAGAAAAATACTTTGACTGAAAACACACACACACAACACACACACACACACACACACACACACACACACACACACACACACGCACGCACGCGCGCACGCACGCACGCACGCACGCACGCACGCACGCACGCACGCACGCACGCACGCACGCACGAACGCACGCACGCACGCACGCACACACACACACACACACACACACACACACACACACACACGCACACACACATACACACACACACACACACACTCCTCTCTCTCTCTCTCTCTCTCTCTCTCTCTCTCTCTCGCTCTCTCTCTCACCCTTTGAATACAGTCTGCTTTTTGCTGTCCAAACTAGGATACTCTTGCTGGTGAAATAAGGGAGAGAGAGAGAGGGTGGGGAGAGAGGGAGAGAGAGAAAGGGAGAGAGAAGGGGGGAAGAGGGAGAGATTGAGAGGGAAAGAGAGAGTGGAAGAGAGAGAGAGGGGGACAGAGGGAGGGGAGAGACAGACAGACAGACAGACAGACAGACAGACAGACAGACAGATAGGCAGACATACATACATACAGACAGACAGAAACAGCTTTTCTTCAATTCTACAGTGCGCATCTGATCATGACGCCACGGCACATCCATACCATTCCGAATCTAAAGAAAAGGATGTTGTTGTTTTCTTCAAAATGCCTTTTTTGTGTTAACTGCATCAGCTAAAGCAGCACCACTTAACAAACATGCTTACCATTATTTCCTCCGTCTCTTTACACAATGCTTCATTTCATGGTGGTGTTTTCCTATCTGTAGGTGATCTCCATGTTTTGTACTCTGTGCTGTAGATGTAAATCACACGGCTGACAGATAATACGGATTGTCAGCTTTTTTTTTTTCTCTTTTCTTTTTTTTTTGCCCCATCTTCTGTGCCACCTCATGGGCAGTGCACACACCCCATCCACAGCCACAGCCCGGCCTGGCCCGCCGCAGCCCCGGCACCGGCAATCCACAGGTAGTTAAATGTCAAGTCGTCAAGAGGCAACCCACCGGAGGAGACACTGCACTGCTGCCAAGTCACTTCGGTGGTGTTCAGTGGCGCCTGTTCTGATCCAACATACGCAGGACACCATCTGCTAAGCCCCCTACTGATGACAATACTTGCTTAGTCGCGGAGCCGGCGTGAGTGAGCCCTCCCTCCAGAGGGCGCCACCACAGATCGTTGTGTTTGATTTTACGGTGGTGTTCAACAGATGACTGAGCGGACAGAACAGCAATAAGTAGGGCACAACATGTACAACTTGTCTGGCTCCCCAAGCTATCTCATTACTAACTTTCAAAAAGTCCCCAAACCGTTCATTATACGTTCTCTTACATCTGACCAAATTATTCCATTACCGTATTCTCTTCACTGGCACCCAGTTCATGAAAGAATCGTTTATAATATTGCAGCATTCTATCATCAACACTTCAAGTCCACTTGTCCTTAATATCTGTCTCTTCTCTTGCATCTGTGCATTGCATCACGTGAATTCCTTCCTTCCTTGGATCCTCGTCTTTTCGGAATTCCCATTGTCAGTACTAAAACGTTTTGTTCTTTGTTTTCATTGTCTTGAATGTTGTGCGTCTTGCCTGAAGAAGACCAAAAGAGGTCGAAACGCGTCGAGTTAATCTTGTCATTTGTTTGTTTTTTCGTTCGGCGGCACAGTAAGTTTTCTTTTTCAGTTTGTTTCAGTTACCGCTTGCAATCGTCTCACTTTGAAACTAGAACGTTTGGTCGCCGCTCTTTGGCCTGTCAGGCCCCATTCTGTTGGAATCAACTCCTATACCAATTTAGAAACTCTGCCTCTGTGCTGTACTCTAAATCACGTCTGAAAACTTTTCTCTTCGAATCGACACTTTACAAATATTGTGTCGTTTAGGAGCATGGTATAAGTTTGATTAGGGGTGCTTTTGATCAAACTGTGATTGCTTTTGTTTCATACGTTGGGGATGGATGGGGAGGAGGATCGAGACGGCGGTAAAGAATGGTGGTACGCTTAGATGCCGAGGGAGCATTTGATTGTAGCATGACTTGTGTATCGCTGATTGTTCTTGCTTATACGCTCTGAAGCTTAGTGCGTGCAGGTGTTAACTGTGAATACCCTGGGCATTAATTGGATTAGGCGTGTAAATGTTCTTCATGATAATGATAACACCAAAATGTATACTAAGCAAAGACCTAATTTCTGAGACAGATTTTTGAGGCAGTAGGTGAGAAATACACATACATGACAATAAACAAAAATCGACAATCAACGTGTTTCGTTTGGTATTACCATCAGTTGAGAGTCAGAGAAAGTCACCACTTCATGTTACACACTGAAACCGAAAGCTTTGAAGACATAAACTGTAAGAGACGCCGGGTGTCCGTTCCTGTAGAGACAGTGATCATAACCATACCTTTTTTCTTCCGATATCCTCTCATGGATCTGCTGTCACCAGAAACACAAACAGCAATATTTTGAACATGATTTGAAAGTCATAGTGGTTAATTATTTACATATTTTGACTGCAGCAAAACACCCTCTTTGAATTCTTAAAGGGAGATTATTTTAGTTGCTGTTTATATTACTTCATGGGATATTCAGATTTAGAAACTGATGGCGTGCTTTTTTGCATTTCCCTTATTTTACAATTTAAGATAATTAACTAGAAGTCATTTGTAACGTAGAACGACTGTGAGACGATTCCAGATATGATACATTCCAAACTTAGCTTGGCATGAAATCATCAGTCCACACACTCACACGAATGGGCAAGTTTTGGCTTCATTTTATTGCTTCCATGATACAATTTCATAGTGGCAGCCTCAGTCTGTCAGCCTCGCATTTCAGATCATTGGGCCGATTTTGTAATTCAGATGTTCAAATTTGAGAGTAATCTGATGCTATCTTCAAAGAATATTTCGACTAAGCTGAACAACATTTGCAAGACATGTCGTCCTTTTCTATATAGATCTTTCTGCCTGAAATGAACACACAGCAAATTCACGGGGGAAAAAAAGAAAAGCAAAAGAGAGAAAATAAATGAATCTTTTAAGACAGATTTTTTTGTCTCCCCTTTCATACATGAAAACAATACATTAAAAAAATCTTGTTCTAGTGCAGAGAGAGAGAGAGAGAGAGAGAGAGAGAGAGATGTATACATCATGACACTGACAGAGAGTATTCTATCGTCTATAGCTTTATAAAACCATTGACAAGATAGTTTTACCAATACAACAATTCACAATCAATTCTAGCTTAGCTGAAAGCATTCATTTTGTATATTGATCTTTTCTGAAACAATAATCTTGACACAGACACGGAGTATTGTATAGTCTGTAACTTTTTAAAAACCGTTGACAAGGCAGTTTTACCAATATAACGATTCGCAATCAATTCTAGCTTAGTTGAAAACATTGGTTTATCATATTGAGCTTCTGCACGTGGATAGAAGTGGAAGGAACTTGTCAAATAAATATGATTTATTTCTTATCAGTTAACGTTGACTTTCAAGGTGTTATAACTAATTTCGCTATCTCAGACAACTTCCCTTCATAATCATGCAAAATGAACAATACAAACATTGCACACACGTCAGTCAAACAGAAAACGCTTTATAAGTTAACACTATTTCAAATGTTTGGCAGCAGTGGAGATATTTCATCACCGTCACCAGTTGTACACGATGCACGTGAAGAATTTCTCATGGTCAGGAATGCACAACGTAGATTGTGTGCTCACTGCATCCAGATTTGCCAGTGTATCGCTGCACCATTGGCGCATCATGAAAGACATTTGTCTCCGCTTCAAGCAATCACTGAAAAGAATGAAATCATCCATGGTTATCATCACTCTCCAACAACGGAAGCCTGTTTTATTTTTCGCCGCAAATTGAGCGATCCTTACAGTCTGTTTCACATGATATCCGACGTCGTTGTGCATACTAAAACCATTTTCGATTCGCATTTAATAAATGTTAGCGAACCGCCCAGAGAACGTGGACAAACGAGTCACAAGACGAAACACAACGCGTTTCGACCTCTTAGGTCTTCATCGGGTGAGACAAACGAATAAAACAACGAAAATTCACTTAGCTTTGATCGCTTCAGATCACTTCACAGGGTTCAGCGCAAGGAAGAAGGCGTTGAATGAGAACGAGGCTGTTGGAAGGGAAATAGTGAGCGAGTCAAAGTCGTAATGAAGATAATAATATTACTGATAGGAATACTAATAATGGTCAAAATATTGAGAGAAAAAAAAAGAAAAAAAAAAAAAAAGGGACAAGATTACTACCAATTTAGTGTCAATAAGTATGGGTATGGGAGAAAGGAGAGTGGGTTAGAGGATTCTTAAACAGCAGGGTTGCCGTGGCAACAGTCCCAGAGGCGAAGGCGATAGTGATGTCAATGCCAGTGGTAGTATCAATACTAGCAATAATATTACTGAATGATACTGCTAACAACGATAGTGAAGGTTAAGGTAATGAAAGCATGATACAGAAATAGATTTAGAAAATACATTTTTATAATAATCAAATAAATAAATAAATGAAACATTAACAATAATAATAAATTAAAAAAAAGTAAATAAATAATAATAATAATAATAATAATGATAATACATGCATAAATAAGATAGCTATAAGTTGTGTGTGAGGTGAATGGTGGGAGATAAGGTAGTATGTGTGTGTGTTGTGGGAAGATATTGTGGGCTGAGATTGAAGTGGTGGGTTGGTACATGTTACTTTAAGGTGTTGATGCTATGAGGGTGGACGGAAGAAGGGGATAGGTTTACGTACTAACTGGGGGAGGGGGAGGGGCAACATATTCACACCTATACACAATCTCTTCTCTCTCTCTCTCTCTCTCTCTCTCTCTCTCTCTCTCTCTCTCTCTCTCTCTCCCCCCCCCCCCCCTTCACGACCAACGATAAAGGAGCCAGCATTCTATTTATTATGTGTGTGTGTATGTGTGTGTGTGTGAGTGTGTGTGTGTGTGTGTGTGTGTGTGTGTGTGTGTGTGTGTGTGTGTGTGTGTGTGTGTGTGTGTGTGTGTAATATCAGCCTTATTCATTGGTTACCCTCACCTCCACCCCCAGCAACCGCCATATCCACCAACACCCCTACACACATCATTACTAGGGCAGGGGGAGGGGGGAGTAAGTCGATTGATGTAGCAAATGGAGAGACTCAGAGAGTGTAGGAAAAGGGAAGATGATGATAGCTGCAACCTATGTCTGAGGTAAACAGTGGGAGGTAGGGTGGTATGGGTGTGTGTAGGTGGGGGATATTTCAGGCTGGAGCTGCAGAGATGGAATGGTACACACTACTTTTGGACGTTGATGCCATGAGGGTGGACGGTGCCCAGTTTGGCAATGAGATAAGATTCCTGCATAAGGCGTTCCAAGTTGTCACTCTTAGATGGCCAAAGTGCCAAGACTTTGACATGGTTGATGTTGTGTTGGGCATGGTTGAAGTGTAGAGCGACTGGTTTGGGCCGATGGTGGCGGATGTCGGCCAGGTGTTCAGAGATGCGCGTCTCAAGTGTGCGAGATGTCTCACCTACATAGATCTTACCGCACAGCTGACAGTGGATGGCATACACAATGTTGTGGCTCCGGCAGGAGAAAGTGCGTTTAATGGTGAAAGAGCCTGTGGGGCCATGTAGGATGGTGTCTGGTTTGGTGAGAGAGCAGATTTTGCTCAACTGCAACTGCAAAATCTGCTCTCTCACCAAACCAGACACCATCCTACATGGCCCCACAGGCTCTTTCACCATTAAACGCACTTTCTCCTGCCGGAGCCACAACATTGTGTATGCCATCCACTGTCAGCTGTGCGGTAAGATCTATGTAGGTGAGACATCTCGCACACTTGAGACGCGCATCTCTGAACACCTGGCCGACATCCGCCACCATCGGCCCAAACCAGTCGCTCTACACTTCAACCATGCCCAACACAACATCAACCATGTCAAAGTCTTGGCACTTTGGCAATCTAAGAGTGACAACTTGGAACGCCTTATGCAGGAATCTCATCTCATTGCCAAACTGGGCACCGTCCACCCTCATGGCATCAACGTCCAAAAGTAGTGTGTACCATTCCATCTCTGCAGCTCCAGCCTGAAATATCCCCCACCTACACACACCCATACCACCCTACCTCCCACTGTTTACCTCAGACATAGGTTGCAGCTATCATCATCTTCCCTTTTCCTACACTCTCTGAATCTCTCCATTTGCTACATCAGTCGACTTACTCCCCCCTCCCCCTGCCCTAGTAATGATGTGTGTAGGGGTGTTGGTGGATATGGCGGTTGCTGGGGGTGGAGGTGAGGGTAACCAATGAATAAGGCTGATATTACACACACACACACACACACACACACACACACACACACACACACACACACACACACACACACACACACACACTCACACACACACACATAATAAATAGAATGCTGGCTCCTTTATCGTTGGTCGTGAAGGGGGTGGGGGGAGAGAGAGAGAGAGAGAGAGAGAGAGAGAGAGAGAGAGAGAGAGAGAGAGAGAGATTGTGTATAGGTGTGAATATGTTGCCCCTCCCCCTCCCCCAGTTAGTACGTAAACCCATCCCCTTCTTCCGTCCACCCTCATAGCATCAACACCTTAAAGTAACATGTACCAACCCACCACTTCAATCTCAGCCCATAATATCCTCCCACAACACACACACATACTACCTTATCTCCCACCATTCACCTCACACACAACTTATAGCTATCTTATTTATGCATGTATTATCATTATTCTTATTATTTTTTTAATTATTTATTTATTTTTTAAAATTTATTATTATTGTTAATGTTTCATTTATTTATTTATTTGATTATTATAAAAATGTATTTTCTAAATCTATTTCTGTATCATGCTTTCATTACCTTAACCTTCACTATCGTTGTTAGCAGTATCATTCAGTAATACTATTGCTAGTATTGATACTACCACTGGCATTGACATCACTATCGCCTTCGCCTCTGGGACTGTTGCCACGGCAACCCTGCTGTTTAAGAATCCTCTAACCCACTCTCCTTTCTCCCATACCCATACTTATTGACACTAAGATTGGTAGTAATCTTGTCCCTTTTTTTTTCTTTCTTTTTTTTTTTCTCAATATTTTGACCATTATTAGTATTCCTATCAGTAATATTATTATCTTCATTACGACTTTGACTCGCTCACTATTTCCCTTCCAACAGCCTCGTTCTCATTCAACGCCTTCTTCCTTGCGCTGAACCCTGTGAAGTGATCTGAAGCGATCAAAGCTAAGTGAATTTTCGTTGTTTTATTCGTTTATGTCTCACCCGATGAAGACCTAAGAGGTCGAAACGCGTTGTGTTTCGTCTTGTGACTCGTTTGTCCACGTTCTCTGGGCGGTTCGCTAACATTTATTTAAGATTTGTTTAGATTTCCGCCTGCAGTCGTCTCGCTTTGCAACTAGATTCGCATTTAGTTAAATGTTGATGCAAAAGTTGGAATCTCATTCGTCCTGGTGAAGAAAACGAGGCAGCCCTGCCTGTTTCAGCCAATACTGAACAATGCTTTATTGTTTTTTTGTTTTTTTTTTACCAATTACAACATTTATTTTTTCTCAAAATAGCTCATAGATTAATAGAATAAAAGTATTGGCGAGTTTCTTATAGGTCTGCAGAACAGCGCTTGGTAACATTTCTTCCAAATTAATTGTAAGACCTAGTTTTGAAGCGATCACCAGTGTCGTAAACACAAAAAGATTATCTGCATTTGTCTCTTAAATTTATCTGTTTCAGTAGAACCATGTTTCTCGAGTACAAGGTGTCCCCCTTCGCCAAAATGAAAAATTATTATTTGCGCTCTTTTTTTTTTTTTTTTTTTTTTTGTATGTGTTTTTTATTTTTTAACTTAGTGATAATAATGAGGACAAGTTTTAGAGCGCCCATCCTAACAACGTAGGCTACAGGGCGCTTTACAGATTTTAACCAATCAACATCTACACTATACGCTGGAAACACACACACACACACACACACACACACACACACACACACACACACACGTGCGCGCGCGCGCACACACCACACACACACACACACACACACACACACACACACACACACACACACACGCACACACACACAGAGAGGGAAATAATCCGTTTGTCGTTGTCGCTGATTGGGATGGTTCTGCAGCCCAACAGGTATTTCTGATGATGAAATGACGTCATCAGCAAAGAGCTACAGCAATACCTGGAAACAGCTGAATAGCATTGTCTGCCTTGCTGTGCTGTTCCAGTGACCGATTCCTTTATGAAACTGAGAAACGAGAGGAGACTAAAAGACACCCTCACTCTATACCTGTTACAAACTTGAACAATTCTAAAACGAAATGCCTTGTTCACGAATACATAGAATACACAGAATCCTAGATTTGATTGAAAACTGTAGAAAGTTTATTACTGGGACCAAATTTCCTGAATTCTTAGCTTACACCATTCTCCTTGATAAACTGAAACACATTGTTAGAGTTGACAGCTTTGAATTTCTTAGAAATTGCGGTTTTTTTCCCCTGGAATTGCTGCAAAAATATGATCAGTTCCACAGTAACTTGACCTAAAAACCAGCCATTTTTCACCCAACACATTGAGCTCATTCTTACTCCATATAAAGCTATTTACGATTCGCAGGTATTGTTTTATTCATGTCGGAAAAAGCTACACCTTGTAAAGTGTATGGACATTCTTAATAAAAGAGGTTGTCTCGTTATATCAGAACAGCTGTTGCTCTGTCTAAAATGATGTGTTTCATCCAATATTCATAGATATCTCACCTGCCTTTTCGAGCATGGTGTTGGTTTTCATTTCAACATGTATTTATTCTATGAATAAACAATCATAGATCTTATTGAGAGAGAGAGAGAGAGAGAGAGAGAGAGAGAGAGAGAGAGAGAGAGAGAGAGAGAGAGAGCGCAATCGACAAACATATGATAAGCCAAATGTAAACATGAGTAACAAGAACATGCGAGTAACAACTCGATTGGCCAGTGAAAAAAAGGGGGAAACAGCACTAAATAACTAGCAGAGAACGGAAGAGCTAAGACCTACGCTAAGCTCGAGAAGATTGTTTTATGCAGAAATACCAATACATTTGGATTAGTTTCAAAGTGAGATGATGTTTTATGCAGAAATACCAATACATTTGGATTAGTTTCAAAGTGAGATGACTTCAGGCGGACATGGAAGCACTCAAAAAAAAAAAAAAAGGAAGTAATTCGGCTGGTTAACGTAGACACACACATTACAAGACAAAACACAACGCGTTTCGGCCTCTTATTTCTTCTTCAGGCGAGGCAAACAACATCTTCGTTTTCATTGTCCTGAATGTTGTTTGTCTTGCTTGAAGAAGACCAAAGAGGTCGAAACGCGTCGTGTTTTCTCTTTTAATTTCTTTGTCCATGTTAACCGGCGGAGTTACTTTTAATTCCTTTCAAAATACATTCGGATTAGATAAATCTGTCGAAGACAGAGAAAAGGATTATTATACACATTTCCTGCACAGTAGGAATCAGGTTTGAACTGATGCACGTTCTACAAGCCTGTTGGTCCCCCCTCCATCTCACCTCTCACCCTCCCACTCCCCTGTGTGACAGTGTCTAAATTCAGCGTATTTATACATTGTTGTATCCCCAGCAAAATGTGAGTGATGTGTGACGATATACATGTGAACAGCACACCACACACACACACACACACACACACACACACAACACACACACACACACACCATAAAATACTGTTACTCCTGTCCACTCGATTTAAAAAGCAAAAACGTGACAGGAGAAAGCTGCAAATGAAAGTGCTCCTTAAGACTCTAGCACAAACTGCACACGTTTAAGAACGTGTAAACTGAAAACCACACTGGCTAGATTCGCAGGTGTGTTGTATTCTGTACGTAATTCATCACGCTGCCATGGCGGCGCGTTCGTCTTCACTCAAATCCACACAACGTACATGATTTCCCCTTAAAAAAACAACAACATCCTTGTCCAGGCCTCTCGCTGTGTACTTCGCCCTCCCAATCCTAATAATGAAATAGACCAGATAACCATAGGCACCCTTGTCAGGGCCTCTTGACCCGTAAACGTTGTCAGCTCGACCCGCGAGTTGCACAATGGCGGAAGCTCCAGTTTGGTCATGCGAGCTGTTTGCATGCTGTGAGCAGTTGTGTAACACACACCGTTTCCTGTTTGAGCGTGCACACCAGTGCCAAAGAGACGGGTGAAGAAACACGTTTAGAATATCCGCCAATACCTTGCAACGCCTAATCTTGCTTTACAGTTACAATAAGCTTTTTTTTTTTTTTTTTTTTTTTTAACCGAGCGCAGTTGTACCACGAAAGACGAGTGAAGGGAGAGGAGAGGGGAGGGGAAGGTGGGAGGAGGAAAATGGGGACGGAAGTGTGTGTGTGTGTGTGTGTGTGTGTGTGTGTGTGTGTGTGTGCGCGCGCGCGCGCGCGCGTGTGTGTGTGTTGTGTTGTGTACGGAGGGGGTGGGGAAGGGCGGTCGGGCTTCTATATCCGATTTTGTGTGGGCGTCCTTCACTGGATCTGACCCGGTCGCGTGTTGGTTGACTGCCAGGGTCAAACATTTGTGCAAAAGTCTTGTCCGTGAGATATCCACCACGTCCCACTCCTCCTCCTCCTCCTCCTTCTCGCAGCCCCCTCCCCCTCTTCTCCTCCACCCCTTCCTTCCCCCTACCCCCCACCCCCCCACCCCCCACCGCCTCCTACTTACCTCCTTGATACTTTTTCTCTGTCTTCCTCCATTGCTTCTGTCAAAGAAGTTTAATCAAACACTCCACCCGGATCTGTTGGTTTGTCTGTCCGTCCGTCCGTCTGTCTGTCTGTCTGTTTGTTAGCTAGATAACTTTGTCTGTCTGTCAGTCAGCTAGATAACGTAACAGCTACTGAACTAATTTCAAAAGAAACTTGGTGTAAAGGTAGTATGTTGTCCAAGAAGAAACCTTTCAAATGTTGCTGTTGTGGTTGGTGGAGGGAGGGAGGGAGGGAGGGAGGGAGGGAGGGAGGGAGAGGGGTGGTGGGAGAAGGGGAGTGGCTGGGTGGGATTGCGGATCCGGATTTTACGACGAATTATGGATCCGTCTGACTTTTACAGAGGTTTGCGCTCTCCCGAATGTTCATCTGCAATATTTATTCATTTACTTATTCATAAATGTATTTATGTATTCATGTATTCATCCCATGAAAGCCAATACATCTGGCGTTGTTTACATACAGCGACACCGTGACGGCAGAGTTTAGGGTTCGAATCCTGCATGGAGATGGGTTTTTTCCCCCTTCTACTCGCCGCTTCTTCACGCACTAGAGCCTAAATGGTGGTCTGGGAGAGCTAAGTATTTTTTTCCCAATTTTTTGTTTTTTGTTGTTGGAGGAGAAGTCAGCCGAGGTCACGTGTGCAGCGCGTGCTCAGCGCTGACATGAAAACAGTATCTGTGGCGCTGTACACTGGCGGCGGCGTCGTCTCCCTAGGGGAAGAGATGGGGAGGGAAGGGGCGGAGTCACCCAGCAGAAATGACAAAACAGACCACACAGAACAAACAAGGAGACCCCCCCACCCCACCCCCAAAAGAATGTTGCAAGCTTGCGCATATACCCTGTACCTGACACATTTACACAACATCAACAGGAGAAATGGACAAACATGAATTAATGTTTATTGAGGACTGGAACAATCGTTTTCGGTTTGGAGTATAGTCAAACATACACAGGGACGAACAACTACAAACACAGGAAGCACTGTTCCCTGCCTCGTTTATGATTTCCTTTAATACCATTTAAACTGAAGTTTCCAGGTGATCGCAAAGAAGAAACGGTTCTATGCCGGCTGCACACCGGCCATTCGTATTTTACTCATTCATACTTTTTAAAGAGTGAAGAAGCTCCATGGTGCATTCCATGTCATGCGCCACTCAAAATGAAACATATTCTTTTAGAGTGTTGGGACTTGCATGGTGCGAGACACAAACATTTTACAGCAGATTCCATGAAGATCTTGTTCAGAGATGTTCCGCCTGATGCGATCTTTGAATTCTTGAAAGAGATGAGCATTTTTCATCGGATCTGAGATTTTACAGTGGAAAGTTCTTTAACAGAATTTCGGGTGGGTTTTTAGAAGATGTATTTTAAAGAGTTGTGTGAATGAATGACTTGTGAGTTGATTTTAACGTGGTGACAGCCCTGATATGGCCCCTTGCGGTCGGCTGGGCAATAAGCAACATTACCTTACCTTACCTATATTTGTTGTTCGTCCGTGTTTTGTTTGACTATGTTCAAGATCGGAAGGGCTGTGCCAGTCTTGAATAAATGTCATTTTGTGTTTGTTCCTTTCTCTGGTTGTTCTCGCTGTGTGAATGTGTCAGTCTTAGGGTATAATTATGAGCAAGCTCGGAACATCCTTTGGGGGGGACGTCTCCTTGTTTGTTCTGTGTGCTCTGTGCTGTCATTTCTGCTAGGCGATTCGGTGTCGTAAGCAGCATTCGTTTGGAATTATGGGCGGTGTATATATTTCATCATGGGAGCAAGAGTTACCCTACATGTTCGTTATTTACTGTTCCCTGATTCATGTTAAGATTTCCTTTCCTACCTCTCTCTTTGTCATACATCACTAACATAGTCACTCTCACGATGACAGTCATATGGGGAGTATCTTAATTCTGTGCATGATTTCTTTGCTATTTTAGATATCTGATGAAATATTCATCGCCGCCATTCACTTCCAAATCTCTGATTTGCCTTACGAATCAAATGAATAAGCGTTGCTTTACATTTTGTATTGTTTGCTTATCTGAATGCTGACTTGTTTTCAGCAAGGCTGCGGTGTGTTTCTGTTTGTGTGAAGGTAAAAAAATGTTCGAAGTAAACGAGGTCGGGTAAACTTGTCATGGGATCATTGAGCACGTGACACACACGCACGCACGCACGCGCGCGCGCGCGCGCGCCGCCACACACACACACACACACACACACACACACACACACACACACACACACACACACACACACACGCACAAAGACAAAATTCCAAAATATAATTATAATAAAGCCGACTGGACCAAATTCGAAAACATATTATTAGCATGTGACACTGAAGAACTTTTCTCAAAAGATGTGAATGCACCATACACTAAATTTATTGAAAGAGTTTTGTATGCTGCCGATATCTCTATTCCTAAATGTAATCCAGTGAAATCAAGTAAGCATTCAGGTAATGTGTGGTGGAATACATTTTGTGAAGCAGCCAAACGAGCGAAAAATCAGTATTTTAAGTTATCTGAGAGATAAATCAAATATAGAAAAACACATCGAAATGAAACGAGCAAAAAACCGGTGCAACAGAGTTATGGAAGAAGCAAAAACGCTACACTGGTCCACATTTTGTAAATCGGATGTTTCGGATCACAAAGATCTTCAGAAAACCTGAAAAAAGGTAAAAGAGATGAACACTGGAATAATTCTACCTCAGTATCCTATTAAACTGGAAAACAACGAGTTTCCTTCGACATACGATAAGGCCGAAGCTTTTGCAGAAATGTTTGCAAAACACGGTAACATTGAAAGTCTGTCTGAAAAAGAGAGAGCATACAGACAGTGTGGATGTTAGTGAAAAGAATGACAGAAGAGTTGAGAACAGTTATGGAAGCAATCATTATTTGAATGCTTCCATTACAATTGAGGAAATAAATGATGTAATTGCGTCCCTTAGTACAAATAAAACTTCAGTAGGACCAGATGCAATTTCCAATGAAATGATAAGACACTTACTAAAAAATCTTACAATCTTTCTACATAAATTTATTTTCAACAGTGCTGGGCAGAAAGCGTCATGCCATCCTTATGGAAACAATCAATTATTGTTTCCTGTTCCCAAACAAGGGAAACCAAAGACTGATAAAAACAGTTACAGGCCAATTGCTCTGACTTCGCATGTAGGGAAACTCATGAAAAGAATTTTAAAAAGACTAGTACATCATTGTGAAAAGAACGGTATAATACCGATAAATCAGGCTGGCTTCAGAAAAGTAGATCAACAATAGACCATATTGTTAAAATTTCAACACAAGTTAAACAACAGTTCGCCAGAAGAAAAACTGTACTTGCCACCTTTTTTGACATAAGAAAAGCTTACGATCAAGTTTGGCATACAAAGTTACTTAACAAACTGAGATCAGTCGGTCTCTCAGGTTCCATATACAATTACTGTAAAGTTTTTCTTAGCGATCGATCAATCCAAACAAAGATAGGTACTACTTATTCTGATAAAAGGTCTCTTCAAATGGGAATCCCACAGGGATCTGTAATTGCTCCTATTCTGTTTAATATTCTGATTCATGATCTTCCAAAATCGTTGTCTAAAAATGTTGAACTTGTGCGATATGCTGATGACATCTGTATGTGGATGAAAGTCACTCTGAAAAAACACACCCCGACTAGATCAGTAAATTATATTAAAAGACTATATCAGAGTGAACTTGACAATATAAGTAACTATATGGCTGAAAACGGATTAACTCTATCTCCAGAAAAATCGCACATGATGCTTTTTAATGCAGGTTATGGCGTCAGTCCTCTGCCTTCTTTTAAAATAGATGGATCTGTTATTGAATATAAACAGAATGTTGGCCTGCTGACCAGCCGATGAGGGAGAAACTCTACGGATCTCTGGAGGGCCTCCGCCGGACGGCTGCCTTCGTCAGTGCATCAAGGGTTCCTGTCTGAGCGAACGACGAAGAAGAAAATTTTTAGGTGTTTATTTTA
>CM065739.1:7536129-7538629 GCA_033310375.1 Conus canariensis
CTAACGGAACACCACACACCACACACACACACACACCACACACAACACACACACACAGCCACACACACACACACACACACACAACCACACACACACACACACAACACAACAGAGGCACATACTCACAACGCACACACACACACACACACACACACACACACACACACACACACACACACACACACAGAGCACATACTCACACACACACACACACACACACACACACACACACACACACACACACACACACACACACACACACACACACACACACACAGAGGCACATACTCACAACGCACACACACACACACACACACACACACACACACACACACCGTCCAAGATATCAGTCAAATATTGTCCAGCCCTTCTATCATAAACATTGCTACTATTATCGCACAATCTAAAATTTGCCAAGTTGCTTTGATGCGTGTTTATTTTTACCACTAATTCAAAAAGTTATTGTTGTTATTTTTTATCTTTGAGGTTAAGCTTTGTTAGTTAGAGATGACGTTTTAATCTATTTTTCGTCTAATATCATCAATAGTGAACAGACGTTAAATAAACCACTGATTCTGAACTGAACTGAACACACACACACACACACACACACACACACACACACACACACACACACACACACACACACACGCATACGCTCACAACGCACGCACGGCCGCGCGCACGCACACACACACACAAACACACACACACACACACACACACACACCCCGCACGCACGTACGCACGCACGCACGAGCACGCTCGCACACGCACCGCACGCACGCACGCACCACACACACACCACACACACACACACACCGCGCGCGCGCCACACACACACACACACACACATTACGAAACTGATGAAGAGACAGTCAAACAAAGATACCAGGGAAACAAAATGACGCTGGAATCCTGACACTATAATGAACCAAGGACAAGATGAAAGACAGACTTTTTTTTCTTCTTTTCTTTTTAACTGAACAGTATTTTTAAAACAAGAGAACAAGTTACAGAAATAACTGCAAGAAGAGAATCACCCCCCACCAAAAAAGAAAAAAAAAGAAGAAAAAGAAATTAAAAAAAGCGCAGCTGTAATGGAGAAAATGTTCGAAGAAGTATAATGATCACAATTGAACGAATGAATATTGGTTTTAAGGTGAGGTGACTGCAGGCGGAAATATAAACACATTTTCAAAGGAATTTAAAGTAAATCCGCTAGTCAACGTGGATAAACAATTTACAAGACAAAATAAGACGCCTTTTCACCTCTTCGGTTTTCTCCAAGCCAGATTCACAACATTCAGGACAATGAAAACGAAGAACGATCAATCACTTATACCGTCAAATTTGCGGCATTTCATTCAGCGCCCAAACTGGGCCGAATATGAGAAGATGAGTGATTGCTCGTTCTTCGTTTTCATTGTCCTGAATGTGGTTTGTCTTGCCTGAAGAAGACCTAAGAGGTCGAAACGCGTCGTGTTTTGTCTTGTAATCTGTTTGTCCATGTTCACAGGCGGATTTATTTCGCGTTCCTTTTATTAAAGTTTTAGTGAATATTGGTCAAACAAGAACAGAGCGATGGAAACAAGCAATGGTAAAACAGAACTGGAGAGAACGATTTGCGAACTGAACCAGAAGAAGAAGAAGAAGAAAAAAAAAAAGCAAAAGAAGGTAGTGGTAGTACTGCTGCTTTCATTTTACGTCTTTTCAAACAATTATGTGAATGAGAGAGAGAGAGAGAGAGAGAGAGAGAGAGAGAGAGAGAGAGAGAGAGAGAGAGAGAACATGCGTGTTTATATATGTGCGTGTGTACGTGCGTGTTTTTGTATGTGTACGTGCAGGTGTCGGTTAGTGCATATAATCGCACAAAGACCGCCAACATCATATGAAATACCTAACCCGACTATGTAACAAACAAGAGGTAACTTTAAAACAACATCAGAATCAGAAAAAAAAAAAAAATCTGTGTGTGTGTGCGTGTGGTGTGTGTGTGTGTGTGTGTGTGTGTGTGTGTGTGTGTGTGTGTGTGTGTGTGTGTGTGTACAAGAATGAGTACAAATTTCTCCTATTAAGTGTTTTGTTCAAATATAACAAGAGCTGCTTAACAATAATTACTCTCATTTCTTGATGACATTAACGTAAGTTCAAATAAGAGAGAGAGAGAGAGAGAGAGAGAGAGAGAGAGAGAGAGAGAGGAGAGAGAGAGAGAGAGAGAGGCTTTTTAGTTGAGCAATGCATTCATACATGTTTCTCACAAAGTGTGTGTGTGTTGCGCAAGCTTGAACACAAACATATATGCAGGCATTAGTGTGATAGAGGATGTTCACGCATGGCTGGAGAATGTTCTGCTCAAGTGAACGGCACGTGTGACTCAATCTCTCTTGACACATCCGGTAAACTCGCACTGCTAGTTAGTTAGTGTGTGTGTGTGTGTGTGTGTGTGTGTGTGTGTGTGTGTGTGTGTGTGTGCGTGCGTGCGTGCGTGCGTGCGTGC
>CM065739.1:7541129-7543629 GCA_033310375.1 Conus canariensis
TTGTACGCTATAAATACCTCTGTCCAAAATACATTTGATTTACAGAAGGAAGAAAGTATTTCTGGTCCATATTTCTCAATATCGCTTAAAAGTGGAAAGTTAGATGTTGTAATAGTTTTCCATTTGTGGTGTGTAGTCTGAACTTTTTTTAGCCACGTCAATTTTAGGGAAGAAGCAAACGTTTTTAATTCTGGTAGTCCAAGACCACCGTTTTGAATACTTTTGTGAGCAGTTTTTCTATTTATTTTGTCTGGCTTTTTATTCCACACAAATTTGTAACAGTAATTTTGTAAAGTCTGAAAGAAAGTGTCAGGTGGGTTAGGTAGTAATATCCACAAATGGATGAGTTTTGATAAAATAAGCGATTTTAAAACTGCCACTCTGCCCAAAGGAGTTAGTTGCCTTCTCACCCAAATCTTGAACAAATGTTTCACGTCCGCTAATTTTTCAGAATAATTAATATCTGCACAGTTTTGCAAATCGTTGGTAAACCAGATTCCAAGAATTTTGAATTGTTGTGGGTTCCACTCCATACCTAAATGGTCCATGTAACGAACAGCAGAATTTTTACAGCTCCCCAACCAAACAGCGCTAGTTTTTCCAGGATTCATATATAACCCCGATATTCGACCAAACATTTCCAGTACGTTTATACATGTTTCAAATGATTTTATGTCGCCTGCTAAAAGAAATTCCGTGTCATCTGCATACTGAGAAAGCTTATGTTCGACTGTATCTATAACTATTCCACGTATGTTTACATTTTCCCGAATCATTAATGCTAGAATTTCAACACATAATAGGAATAAATATGGCGATAGTGGATCACCTTGTCTGCATCCGCGGTCTATCTTAAACCAACTAGAAACTTGACCATTAACAAGGACACATGAGTTGATATTTTTATAGAATGTTTCAATCCATTTGCAGAAGCCCTGTTGAAATCCAAACGCTTTCAATACTTTAAACATAAAATCCCAGCTCACTGAATCGAATGCTTTCTCAAAGTCAATGTTTAATAAAAGCCCTGGTAAGTTGTGTTCTTCTAAATAAGCAATTGTGTCGTAAATGAGCCTAATGTTATCCCTATGTATCTATTCTTAACAAAACCAGTTTGATCCTCATTGATGAGACCAGCTAACACATTTTTTAAACGGTTGGCTATACACGATGACCCTATTTTATATACAACATTTAACAACGAGATTGGTCTCCAGTTCTTCACAAAGTGTCTTGGTTTATCTCCCTTTGGCATACAAACAATTAGTCCCTGTCTTTGAACACAAGAAAGTTCCCCCCTTCTAAATCCGGCATTTAAAGCTCTGACAACAAAAACCCCTATTCTGCTCCAAAAACACTTAAAAAATTCTGTTGTGAAACCATCAGTGCCAGGACTTTTGTTGTTTTTCATGTTCTTTAATGCTATGCATGTCTCCTCCAGTGTGATTTCGCCATCTAATTTATTTGCTTCGTCACGGTCTAAATGTGGAATATTTACAATGAGTTCATCCAAATCACAGTCGTCAACTTCACATTTTTTGTACAGTGATTCATAAAATCCTTGAACCTCATGAAGAATCTCTGTTTGGTCATTTAGAATATTGCCATGGTTATCAATTAATCTAGTCATACTCTTACTTATAAAATGTCTTTTTTCTAGGTTACAGAAATAGTTCGTCACTTTTTCCCCTTCAGCTATCCACCTAGCCCTCGATCTTAAAAGTACCGCTTCTATTCTTTTCTCTCGAATAACCTTTAGCCTTTCCTTCTTTAACTCTAAAGCTTTGATCTCTTCTTCGTCTTTTGTCTCTTTTCTTTCAAGCCGTTGTATATCTTGCTGTATGTTACGTTCCTCTTCATTCGTGGTTTTCTTCTTCATAGTTGCGTATGAAATAGTTTTGGACCTAAGCTTCATCAGTAAAAAATCTAGAAATAAGTCATCAGAAATTGTAAACTGTAATTCGGTCAGAGGAATCGTGTGTACTGCTTCTCTTGCATATGGGCTTACAGCATATTCTTGTTTGACATTCTCAATTTCTTTGTTAATTTCGTCCAGATAGTCCTTGTCCTTTAATAATGACGAGTTAAATTTCCAAAAAGTATTACTCTTAATTTTTTTACCAAACCGTAACCTTAACACAATCATGGAGTGGTCTGTTCTATACCCACATTCAATGTCTACATCATCGACAAAGGAAACAACGTGATCTGATATGAGAAAAAAATCCAACCGCGCTTGTTGGAAAGGATTATTTCTTCTCCAGGTATATCTGTGACAATCCTGATTTAAGTCCCTCCAAATATCATTTAATTCTAAATCGTTTATCATGTTGTCTACTGCTTCTCTCGCTTTGGGACTATTAACCCTTTTATAATTACAGTAATCTCTTGCGGGATCCAAAACTAAGTTGAAGTCTCCCCAATTACGACTTTACTTATACCTAAATTACTAATTTGTTGATTTAAGGTAATGTAAAATTCTGGGTCATCTCTGTTTGGT
>CM065739.1:7558629-7576129 GCA_033310375.1 Conus canariensis
AGAGAGTTGTATATTCATCAGAAACCATTACAGACCTGGACCCCTCTGGTAACATGATGTGAAGGGGCATGACGTCATCATTGACATAGCATCTGTGGTCACATGACATGATAAGACATCACATCATCACATCGACATTTCAGTTCACATTACATTATAAGACATCACGTCAACACAGCGACATGTCAATTCACATTTCTTTCTTTCTATGTACTCAGGCTGATACTCCTGCGGACACTCCCTGTACAGACAGGCAAGGATTAATCCAATCTACCCAACAAAGGGAGTGGAGTTTTGTGTGTATGACCGTTTTTTATCCCGCCATTAAGGCAGCTATACTCCATCTTCGGGGAAGGTGCAGGTTATGTGTAACGTGTCATCGATACCAACGGCCAAACTGGCCTTCTCTTCCGAAAGTTGGTGATGGGATTTTACGTGTGTGCAAGATGTTGTGCGTGCGTTCACACACGGAACCTCGGTTTATAGTCTCATTCGAAGGACTGTATGGGGAATGGAGTCAGAACCAATGTTAACTCTGAGGGGGAAAAATCCCCCTGTACCGAAACGCCCCGGCGGAGATGCGAACCCGCAACCCCAGAATCACCAGAGTCCAGCGCTCTACCAACTGAGCTATTCCGACCCCCGTCAATTCACATTACATGATAAGACATCACATCAACACATCGATATTTCAATTCACATTACATGATAAGACATCACATCAACACAACGACATGTCAATTCACATTACATGATAAAACATCACATCAACACATCGATATTTCAATTCACATTACATGATAAGATATCACATCAACACATGGACATGTCAATTCACATTACATGATAAGATATCACATCAACACAGCGACATGTCAATTCACATTACATGATAAGACATCACATCAAACATCGACATGTCAATTCACATTACATGATAAGACATGACAGCAGCATATCATACATGTCAATTCACATGACGTGATAAGACATCACATCATCAACGTATTGGCATCTCTGGTCACATGACATGACGGGACGAGACACCAGCACAGACACAATATACTGCTTCACATGACATAGTGGAACATGTGTGACAGCTCACAGACATGTCTGTTTCACATGACACACGTGTCTGTGTGTGTCTGTATGAGTACAAATCTTGTGTGGGCTTCCAACAAGAAAGACAAATATGGAGCGAGAGAGAGAGAGAGAGAGAGAGAGAGAGAGAGAGAGAGAGAGAGAGAGAGAGAGAGAGAGAGAGAGAGAGCGATAGACAGACAGACAGACAGAAGAAATATTACGTCAAACTTTGTGCCTAAATGTATAATTTTCAATGTATGAAAATAAAACATAATAGCAACATATCTCCCTCGTTCTTCGGCTTACAGTTGCGAATGTGCCCATGACATCTCTTTATGCCGTTGACTTTAATTGTCGTCGCTGTTAATTTTCAAGTGTGTATAAGTCCTTTCATCGTAAGCTAAGTAAAGAAGCGGCCTTATGATCACGTGCGCGAAATTTGACAATGTATCATTAGCACACACACATGAACGTACCCCGTGCGGGCACACTCATCAATCTACTCATACGCTGGCCGCTCTCATTTATTTCTGACATGAAAACACATGAGCATGCACGCGTATTGATTACATGTAGCTGACTCAAATCTTTTTCTTTTATAAAGAAAATTATTCTGATTGGTTAGTTTCAACGTGAGGTGACTGCAAGCGAAAATTGAAACAAATGTGTCCTGAATTTTGTTTATCTGGTTTGAAGAAGATGACCTAAGAGGTCGAAACGCGTCGTGTCTTGTCTTGTAATCTGTTTGTCCCTGTTATCTGGCGGATTTACTTTAATTAAATTCATGTTTGCATTTGTGACCTTCCACCACGGAATGAGTCGCTTGTCATCTCTCCGGGTTTTCAGTTAGCAGCCAAAATAGGCAGTAGGGGTGTCAGGAGTCGATTTTGAGATTTTGGCCCTAGCTGATACTGTAAGTTTTCCTGCACAAAATACACTAAGTGAATTGCTTATATTTGACTGCTTTCTGTATTAAAATGACATTTTAAAACACCTAATATGTTGATACTATGGTGAATGTGTGCATCTGTTTTTCTTCATTTTCTCAAAAGCGCTTCCCAGAGGGTTACCATCTTCAAAACACTGTATCTTGAAAACTAAACGCTCAATTAAAAAATGTTTTTTACCATTGAAAAGAACGGAAAACATACTTTAAGAAAATTGTATTTTAAAAATGTTTATTTATGACAAATGACTCATTTTGTGGTGGAAAGTCACATTTGTCCAATGTCATGAGAATGCGCACGCCTTCGTTTATGGATGTTTATGTTGGTCTATTGCACTTGTCGACATTGTAGCAGTGATTTGTGTATACAAATGAGAGTTGGTAACATATCTTCTGTGATGTAATGTGTATAGTATATAAGCTTTAGAATGGATGAAGAGAAGGGGGATGGGGGGGGGGGGGTTATGTAAATGTGATCTTAAGAGATATCCTTCCTTGATAGATCGAAGGCAATGGGCCGCCGAGCTATGATGCATAGAGACGGATTTGAGGTGCGCGCTTGGTGCGTGTGTGTGTGTGTGTGTGTGTGTGTGTGTGTGTGTGTGTGTGTGTGTGTGTGTGTGTGTGTGTGTGTGTGTGTGTGTGCGTGATCCAGCGCGTATACGAGTAAGTGCGTACACCCCCCCCCTCCCCACTTATGCGTATATGTACCTTTGTGTGTGTGAGTGCGCTTTCACATGCAATGTACGGATCTGAACGTTCCATTAAAAGCAGTCTAATATGTATAGAAATGGTGGTAGAGATTATTACAAAAACAACTCTGTACCCTGTGGCGATGTTTATTGATTTGATAAAAAGAACCCCCCCCTCTCTCTCTCTCTCTCCCTCTCTCTTCCTCTCTCCCTCTCTCTCTGACACACACACACACACACACACACACACACACACACACACACACACACACACACACACACACACACACACACACGCACATACTTTCGCGCTTAGGTTTCTAATCCTTGATGAATAGCATACGATATATAACACCTTGAACATAGAACAAATTTCACACACACACACACACACACACACACACACACACACACACACACACACACACACACACACACACACACACACACACACACGAATATCTCAATGCCGAAGGCCTTGCTTGAGGAGTGGAGTCTTTATAGACTGGCGTGATCAGATTGTTTTGAAAATTCGTATTGTGTCTGAAAGTTGATTCTCCTCATTTTCTTTCCTATGGCCATCAAGGTACAAGCCAGGTGGTTCCAAGCAGACAGATTAAAATCAAAGGAATTCGACTATTTGGGGGCTTGCAGCTGGCGCAAATGTAAGGGGGTTAAGGAGGGAAGAGGGGTAGGAGATGGGAAAGAGAGTGAGTGGACACATCATCTTCCACACCAACACCTGCTTGTTGGTTTCCTCTCTCTTTTATTTCAAATCATCGTTGGATCGAACCAACCACAACGACCTATTAAGACATAAACAATAATAATCATAAACATGAGGTGTTACATAAAAAACATGTACAGAAAAAAACATAACCATTCAAATTGAGCCAAGACAAGTATCAGACGTTCATAATGGAATTGGGAAATCATACATTAAAACAATAGGTCTTAGCTTCAAAGAATATCTGAATATTGTCCCTGCAGCACATAGAATTATCAGACTTAAGGTGCAAGGATTTACAACAAAAAAGCACAAAAGGCCTCCCCATAGCGAACGGTAGGAGTTAAAACATATCTTTGCAATCAATAACATAATCATATCATAATCATAACATTAACCAAAGGGGATCCCCGTTGCGAATGGCAGGAATTACATACAGTCAAAAGCATGGAACATAATCTCATAGTGAATAACAGTATCATAAATGAACGTACATAAGCACACACACACACACACACACACACACACACACACACACACACACACACACACACACACACACACACACACACACACACACAACACAACACACACACACAACACAAGGGAACTCCCTGTTGCGAACGGCAAGAGCTATGAATAATGAATGAAGTTAATTAACATCTAATTTTCATTTCTTAGTGAGTTTGCCAACAACAAGGACAAACAAGTTACACACAAAACAGGACGCGTTTCGGCCTTTAGTTCTCCTTCAGGCAAGACACAAAAAACTTTCAGGACAATGAAAACGGAGAAAAATACAAAAGATCAATAAAATCCGCACTAACAATTTGTCTATGCCTACCGTTCTGAATAACAGCACATAGCTGGTCCCGTCAGCGAATAAGCGAGGAACGGAGATGCATATACACATACACATATATAGTAGTTCGTCTGTCTCCAGCTGATACCTTTACAATGCTTTTAAACGTCTACACCATTTTCGTTCGACACTATTTCAAAGGCGTGAAGGCCAGAGAAGCTTCTTTTAGTAACATGAAGTCACACGACTTCACAAATTCTTCAAAAGCTAAATGCAACCTTCTGTTCATATTGGGATATTCTTGAATAGTTCCGAGTGAATAAGATTACTTGCTAAGGGATCTTGTTCAATACAGGCTTAGACAGAAAGAGACAGACAGAGAGAGACAGGCAGAGAGAGACAGGCAGAGAGAGACAGACAGAAAGAGACAGGCAGAGAGAGACAGACAGAAAGAGACAGGCAGAGAGAGACAGACAGAAAGAGACAGGCAGAGAGAGAAGGGCGATTTACAAGCGCAGGCATTTCTAACCGATGATATATTGATACCCAGTATACCATGTTTGCAAAACAAAAGACTCTGACTCACTTCGATCTTTATTTTTCCGGACTAAGTGAGACGGGACCACACCCATTCACTTTTGTGACAAAACTGTCGATTCATGCCAAGGTACAAAAGTCCTGCGACCAAAACGTCATGTCTGAAGCTAATGCGTGAGGTCACATACTAGGGATTTTTTTCCTTTTTTTTTAAAATCATTATAGCCCAGCCGACCATCCTTGGCCTTTTCAGGACAGTCTTTACTCAGGGAATAAAAATGACATCCTGCAAAGATCAGATCCTGGAAGTAATATCTAACTGTCTATCTATCTATCTATCTATCTATCTATCTATCTATCTATCTATCTATCTATCTATCTATCTATCTATCTATCTATCTGTCTGTCTGTCTGTATGTCTCTCCATCCATTCATCCATCCATCCATCCATCCATCTGTCTCTCCTTCTCTGTTTATCTATCTATCTGTCTATCTATCTATTCATCCGTCAATGTATTTATCTGTTGATCTCCTGAAAAAGGACCAACCCAAACAATTTACGACATAGTCGCTAAACTATTGACATGTTTAAAGTTGATAAGATTAGGCTATGTTGATATTGCCAGACATTTTTCTCATTTATGGAACCCATATCACACACAAGAACGCACTACACACACATACACTTACAAACGCACGCGCACGTACATAACCGGTTTCAGTCACATATCACATATCCTGGAGTCTTGAAGACCGTTGGGGCGCCACAGAAGACTTCGCAACCAGCTTCCTCCACTCCTCCCGGTTCTCAGACGCTCTTAGGCAGTTGCTGAGTGTGAGGCCAGTCCATGCACTGATGTTGTCCTTCCATCTCTTTCTCTGTCTTCCTCTCCTTCTGCCTCCTCGCACTGTTCCTGGTAGAATGGTTTTGACAAGTCCAAGTCTGTTGATCTTGATACATGACCATGCCATCTCATTTTCCTTCCTTTCACTGTGGACAACAGGTCTTCATATGGTCCAATGGCTTGGTTTACTCTGGTCTAGACCTCCAAGTTAGTAATGTGGTCTTTGTATGAGATGCTAAGGATCTTTCAGATACATCTCATTTTTAATGCCTGGATCCTTCTCTAAAGTTCAGCTGTCAGAGTCCACGTCTCACAGGCATCACCAGGGAGCGCATTAGTCTGATCTTGGAACTGATTGTGATGTTCCTGTTATTCCAGATGGGTCTTAGTCTGGCTAGCGCCGCTGTCGTTTGTGCAATTATGGAGAGCACTTCAGGTTCTGATCCCTCATCTGATGCAGTTGCCCGGAGGCACTTGAAGGCCTGAACTGTGTCTAGTTTTTCTCCCTTGATAGCGATGTTAGCGCTAATGCCATTGGTCACGAGTTTTGTCTTTTCGGCGCTGATCTCCATGCCGAATGCTGCAGAACATTTGTAAAGGCGCTCTGCTAGGTTGGCCAGTTCCAGTCATCAGCTTAACGTAGGTTTGGTATTACCATGCCCCCGATGCTTATTTAGCCTTTATGTCCCTCCAGTGCGTCAGTCATAATCCTCTCCACGTAAATGTTGAAAAGAGTGGGTAAGTGTGAAAAGCCTTGCCTCACTCCAACAGTTGTCTTGAACCAGTTTTCTATGGTGCCATTAAGGAAGACTGTGCTGGTGGCCTTATCGTAGAAGCATTCATTGGTTCTGGTCAGGTTGGTGGTGATGTTGTACAGTCTCCTGGTCGCCCGTAAGGCTGCATGCCACACTCTGTTGAAGGCTTTTTATAAATCCACAAAAAAATGTGGTACAGGTCCTGCTGATGCTGATGATATCTATCATACATTATCCTCAACTTAAAAATCGGTTCGGTGGTACTGTACCCTGCTCTCAACCCTGCCTGTTCTTCAGCAATGATCTTCTCTGCTCGCGGCTTCAGTCTGTTCAAAAGTACCTTCAGCATCACCTTGCTCGGGTGACTGATCAGACTGATGGTTCGGTAATTTTGGTTGTAAATTGCTCTTCTTGCACACAGATACAAAATCCAAGTACGATAGAGTAGGATAGTGGAATGTGCTGGATCTAAAGACATCGCTATGAAAGTTTACGAAGCCTAAAGTGCGTACATCCTCTCTCTCTCTCTCTCTCTCTCTCTCTCTCTCTCTCTCTCTCCTCTCTCTCTCTCTCTCTCTCAGAGTGAGAAGAGAGAGAGAGTGAGAGAGAGAGAGAGAGAATGTCGTATACATGTATATATGAAGAAAGTAACTGATACAAATATAAGAACCTTAGTATGTTGAATTTTGATATTGTTTAAAACAATTTATAGTAGCCTTGGGTGGCCATTTTTTCATAAAGTGTCACTTTCGTTTAGAAAAATGGTTTTCGTTATACTTTTTGTTTTATGTTAGTAACTTTGTTTGCTCGTTTGCAACATTACTCAATCATAAGGCTGATCATTCTTTTTGTGTTAAAAATGAAAATGACGCATCACCTATGTCATTAGGACTGTAAGTCAATGACATTAAAGTGTCAAAGTGTCAAAGTGTCTCTCTCTCTCTCTCTCTCTCTCTCTCTCACACCACACACACACACACACACACACACACACACGCACACGCATGCACGCATACACGCACGAAGGCACGCATACACGCACGAACGCACGCATGCACGCACTCATGCACGCACGCACACACACACACACACACACACACACACACACACACACACACACACACACACACACACACACACATACAGAGAGTATATTCATGACATTCAAAACCCATCTCTCTCTCTCTCTCTCTCTCTCTCTCTCTCTCTCTCTCTCTCTCTCTCTCTCTCTCTCTCTCTCCACCTATCAGTGTATGAAAAATGGTCGTATGGAAATGCAGATGTTCAAGTAGTTAATTCATATAAATATCTTGGAATGATATTTTCGACAAAATTAACTTTCCGTTACGCATGGGAAGAATCTCTGAGAAAAGCGAAAAAAAGTACTATTGAAATTCTGAAATCCTGAGAAAACTGAACTGTACAGACTGGTATATTTTGGAAAATGTTTGATACACAGATAAAACCTCTTCTTACATATGCAGCTGAAATTTGGGGCTTACATGAAAATTCGCAGATGGAAAAAGTACATACGTATGCTATGAAGCGTTTCCTTCAAGTACCTATTCATTCATCCAACACTGTCTTATATGGAGAAATGGGCAGATACCCTTTGTATATAAGTACATTTGTGAAATGTATTAAATATTGGTTGAAGATCTTGAAGCTACCCCAGTCCCGTTTGAGCAGGCAAGCCTATGATATGATGCTTCTAGAAATGGAAAAAGGTAAAGAAAACTGGGCTTATAAAAGTAAAGAAAGTCCTTTCAGAACAGGGTTTTGGAATAGTGTGGATGACTCAGGAAGTAGGAAATGAGCAACAGTTCATTGCGGAATTTAAAGACAGGCTTATTTGGGTTTTTTTAAAAACAGAATTGGCACTCGGATATGGAAAATAAAGAAAAATATCGCTGGTTCTTCTATTTTAAGAATGTGTTTCATTCTGAAAAGTTTCTCAATGTCATAACAGATAAATGGCACAGAATAAATTACGCAAGATTTAGGTTGAAGACTTTAGGTTTTAATGCGAACAAAAGATGGTTTGAATGTGAAACATCCACAGAATCTCCTTGTCCTGCATGTAGACATATTATTGATGACGAAGAACACTTTCTGTTCAACTGTACTGCTTATAATGAAGTGCGGACAAACTGTTCATTTTTCCAGTTAGGTATAGCGAAAAGACAAAATGTCGCTGATGTGTTATCATCAGATGATGAAATTGTAATAAAATCAGTTGCGAAATTCATCGCGGAAGCATTGAAAATTAGACGGATGAAGGATAGTGAAACTGAAGATAATACATTATAAGAGATATCTGAATGAATGTTATCATTCATCGCATGTTGAAGAGATCAGTAAGATACAATGTCATCATTTGATTGAGTGGATGGTCGAGTCAGTCTTTTTTTTTCATATCTATATATTTGTCTGACTTTATTCAAGTTTAAAAGGCTGTGCCAGTCTTGAATAAAAGTTACTCTGTGTTAGGTTTTCTTATGGGAGCAAAAAATACCCCACTTGTTTACTGTTTATCGTTTACTGTTCCCTGCCTAATTTCATTTCCGATTTTGTTTTGATTAAATTGAGGTTATTTGTATTTGTTTCTGTCCGTCTGTGTGTTTGTCTTTTGATCTCCCTTTCATCTTTGGGTGGATCCTCAAGCGTAGGCTCAAAGATTGTCCCCTACATTTTATACTATTTGCATAATGTCTTTAGTTTTTCAGGAACTTTTTTCCTCCCCACACTTTCGTTTGGTTTCATTTACTACTCTTCGTGGCTGCTTTGGGGGTGCTATTGGATTCTTTTTTGCACCCTTGGTGGTGGGAATACCACAGTATTATGAACTGTGGTGTGTCTCTATTTGACGCCAGGAGCGCAGACACAACCAGCCGTGTCTCCCTGATGAGTTCCGACCCAGCGGACGGAAGGCCTCGGAGCAGGCAATACAAATATATCTGCCTTCAAAAGGGATTGCGATGGTTCCCTTACGCAGCTAGTGAAGAGTTTTCATATCTGTAACATATTTTCTTAATTTTATGTTCCCAGTTTCTCCATCTTCAACCCCCCCCCCCCCCCCCCTCTCTCCTTAAGTCCAAATCTTTGCCAAATCATTGCTATGATGACAGTTCAGTTGCTGGTCTGAGCTTGTTTTTTTCCCCCACTATTAGATTGTTTGTCTATATATTTGTCTGACTTTATTCAAGTTTAAAAGGCTGTGCCAGTCTTGAATAAAAGTTACTCTGTGCTAGGTTTTCTTATGGGAGCAAAAAATACCCCACTTGTTTACTGTTTATCGTTTACTGTTCCCTGCCTCATTTCATTTCCGATTTTTTTTTCATGTTGAAGACATCATTAAAATACAATGTCATCATTTGAGTCAGCGGATGGTCGAGTCAGTCTTAAGGTGCTTTTTTTTTTTTTTTTTTTTTTTTTTTTTTAAACCTTACTGCATTACTCCTGTGCGTGAGGTGAGGACATAACGAAATGTTACGAATTTATTTGTTTTTAATTTTGGATTTGATACACACTTGGAATGAAAGTGTACTATTTGTTTGCAGGAAAGGAAGAGGGAAATGTTTTTGTTCTGTTACCTCTCCCCCCTTGTCAAAAGACCTCTTTGGTAATGACAATAAAATATCAAAGTGTTAAAAAAAGTGTCTCTCTGTCTCTCTCTCTCTCTCTCTTTGTGCCTGCCTGCCTGTCTGTCTGTATGCTCTCTCTCTCTCTCTCTCTCTCTCTGCCTGCCTACCTGTCTGTTGTCTGTCTGTTTACTCTCTCTCTTTCTCTTGTACCCCCCCCCTTCTCTCTCTCTCTCTCTCTCTCTCTCTCTCTCTCTGTGGTGGTCCAACGGACAAAAAGACGGAATATGATCAGAATGCCAGACTTTGTTGTCCATGGCAACAGACACTATGGTAACGGACAGAGCCTCATCAGACATCCTCAGAGAGAGAGAGAGAGAGAGAGAGAGAGAGAGAGAGAGAGAGAGAGCCAAACCCGTCGCAACCAAGCAACCAGTCATTCTTACTGCTGTTGTTATTGCATTTATCAACTGGCGTGCTGAAAGAAAGAGAGAGAGAGAGAGAGAGAGAGAGAGAGAGAGAGAGAGAGAGAGAGAGAGAGAGAGAAGCAGATCGATACATTGATTACCCACTCTGACAAAATGTCAAAACTTTGTCAGGGCCGGGGACACAGTGGGTATTATGGGCGTCGCGCGCATTATGTCTGTGTGTGTGGATTTGCTGAGCTTATTGATTGAATGGAAGACTGCCACAGCTGGGGTGGTAGTACACACCCGCACACGCACACATGCACGCTCAGAAGAACGAATAGACTGCATGCAGGGATAGTGGGCTGAAAAATCTATTGGTGTTAATCACGTCTATATACCTTTGTAGACGGGAGCAGAACTGGCTTAACGCGAACACACTCATATGTGTATAAAAGCAAGCACGACCGTAAGTACGAAGACGCGCACACATACAGACAGACAGACAGACAGACAGACAGACAGACACACACACACACACACACACACACACACACACACACACACCCCATACACACACACACACGCAATCACGCACGCACTCATGCACGCATACATCAGCTTTTGTTGGGTAGATTCTCTTTCGATTATGGTTTCCCTGGTGACATATTAGCCAGTAGAACGCCAGATCTCTAGGAGTTCAAAATTCTGAGTGCCCCAGCAAGATTGACCGTACTTCAGTAAATTTAAGTTGTAGTTCCTTAGAGTCTAATTCTTGGGCTTGACTGCATGATATCTATCTATCTATCTATATCTATCTATCTATCTATCTATCTATCTATCTATCTATCTATCTATCTATCTATCTATCTAAAAAGACAACTTCCACCTAAGAAGAAGATAACATTTCCTGTAAGTACAGCGGCACATGAGTTATCAAAACTCATTTTATTGACATCCTGTAAGATTATGTATTAGTGTAGAGTTTCGTCTTCGCTTTCTAGTTTAAACTACTGAATGGCAGAAAAAAAAAAGTTACTCTTCGTAAGAGAGAGAGAGAGAGAGAGAGAGAGAGAGAGAGAGAGAGAGAGAGAGAGAGAGAGAGAGAGAGATGAACAGAAGGGTTTCATAAAATGAAACGTCGCACATGCGAGGATTTGGCTTCACAAAGTATGATTTTGGTGGTCGTTCCTGGATAAGTCATATTTTTATATAATATATATATATATATATATATATATATATGCATATAATCTCTCTCTCTGTCACTGTCTCTCTCTCTCTCTCAGTATATATATATATATATATATATATATATATATATATATATATATGTGGGAGGCTATTCAGACACATGAAATGTTCGCAAGAACATCAAAAGAAACGCAAATGTATCCTCATTTGGTTTAATTTGCTGTATTCCTAGTACATAGACCCACTTATCCTTTGCTTTGATCTTCCATACATAATGTGTGTGTGTGTGTGTGTGTGTTTTTATCACTTTCTGGTTTTCATTTGGAAAACAACAACAACAATCAACTCTTACTGATGTGTCAGTAACTTTGTTGCCCTTCCTTTTCCTGTCTCTTTCTCTGTCTCTGTCTGCAAAACGGCGAAATCTCCTGTAGACACACAGGCAGACAGGCAGACAGGCAGACAGACAGACAGACAGACACACATACAGACAGACAGACAGAGAGACAGACACACACACAGACAGACAGGCAGACAGACAGACACGCACACACAGACCGAGCGACAGGCAGAGAGACAAAATATTGATAGACAGATAGATAGATAGGTAGATAGACAGATACATAGATAGACAGATCGATAGACAGACAGATAGATAGATGGATAGATAGACCAATAGATAGATAGACAGGTAGACAGACAGATACATAAACAGACAGATAGAGAAAAAAGCATAAATAAACAGAGAGAGAGAGAGAGAGAGAGAGAGAGAGAGAGAGAGAGAGAGAGAGATGACATAAAGGTATGAAGAAATATGCAAAATGGTAAAAATCCTGGATAAGACAAGATTGTGCATTCCTTTTTCTTTTTACGTTTGTTGTTGTTGTTGTTGTTGTTGTTGTAAATCAGAGATATTTGGGTTATTTTGTCGCAATATGGACGCATGAGTAGTTTCGCAATGATAAATTGTCAAAAATACAAAGATACGTAATAAGTTTACCAAACGCAAAAATACCATGAGAATGTTGACGACTAAAGATGATGCAACCTGTTCTCTTCTCTCTCTCTCTCTCTCTCTCTCTCTCTCTCTCTTCTCTCTCTCTCTCTCTCTCTCTCTCTCTCTCTCTCTCTCTCTCTCTCCCCCCCACACACAATCACAGTAGGTGGTTATTTCACTGAATATGGACCCCCCAAAATATCACCAATGATAAATCGAAGAACGAAGAACATACAACACACACACACACACACGCGCGCGCGCGCGCGCGCGCGCGCGCGCGCACACACACACACACAATACACACACACACACACACATACGCACACACACACACACACACACACACACACACACACACACACACACAATACGCACACACACACACACACACACACACACACACACACACACACACACACACACACACACACACAATACGCACACACACACACACACACACACACACACACACACACACACACACACACACACCACACACACACACACACACGATGTGTACAGCAGCTCCATCGTTGGGAACCATACCACCGACGCACACGGTCTGTATACTCCATTCTGCCATTAATGCATCTTTAACGCCGACCTTCAGCGGGTCAACTGCACAGATACTATGACCATAAAACAACTGTTCTATATACCGGAATGTCAGATATCTAACTGTCTAGACCCTGTCAGTGTGAACACCTCTTGCATCTCCCTGACTGTCAATCATTCAATTGCACACATACAACAAGAATTGATATCTCCTGGACTGTCAATGGGTATGTTGGTACAGACACTATAATAGGAAACACCTTTTTCCATGCTCGTAATTGTCAATAGGTACAGACACTTTAATAACAAACACCTCTTCCATTTTCCCGACCGTCAGAAATTCAATCGCATACATAGGAATAAACTTCTCTTCCATCTTGTCGATTATCAGTAATCTAACCGCACGGATACTATAATGATAAACACCACTTCCATTTCCCCGACTGTCAATAATTCAACCGCATGGATACTACAATAATAAACATCTCTTCCATTTTCACAACTGTCAAAAATTCAACCCCACGGATACTATAATAACAATATCTCTTTCATCTTCCTGACTGTCAAGACTTCAATCGCACGGATACTATAATAATAAACATCTCTTCCATGTCCCCAACTGTCCATAATCCAACCGCACGGATACTATAATAATAAACATCTCTTCCATGTCCCCAACTGTCCATAATCCAACCGCACGGATACTATAATAATAAACATCTCTTCCATGTCCCCAACTGTCCATAATCCAACCGCACGGATACTATAATAATAAACATCTCTTCCATGTCCCCAACTGTCCATAATCCAACCGCACGGATACTATAATAATAAACATCTCTTCCATGTCCCCAACTGTCCATAATCCAACCGCACGGATACTATAATAATAAACATCTCTTCCATGTCCCCAACTGTCCGTAATCCAACCGCACGGATACTAAAATAAACATCTCTTGCATCTTTCCGACTGTCAGTAATCCAACCGCACGGATACTGTAATAATAGATATCTCTTCCATTTCCCCGACTGTCAGAAATTTAATCAGATACATTATTGTAATAAACACTTCTTTCCTCTTCCCGATTATCAGTGATACAGCCGCACGGATACTATAATAATAAACATTTCTTCTATTTCCCCGACTCTCAGAAATTCAATCACATGGATACTATAATAATAAACACCTCTTCCATTTCCCCGACTGTCAATAATTCATCCCCATGGAAACTATAATAATAAATATCTCTTCTATTTCCCCGACTGTCAGAAATTCAACCCCACGGATACTATAATAATAAACATCTCTTCCATTTCCCCGACTGTCAATAATTCAGCCGCACGGATTCTATAACAGGGAACACCTCTTTCATCTTCCCGACTGTCAGTAATTCAATCCCATGGATAACCATAACGTTAAAAATCTATTCTATAAGCTCAGACTGTCAGTACTTCAACCGGACAGGTGCTATATTCAGAAACAACTTTTCCAACTTCCTGACTGCTAATAGTTTAAGTGGACATAATCTATAACAATGTTCGAGTAATTCACTCGCACCGATATTATGATAATAAACACCTCTGCCATCTCCTCTGTTGTTGACAGACAAACTGCACAGATCTTACACTACTACTACCACTGCTGCTGCTGCTGTTGCTGCTGCTACTACTACTACTACTACTACTACTACTACTACTACTACTACTACTACTACTACTACTACTACCAATAATAATAATGATAATAATATTAACAAAAACAGCAATAATAATAATAATAATAATAATGATGACGATGATGATGATGATAATAATAATAATAATAATTATGATGATAATGATAATATTGATAATAGTAATAATAATACTTGTAATATTGATAACAGTAATAATAACAATAATAATGAAAATAATGATAAGCATCATAATAATCCACACTTGACTTTCAGTAGTCTAGCTGCTCAAACACCACACACAACAAACCACTCTTCCATCCAGAATGACTGTCAGTAGTAAAACCACACAGATACTGCACTCTATAACTCTAGCATCTTCGTGACTGTGAGCAGTTAAGCAGCACAGCCTGTCACAGATAGCATCATAAACAACTCTTTTATCAGTCCGACTGCCAGGAGGCTTGCTGCAAAGATACTGTCATAAAAAAAGATCCCCATCTATATGTCAGGGGTTTGGCTTCATGGACGTTGAAAGATACTATCAGCGTTGTTACCTGCCTGGCTGTATCCCACCCCCTTCCCCTCCTCTACACACACACACAACAACAACAACAACAACAGCACACACACGGCAACAACAACAACAACAACACTCACAACAACAACAACAACACACACAACAACAACAACAATAACAACACGCACACAACAACAACAACGCACGCACGCACGCACGCACGCACGCACGCACGCACGCACGCACACACACACACACACACACACACACACACACACACACACACGTGTCTCTGACGATGGTGAGACTAACCCTTTTCTTGTTTCTCGACGTAATTCAATCCGACTCCTGAGCACCACCATTGACCTAAATTTGCAAGACTTCGAATATACGTCTGTGCGACTGAAACCTTCTCTGTCTGTCTGTCTGTCTGTCTGTCAGTTTGTCAGTCTGTCAATCTGTCAATCTGCCTGTCAGTCAGTCTGTCTGTCTGTCAGTCTGTCTGTCTGTCTGTCAATCTGTTTGTCTGTCTGTTTGTCTGCCTGTCTGTCTGTCTGTCTGTCAGTCAGCCAGCCTGTCTGTCTGTCTGTCTCTCTGTCTCTCTTTCTCTCTCCGCATTTCTGTTTGTCTGAATGCGTATCGGTCAATCTGAAAGGGGTCTATAAACACTTTTATATCACGGCAGTAATCATCCTTCCGTCCTATTCAGCTAAAAAAAAAACAACAACAAACTAACAACAACAACAACAACAACAACAACAACAATGCAACAACAACAACAAAACGCGTCAATGAAAACAACTGAAATTAAAGACCGTTTTTAATCAAAGGAATATCATAGGGAAGTTAAAGTTGAGCGCATGCAAGGTAAACAATGTCAGTTCTCAACCATACAAAGTAAAGAATGTCAGTTCTAAACCATACAAGGTAAACAATGTCCGTTCTGAACCATACAAGGTAAACAATGTCAGTTCTCAGCCATACAAGGTAAACAATGTCAGTTCTCAACCATGCAAGGTAAACAATATCAGTTCTCAACCATGCAAGGTAAACAATGTCAGTTCTCAACCATACAAGGTAAACAATGTCAGTTCGCAACCATACAAGGTAAAGAATGTCAGTTCTCAACCATACAAGATAAACAATCTCAGTTCTCAACCATGCAAGGTAAACAATGTCAGTTCGCAACCATACAAGGTAAAGAATGTCAGTTCTCAACCATACAAGGTAAACAATGTCAGTTCTCAACCATACAAGGTAAACAATGTCAGTTCTCAACCATACAAGGTACAGAATGTCAGTTCTCAACCATACAAGGTAAACAATGTCAGTTCTCAACCATACAAGGTAAAGAATGTCAGTTCTCAACCATACAAGGTAAAGAATGTCAGTTCTCAACCATACAAGGTAAAGAATGTCAGTTCTCAACCATGCAAGGTAAACAATGTCAGTTCTCAACCATACAAGGTAAACAATGTCAGTTCTCAACCATACAAGGTAAACAATGTCAGTTCTCAACCATACAAGGTAAAGAATGTCAGTTCTCAACCATACAAGGTAAAGAATGTCAGTTCTCAACCATACAAGGTAAAGAATGTCTGTTCTCAACCATACAAGGTAAAGAATGTCAGTTCTCAACCATACAAGGTAAAGAATGTCAGTTCTCAACTATACAAGGTAAACAATGTCAGTTCGCAACCATACAAGGTAAACAATGTCAGTTCTCAACCATACAAGGTAAACAATGTCAGTTCTCAACCACACAAGATAAACAATGTCAGTTCTCAACCATACAAGGTAAATAATGTCAGTTCTCAACCATACAAAGTAAACAATGTCAATTCTCAACCCTACAAGGTAAACAATGTCAGTTCTCAACCATACAAGGTAAACAATGTCAGTTCTCAACCATACAAGGTAAACAATGTCAGTTCTCAACCATACAAGGTAAAGAATGTCAATTCTCAACTCTACAAGGTAAACAATGTCAATTCGCAACCACACAAGGTAAACAATGTCAATTCTCAACCACACAAGGTAAACAATGTCAGTTCTCAACCATACAAGATAAACAATGTCAGTTCTCAACCACACAAGGTAAACAATGTCAGTTCTCAACCATGCAAGGTAAACAATGTCAATTCTCAACCATACAAGGTAAACAATGTCAGTTCTCAACCATA
>CM065739.1:7581129-7588629 GCA_033310375.1 Conus canariensis
GAGTCACAGTTTTTGCCGGGCCAATATTATTTCACCTGGTACTTGGTGCAAAAGAGTTTTTGAATTTGACATTGATTCATTTGTGCCTTTTGATCAAGAGTACCGTTGTTGTTTTTTTCTCTTTTCTCCTTCTTCTTCTTCTTGTCTTATATGAATGTGGTCTTTGGAAAAAAAAAGTTGTTTGTTACAAACAGTTCGGGTTTCCGTTCCCTTTCTATATTTCATTGTTTATTATTGCGTATTATATTTGTACTTGGCTGCTATTTCCTTGTTTTCCTCTTTTGTTTTGTTACTGTACCATGCAAGTAACACGTAACGAGTGGCCATCTGCTGATGGCCTACGAGTAGGTTTTTTGAATGTTTGTCATTTACAAAATAAGCTTAATGATGTATCTGATATTCTTTTCAATCATGGTAAAAGCTTCCACATATTCGGCTTTTCCGAAACAAGGTTATCTCACCACGTGTCCGACTCAGAACTAACAATACCAGGTTATAATGTAGTACGCAAAGACCCATCCAAATTTAGAGAAACGGGTCTTATTATATATATTCATCAAAGTTTAAACTTTAAGCAAATCTCTTCTCTAGAAAAATACCAAGTAGAATCGTTATGGATCGCATTACAGCTGAAAAAATCGAAACCTATTCTTTTAAGCTTTATATATAGAAACCCGGCGGAGCGAACTGATTGGATAGATGAATTCTCTTTAATGATGGAGGAAGCATCCTTATTCTCTTATGAAAATATATTACTAGGTGATTTCAATATTGATTTACTAAAATCGAACAAATCTTGGACAGAAACTTACAAATCATTTAACCTCGACCAACTAATAGACAAACCAACAAGAGTCACCGCTACCTCCCAAACGCTTATTGACCATATATATACTTCTTCAGTTAACACCATGATAGAAATATGCTCACCGACGTTCGGTTGTAGCGACCATTCTCCAGTGTGTTTTACGTGGTCCAAGCGAGGAGTTAAAGTTCCAAAAAATTTCCACAAGATAATTACCTACAGAAACTTTTCAAAATTTGACAATGACTCCTTTCAGCGGGATTTAATGAACTCATTCCTTTCCACGGTCTATCAATTCACAGACCCCGACGAGGCTTTAGAAGTCTGGTATCATAGTTTCCTTAATGTTTATAATAAGCATGCCCCATTTAAAACAATGCGTGTTAGTAACAATCCTAAAAAAACCCTGGATAACTAAAGATATAGACACTGCTACCGACTTAAGAGAGTCGCTGTTAGTGTCAGGGAGTCGAGATTCCTATAAAAAGCAAAGAAACTTAGTCAATTACCTAAAACGATCGTCAAAGAAAAAGTATTTTCAAAATCTTATTTCTTCCAAAGCAGATAACAGATCTATTTGGAAAGCGATAAACGAGCTTACTAATAAAAATGTTAAAGGTCATACTACCTCGCCAAAAGATTTATCATCTGATGTCTTGAATTCACATTTTTGTGACATAGCTAACTCAACAATAAAAATAAACAGAACGTCAGAAAATAAACTGGATATTCTTCAGGACTTTTGCAATTCTAGAAATATATCCTCTCTTTCAAATATACCATTTATGGGTGTGCATGAAGTGTATAAATCTCTTAGTAACCTAAAACAAAGTAACACAAGTGGTCTTGATGGCATTGATGGGAAAATCTTGAAATTGTCAGCCCCGGTAATCGCCGAAACGCTTACCTACATCTACAACCTATGCCTTGCAAAAAATTATATTCCAAAAGCTTTTAAAGTTGCTAAAGTTATACCCATCTATAAATCAGGTGACTATGCTGATCCCTCAAATTATAGACCCATCTCCATTTTGTCTATACTCTCTAAACCTTTGGAAGATCACATAAACAAACACATTCTTAATCATTTCAACTCCTTCGGTCTGTTTCATCCAAACCAGTCCGGATTCAGGGCCAACCATTCTTGCCACACAGCATTAACTAATCTTGTTGACCAGTGGCTTACTAACATAAACAATAATAAAATCACAGGTGTTCTAGTAGTAGACTTTATGAAAGCATTTGATGTCATCGACCACAGTCTTCTACTTGAGAAATTAAAGATCTATGGCCTAACTGACAACGCTTTGGAACTTCTATCTTCATTTCTCTCAGACAGGAAACAGTGCGTTTCGGTAAATAGATCAAATTCTTCCATTCTACCTGTTAAGTACGGCGTCCCTCAAGGCTCAGTCCTTGGGCCAATACTATTTTCTATATATATAAATGATCTACCTCTGTTTTTTACAACTTTATGTGAGATGTTTGCTGATGATACCACTATCCACACCTGTCACGATAGATTAGATAGCATTTTTATCTCCTTACAAGAAAGTATCAACAAGTTATCTGAATGGTCTGAACTTAATCATATGCGACTCCACCCCCAAAAAACTAAATATTTATTAATTACTACCAGACAAAAACGTCAAAATCTTTCTTGTAGCAATCATTACCTTTGTATTAATGGCGAAAATCTCGAGGAAGTTGATCACCATAAGATCTTAGGTGTTATTATCGATAACAATCTGTTATGGTCGAATCATATTGCGTTATTATGTAAAAATGTGTCCAGAAAGATTTACCAGCTTTCCAGAATGAAACACTTTTTAGATCAACATAGCCGTAAGTTGTTCTTTCATGCCTATGTTGAATCTTACATAAACTATGCCTCAACAATATGGGATTCCGCTAGTGATAATATTTTAAAACCTTTACTCAGTTTACATAGACGTGCCATTAAACTGATCCTCCTGAAGTCCTCCTCCCCTACTTTCTCAGAATATAAACATTTAGGAATTCTGCCTCTAAAATGGAAGCTAGTTTACAACAAAGCTATCTTTATGTTTAATATAATGTCCGACCGTGCCCCTATGGCTTTGAAAAATAGATTTGAAATGAAGAAGATTCGTCATGTTTACAAGATAAAAGTACCTCTTCCGAGAATAGATCTGTTTAAATCAAGCTTGTTGTACTCTGGTAGCTGCTTATGGAATTCTGTTATAACTTCATTCGATGTAAATACAAGCCTCCGAGTCTTTAAAAACAAATATCAAACACACCTTATGACGCAATACATGAACAGCATCTCCTGATCCTTATGGTAAGTGAATATTTACTTTTATATCCGGCCTCTCTCTCTCTCTCTCTCTCTCTCTCTCTCTCTCTCTCTCTCTCTCTCTCTCTCTCTCTCTCTCTCTGTTTGAGTAGGGTTGGTTGTGAACGGAGGGGTAGATGGGTGAGGTGGGTGTTTTTTACGAGGGGCGAGGATGGAATTGTTTGCAGAAAACACGGGATAGAGAGGAAAGGGGAATTGCGTGCGTATCTGGAAGGCGGAAAAATGTGTGTTGTACGCCCCCTTCCGGAACAGATTCTAGGTTTTAATATTGATTTACTATCATGTTGATTTATATTTGTGATTATTATGTGTTCTGTATTTCTATCTTTCTCAGATCATGCTATTCGATAGATGTAATGTTTGACAATGCATATGTATATATGTGCGCATGGTGTTATATTTGAATTGTAATGTTATCGTTTTTAATCATGATCATTCATTACTATTGTTATTGCTATTATTATTGCTTGGAAAGGACTGTGCGACAGGTGGATGTTTGGTTAATGGTTGGGGTGTGGAGGGTGGCTTTTGTGTTTGAAATGTTTCTTTTTCATTTTTGAGGGCAAGATGCAAACAAGCCTGCCATGTGCTTATTCTTTTCCCTCATTGAACAAATTTCGTTCGTTCGTTCGTTCGTTAAAGTTGGTGATGGGATTTTATGTGTGTGCAAGATGTTATGGGTTATGAAATGCATGTTAACAAGAACGCTTGCAAGAGACTGTGAAAACAGACAGATCCTACCTCGCAAGCGAGATGTCTCCTTAACGGGTATAAGTACAAAGGAAAATGCGGCCACGTTCACCTTAGCGCATGAAACATGCCATAGAAAGGGAGGAATACTGTCAGTGAAAACGGACCTACAAGATGCATACAACCAAGTCGAGTTTTCATTTCTCAAAAAAATCCTTCTTTACTAAGACACTGACCAGATGGATCACAGCAGAAGTTCAGGAGCAAGCTGTCATCCTACGATTTTATCTGAACCCCGTAAAGTGACTATTATATGGGATTGCTTCAAGGTTCTCTGCTCTCCCCACGTTCAAATAATGCCCACACTTAGTAGCATCCAGATCTCAATAACAATGACATTGCTCGACTGTTGTCATAAGTAGATGATCGTTTGGCAAGAAAAAAATATGTTAAACTGTATCTGTGAAAGAACGACAGTGGTCCTGTAAGAACTGACAACCATGTCTCAGCGGTAAAAAAAAATAGCCTGGTAAAAAGCCCAGATATTGATCTCCACTATCACCAAATGCAATCTGGGAATGAGTATGAATGTCCATGTTTGGATGGTGGCCAGGGGTAGATTTTGCTTTATTAATTTTTTTAATTTTTGAGAGATGGAGTAGAGTTAAGAGGAGGGTAGCCATGTCCTAGAAGTGTGGGCGCGTGGATGTGGGTGATAGAGAGGCAGCAGATGTCACCGGAGATTACAGATACTTGAGAACCACAGCCTGCTGAGCTCTTTCGTTTATTGCTTTATGTGTGGGATTGCTTTAGGTAGAGAGAGAGAGAGGGCGGGGGGGGGGAGGAGGGATGGAGACAGTGAGACAGACAGACAGAGAGACAGACAGACAGAGAGAGTGAGAGAGACACACACACACACACACACACACACACACACACACACACACACAGAAAAAGAGAAAGAGGCACACACACACACACACACACACACACACAGAAAAAGAGAAAGAGGCACACACACACACACACACACACACACACACACACACACACACACAGAGGGGGTGGTGGGGTTGGGCGGTAGTCTTATGCACCATCCACATCCACGTGCCTCTCTCTCTATCCCCCCTCTCTCTCTCTCTCCCTCCCCCCCCCTCTCTCTCCCCCCCCCCCCCTTTCTCTCCTCCCTCCCTCCTCTCTCTCTCTCTCTCTCTCTCTCTCTGCGTGGGAAGGGATGATGGTAGGGAGGTTAATAAGTAGTAGCGCTGGGGGATGTGTGCCACGTAGTGTGTGGTACAGAACGGATGTGCTGAAGGTGGTGGTAGTGGTTGAGTGGGGGAGGGGGGGTGAGGGGGGGTGCGGGGGGGATGGGGGGGGGGGGGGGTGGAGCGGGCTTCCTGTTCGTCTACTGATCGGTTGTGTGGCATATCTGTGTCAACATGTTGGCGTTTACACAGGTGTGTGGTTGATTAGATGTGAATTTGTGAATTTGGAGGTCTTTTTTCCTTTCCTGATTTTGTTTGTTATGCCCTTGTCTGTTGCCTTGTTTATGTATTGGTTTCTTCATTTATTTATTTCTTTATTTATCTATTTATCTATGATTTCATTTAATCTATCATTTCTTCATCGCTTCTTTGTTAATAAACAGACACGTGCGCATGCGCGCGACCGCCTCATTCACACACACACTTCATACACACACACACACACACACACATATATATATATATATATAATACTGAACAATCAAGTAGTGGGGGAAAACAAGTGCAGGTTAACAATTCTTCCATCATTACAATAATGACTTGGCAATGATTTGAAAAAAAAAGAAAGAGAAAAGAAGAAATTGAAGATGAAGAAAGTGGGAAAATATATGTTTTAAATATGCAAACCCTTCACTAGCTGCATGAGGGAACCATCACAATCCCTCTCGAAGGCAGATTTATATGTATTGCCTGCTCCGAGGCCTTTCGTCCGCTGGATCGGTCTCATCAGAGAGACACGGCTGATTGTGTCTGTGCTCTTGGCGTCAAATAGAGACACACCACAGTCCATAATTCTGTGGTGCTCTCACCATCAAGGGTTAAAAAAAGAATCCAACAGCACCTCCAAAGCAGCCTGCGAAAGGTAGAAAATAAAACAAAACGAAAGTCTGAAGAGGAAAAAAGTTGCTGAAAAACTAAAAACATTATGTAAACAGTATATATATATATATAAAGTTTATTGTATATATATATATATATATACAATACACTAATAAATTCCAAGGATAAGTACCGAGCACCATTCCAGCAAATTACAGAGCAGCTTGGTGTTGCAATGACTGCAAGAAATATTCAATTATAAACAAAGCTTGCTCTTATGTCTTAGATTGAAGAAATAGGGGGAGATAAGCATTCATATCTGCAGTGGTAGATAATTCTGCCTAACTAACAGTATGTGCTTGAGTGGGTGAATGGGGAAAAATAAAATAAATGCTTCTCAAAATGAGCCTTCAGTAAGCTTATAGTCTCCAAGGGGGAGACAATCTCCAATGGGGAGGAAACTCACTAACATATAACTCCTGGTCAGATACCGATATTTCGAAACCTGATTGTTTCTCCTCAGTGACCACGGAAAGTGGTAACTTGACTCCTCTGCCTTTTCGGTTTTAAGAAGAATACTATCCCAGAAAAAGGCTGGTGTGCAATACCGTAGTATGTTTGTTGAGTTTTCAAAAAACCAACCAAAGGTGCCACCTAAGAAGCAAAAGAAAATCATGAAAGAGCAAAACAAGCTACATTTTCTTGTGAAAAGTAGAAAATATAAAAAGATAACCTCTTAAGACACAAGTGCTGAGGGCCAGTTCTTGGAATGAATCCGCATGGGACTAAATTACAATAAACTAATAAATTCCAAGGATAAATACCACACCATTCCAGCAACTTACAGAGCAGCTTGGTGTTGCAATGACTGCAAGAAATATTCAATTATAAACAAAGCTTGCTCTTATGTCTTAGATTGAAGAAATAGGGGGAGATAAGCATTCATATCTGCAGTGGTAGATATAATTCTGCCTAACAGTGTGCTTGAGTGGGTGAATGGGGAGAAATAAAATAAATGCTTCTCAAAATGAGCCTTCAGCAAGCTTATAGTCTCCAAGGGGGAGACAATCTCTAATGGGGAGGAAACTCACTAACATATAACTCCTGGTCAGATACCGATATTTCGAAACACTGATTGTTTCTCCTCAGTGACCGCGGAAAGTGATAATTTGACTCCTCTGCCTTTTCGGTTTTAAGAAGAATACTATCCCAGAGGATATAAAAGGCAGATGAGTCAAATTACCACTTTCCGTGATCACTGAGGAGAAACAATCAGGTTTCGAAATATCGGTATCTGACCAGGAGTTATATGTTAGTGAGTTTCCTCCCCATTGGAGATTGTCTCCCCCTTGGAGACTATAAGCTTACTGAAGGCTCATTTTGAGAAGCATTTATTTTATTTTTCCCCATTCACCCACTCAAGCACATACTGTTTTTAGGCAGAATTATCTACCACTGCAGATATGAATGCTTATCTCCCCCTATTTCTTCAATCTAAGACATAAGAGCAAGCTTTGTTTATAATTGTATATATATATATATATATATATATATATATATATATATATATATTCAATTATAAA
>CM065739.1:7601129-7603629 GCA_033310375.1 Conus canariensis
ATCAGGCTTCAGAGAAAACCATTCGTGCCACACAGTGCTAACTAAATTAATAGATAGATGGCTCTTAAACATGAACAACAAGCAATTTTCAGGAATTCTCTTTGTAGATTTTGCAAAAGCTTTCGACGTTATAAATCATGAACTTTTACTCAGAAAACTAACTTTGTATAAGCTATCATACAAAACACTGAAACTGATTTCATCTTTTCTCTCCAACATACAACAAATTGTGTCCGTAAACACATACAAATCTGATTTTCTTCCCAACAAACTTGGTGTCCCACAAGGGTCAGTATTAGGTCCTCTATTGTTTTCATTATACATCAATGATCTGCCATTGTACTTGAAAATAAACAGTGAAATGTTCGCTGATGATACAACCTTAGACACAAGTAATTCTGACGCCAAACAGGTTTGCAGTGACATCCAAGAAAACATCAATCTCTTGGTTAAGTGGACACGATTTAATCACATGGCTCTCCATCCTCACAAACTAAATTCATGATGATAACTACAAGACAGAAACGTCAAAGTCTAAGTCAAAATCTGCCAGTACTTTGCATTTCTAACGAAAACGTCGAAGAAGTAACCAGTCACAAAGCCTTGGGAATAACAATAGATAATAATCTAACTTGGTCAAAACACTTAGAGTCTTTATCTAGAAACGTTGCAAGAAAACTACATCTTCTAAAAAGGATTAAGAACTTCTTAAATTAACATGCAAGAAAACTATTCTTTCATTCTTACATTCAGCCTTTTATTGACTATGCCTCAACACTTTGGGACTCAGCGAGCAATAATTCACTCAAACCACTAATTAGCCTTCACAAACGAGCTGTCAAAGTAACGTTAGGTCGACCATCCTCACTGGTATATTCAGACTATAAGCAATCAGGCATTCTCCCATTTAAAGCCAAACTTCTATACAATAAAGGACTCTTTATGCATAAGGTACTCCATGGAAATGCTCCACTTTCTCTAACAAATATGTTCACTTTTAACGACTATCGACATTCACATAAAATAAACCTCCCGTTTGCAATGATTAATCTATACAAGTCTAGTTTGGTGTATTCCGGAGGTTGGCTATGGAACCATATTCATCAAGAACTAAAAAATCAATCAAACTTTAAAAAAATTCAAGTCTTATTTTCAAAAATATCTCATGAATGTCTCAGATTTGACTGCACTATACCCTAAAATGTATTGAAAATTCTCAATTCAGATTTAATTTAATAAACATGTGATGTTCGAAGTTGACTCAATTCTACGCAAATTGCACTGATCATCCTATGCCATTAATGTGTTTTTTCAAAGCTTTTCGCGGGTGTTTCTCCATGTCTGCTTCATTGTCTTTCTCTTCCTTTATCTCTGACTATCTATCGCCAGTCGGTCGGTCGGTCCGTTGGTCTCTCTCTCTCTCTCTCTCTCCTCTCTCTCTCTCTCTCTCTCTCTCTCTCTCTCCTCTCTCTCTCTCTCTCTCCATTCACCCCCCCCCCTCTTGCCCTGATCATTTTGTTTTCTTGTTGTTGTTGTTGGTAGTGGTGGTGGTGGTGTTTATTGGTTTCTTTTTCTTCTTTCTTCTTTTTGTCAAAGTTTCTCATGCAAGCAATTGTTGCATTTTTTCATGTGTGTTTGTTTCATTTGCTTTTTACTATATATCGATTTTTTTTGTTGCCCAGGGGGCTGGATGTAAAAAAGCATTCATGCTTAGTCCATTACCCTCTTAAAATAAAATTCGTTCGTTCGTTCGTTCGTTCGTTCGTTCTCTATCTATCTCTCTTGGGTTCAGTATTTGTTGGTCCTAAGTGTAACATTTGTAAGCGTTCACTTCTGTTTTTTATAATCGTCAACGCTTGCAGCTGATCGTAATCCCTAGCACTAAGTTTAATCGTTATAACTGTCATCGTTTGAATCAAATCTTCATGACTTGTAGCAAAATACATTCGTTTGTACCAGTCGCCATCACCAATGGTCTTTGCTTGAAGCCGACTATCGTCACTAATAGTAAAAGGTTTGTATTGAAACATTATCACCAATGCCATTTCTATCCATCTTCCCGTCTACGTTTGACAGGGACCGAAGTAGCTCAGTGGTGAAGTGCCGTATAGCGACCCAGGGAATCCTGGGATTGCGGGTTCGAATCTCCATCGGGCCGTTTTTGGTGCAGGAGGATTTTTGTCTCGGGGTTGACATTGGTTCTGACTCCATTTTCTTGAGAAAAGAACATCCTTCGAATGAGACTCTAAGCTGAGATGCTGTGTGTGGTGGACGCACACTCAACATCACCTAGACACGTAACATCCCATTACGAACTTTCGGATTGAAAAAAGCCAGGTTGGCCGTTGGTGTGGACAGCATGCAGACAAGTAGCAAACATCCTTTTGGGAAAATGGAAAGGGTGAGTGAACAACTTTGTGACTGATGTTCGACTGAATGACACTAGAAACGGCAGAACGTAGCGCCAGCAGGCAGCCCTTCAGTTGGCTCTACCCAGGTA
>CM065739.1:7613629-7628629 GCA_033310375.1 Conus canariensis
CCCTGCTATGCAGTCTCAGTACATTACAGCCCTGCCATGCAGTCTCTGTACATGACAGCCCTGCCATGAGTCTCAGTACAGTACAGCCCTGCCATGCAGTCTCAGTACATTACAGCCCTGCCATGCAGTCTCTGTACATGACAGCTCTGCCATGCAGTCTCTGTACATGACAGCCCTGCCATGCAGTCTCTGTACATGACAGCCCTGCCATGCAGTCTCTGTACATGACAGCCCTGCCATGCAGTCTCTGTACATTACAGCCCCGCCATGCAGTCTCAGTACAGTACTGCCCTGCCATGCAGTCTCTGTACAGGACAGCCCTGCCATGTAGTCTCTGTACATTACAGCCCTGCCATGCAGTCTCTGTACATTACAGCCCTGCCATGCAGTCTCTGTACAGTACAGCCCTACCATGCAGTCTCAGTACAGTACAGCCCTGCCATGCAGTCTCTATACATTACAGCTCTGTCATGCAGTCTAAGTACAGTACAGCCCTGCCATGCAGTCTCTGTACAGTACATCCCTGCCATGTAGTCTCTGTACAGTACAGCCCTACCATGCAGTCTCAGTACAGTACAGCCCTGCCATGCAGTCTCTGTACATGACAGCCCTGCCATGCAGTCTCAGTACAGTACAGCCCTGCCATGCAGTCTCTGTACAGTACAGCCCTGCCATGTAGTCTCTGTACATTACAGCCCTGCCATGCAGTCTCAGTACAGTACAGCCCTGCCATGCAGTCTCAGTACAGTATAGCCCTGCCATGCAGTCTCTATACATTACAGCCCTGCCATGCAGTCTCTGTACAGTACAGCCCTTCCATGCAGTCTCTGTACATTACAGCCCTGCCATGCAGTCTCTGTACATTACAATCCTGCCATACAGTCTCAGTACAGTACAGCCGTGCCATACAGTCTCAGTACAGTACAGCCCTGCCATGCAGTCTCTGTACATTACAGCCCTGCCATGCAGTCTCTGTACATGACAGCCCTGCCATGCAGTTCTGTACAGTACAGCCCTGCCATGCAGTCTCTGTACATGACAGCCCTGCCATGCATTCTCAGTACAGTACAGCCCTGCCATGCAATCTCTGTACATTACAGCCCTGCCATGCAGTCTCTGTACATGACAGCCCTACCATGCAGTATCTGTACAGTACAGCCCTGCCATGCAGTCTCAGTACATGACAGCCCTGCCATGCAGTCTCTGTACATGACAGCCCTGCCATGCAGTCTCTGTACAGTACAGCCCTGCCATGCAATCTCTGTACAGTACAGCCCTGCCATACAGTCTCAGTACATGACAGCCCTTCCATGCAGTCTCTGTACAGTACATCCCTGCCATAAAGTCTCACTACATAACAGTCTTGCCATGCAGTCTCAGTACATGACAGCCCTGTCATGCAGTCTCAGTACATGACAGTCCTGCCATGCAGTCTCAGTACATTACAGCCCTGCCATGCAGTCTCAGTACATGACAGCCCTGCCATGCAGTCTCAGTACATTACTGCCCTGCCATACAGTCTCTGTACATGACAGCCCTGCCATGCAGTCTCTGTACATGACAGCCCTGCCATGCAGTCTCTGTACATGACAGCCCTGCCATGCAGTCTCAGTACATGACAGTCCTGCCATGCAGTCTCTGTACATGACAGCCCTGCCATGCAGTCTCAGTACATGACAGCCCTTCCATGCAGTCTCAGTACATTACTGCCCTGCCATGCAGTCTCTGTACATGACAGCCCTGCCATGCAGTCTCAGTACAGTACAGCCCTAGCCCTGTCATGCAGTCTGTGTACAGTACAGCCCTGTCATGCAGTCTCAGTACAGTACAGCCCTGCCATGCAGTCTCAGTACAGTACAGCCCTGTCATGCAGTCTCAGTACAGTACGGACCTGTCATTCAGTCTCAGTACAGTACAGCCCTGCCATGTAGTCTCAGTACAGTACAGCCCTGCCATGCAGTCTCAGTACATGACAGCCCTGCCATGCAGTCTCAGACCCCAATGGAACTCCAAAGTATCATCTTCATCCTCCTTAACCTCAGTGGTCAGCAACAGTATTTAAAGTCCCTCGTTATCATCTTCTGCCTCAGTGATCAGTAATTGTATTTAAAGTTCCTCTTTAGCATCCCAGACTTAGTGATCAGTAATTGTATTTAAAGTTCCTCTTTAGCATCCCAGACTTAGTGCTCAGTAATTGTATTTAAAGCTCCTCTTTATCATCCTCAGTCTCAGTGATCAGCAATTGTATTCAAAGTCACTTTCTATCATTCTCAACCTTAGTGATCAGCAATTGTTTTTAAAGTTCCTCTTTATCATATTTAACCTTAGTGATCAGTAATTATATTTAAAGTTCCTTTTTATCATCTTCTACCTCAGTGATCAACAATTACATTTGAAGTTCCTCTTTATCATTCTTAACCTCAGTGATCAGCAATTTTATCTAAAGTCCCCAGTTGTGTGACTCATCGTTCCCTGCTTTCATGGTCACTTTAGTTTTTAATTTATCTCCATGTCAGTGCCCTTGTTGAGTTCATCATCATATCATCATCATCATCATCATCATCATCATCATCATCATCATCATCATCATCATCATCATCTTTGCGATCGATTTCAATTGGCTGCGTCAGATCTTCAATCCTGTCGCCATGATGAAGCCCACAGTCTTCTCGAGATCTTGACGGCTGCCCCAAAGCTGCATCTGCAGTTCTGCGCCCTCTGGCCAGGTCTGACTTTCTAGAACATCATGGGCTGGACAGTGCTGGAGGATGTGTTCTGGGGTCTGAGATCCAGTGCCACACGGACATTCATCTGTATGGGCAATCTTAATTCGGCTGAGGTGGCTCAGCAGCCGGTGTGTGTGTGTGTGTGTGTGTGTGTGTGTGTGTGTGTGTGTGTGTGTGTGTGTGTGTGTGTGTGTGTGTGTGTGTGTGTGCGTGCGTGCGTGCGTGTGTGCGCGTGTGTGTGTGCGTGCGTGCGTGCGTGCGTGCGTGCGTGCGTGCGTGGTGTGTGTGTGTGTGTGTGTGTGTGTGTGTGTCTGTGTGTGTGTGTGTGTGTGTGTGTACTATATCAACTTTGCAAGTTTAGAGGGGACGGTATCGTCATTTCATTATGATGAGTGTCTTGTTTTTACTAAATCCCAACAGGCACAGAAGGGAGAGCATAGGCTTTAACTTATTTCAGGTAGTAGGTATATAACATGTACAATAGTACACCTAGGCACGTTTCCATGGCGACAGTCACTGCACAACGTTACACTGGTGACAACAAAATAGAGGGGGAGGTGAGAAGGGAGAGGGCTGAGGAGGTAGGGGGGGGGGGGGGCATCTGAGAAGTCGATGGCTTTACTTCAGTGAGTCAGTCCATAGGACAGGGATATGTTTCTGTGAACAGTCACAACTGCTTTTTGATATGCACATGCACAGAAGTCCAGCAGTGAGTAGATCTGTCACGTGTACAAAGTACTTCTAGGAGTAGGTTTGTGCGTGTGGCGTGTCTACTTTGAGAGATTGTCTCTGATTGCTCACAGAAATCAGCCATAGAACTGTTCCCCGGAGTTCTTCTGTCTACTTCCTCTAAAAAAGAAAAGAGCTACTGAGCATGTGTCAGAAATATCCCTTGGTATAGTTCTGTCATAGGTTGGGAGCAAAACAAAAAAAAATTCTTTATCACGATCACATAATCCATTAAGAAGTAGGTATGCTTATACATGCATATCCGATGAATGCTTTCAGTATTTGTATTTTATACACATTTTCCATTGTACACATTTCCCAAAATACACAAAGGTGCACCACACGGTTACAGATATATAACAATAAATTCATGCTATCACATGTAGACACACAACTAGAGGCTTACTGAAATTTGGGATATGAGTTCTTCAATTAGAAAACGTTTAACAACAGAAGTAGAAGTAGAAAAAGAAAACCCACCCTATGACTAGAAAAAAATATTCTGGCGCAATAGTATCATGATCGTATCTGTTCTGTCTCATTCTTCTTTCTGCTATAGCCATCCCTCCCCTCCTCTCATTTGATCTCAGACTCATTCAGGAGTAAACAAACTTGACTCAAAATAATCCGTACATAAAACCTAAGTCAAAAGCAACATTCAATGTATGTTTTTTAATCCCATTTATTTGTAGGTTTCCATTACAGGAGGTGGAGGGGGATGGGGATGAGGGAGAGGTGGTGGGGGAAAGTAGTTTCACTATGGGGAGAAGTTGTTTTGTTTCCATTTCCAGGGACAGATCCACTGGGAGTGTTTACATGAGGGAATCATTCTATATTACACCGGCAACATCACTGTCAGAGGGGCTGAACTGGCTCAAACTGCACACAGAAATAAAGATAATCGACACGGAACTACTCCCACGCGGAAGCGTAGACATTCTGATCATGTTTATAAGTGATGAACAACAATTCATTTGCGAGTGTTGTCATGCTTTGATTTGTCACACTACCCCCCCCCCCCTCTCTCTCTCCCCCTCCCTGGAATATCATGGACTGATGTATGTGTGCGTACAGGTGCGTGTGTCTGTGAGCGTCAGGGAGTATGTGGACGTGTGTCTGTGTGTGGGGATACGGACTTGTGTGTTGTGTGTGTGTGTGTGTGTGTGTGTGTGTGTGTGTGCGTGCGTGCGTGCGTGCGTGCGTGCGTGTGTGTGTGTGTGTGTGTGTGTGTGTCGTGTGCGTGCGTGTGCGTGCGTGCGTGCCTGCGTGCGTGCGTGTGTGTGTGTGTGTGTGCGGTGTGTGTGTGTGTGTGTGTGTGTGTGTGTGTGGTGTAATTTTTGACACATCATTTAAAAAAAGATATAACCGGGTATTCTAAATCATTTTCTTTTTTAAATAAATATGTCTTTTCCAAGTTTTTGTTCTGTCCTGGCAACACTTTGTTTTAATTTCAAGTCTTGTTTTAGTCCAGAAATGTCTTCAGATTCTTCAGACTAGGTAATTTTAAACTGTGTCTCTGCTATACGACTGCCTGTGATATCACTGTCTTCTCGATCCTGCAGGCTAGTACTTCTGAACACACATAGATAGGGCGAACTTGGGTCACCCTGTCCGTCGACAACCTCTTTGTATTTCCTAGTTCTGAAATACTTTTTCGTTCACAATAACAGATAATCTCAAGTATTTGTAAAAGGCTGAGATATAACTACGCAACACATCCCCAAAGCCGAATGCTCTCAGAATTTGTTCATATATTCCCGATTTCCTGTATCAAAAGCCTTTTCGAAGTCTACGACTGTTACAAGCCTGAAAGAGATTTTGTTTCCAAGCAATGCATCACACCGTATAAAATTCTGATATTTTGTTTTTTTTTGCCTTTGTATCTGCCAGGAGCGAATCCTTTTACGATCTTCATTTATTACCATCGAAAAGACTTATCTTGTTTGCTATGCATATGCTTCCCATTTCATGAGCAACATTTATAAAGATTCCCACCTTTTCTCCCTTTGGTGGACATTTTATTTTTTTTTATTTTTCCTTCTCTCTGACTAAGTGACTTTTTTTTTTTTTTTTTTTTTTTTTGCTGTCCCAACCTCAGCGCCACCTCAGAGGCAATGCACCCACGCGCTCATTCCGACACCCCATCCACAGCCACAGCCCGGTCGGCCCCGCCGCAGCCCCGGCACCGGCAATCCACAGGGAGCAGTCAATGTCAAGTCGTCAAGAGGTAACCCACCGGAGGAGACACTGCACTGCTGCCGAGTCATATCGGAGATGTTAAGTGGCGCCTGTTCTGATCTAACATACGCAGGACACCACCTACTAAGCCCCCTACTGACGACAATAATTGCTTAGTCGCGGAGCCGGCGTGAGTGAGCTCTCCCTCCGGAGGGCGCCACCACGTCCGTCCAACGACAGCTCCCATGGACTCGCCGATACCGGTGACCCCGACGGAACCAAACCAAGGCCACAGACGTGGAGAGGACATCGAAATTGAGGTCACCATGAGAGCAGGGCATGAAGGGCCACAGAATTTGAGACTTTTTTTAAAGCTGATCGATGAGAATGAGGATGATTAAGATGATGCTACGGATTTCCATTGTGGTCTCAGACTGCACGACAGGGCTGTACTCTACGCTTCCTTTCATAATATATCCCGGCGTCAACCAGGCCCGAGAGATACAAGCACCTGCAGTGTTGGTCAGGAAATTTGAGCAACACTCTCAGAAACGCATCCATTAAGTGGATGAAACTCGACTGTGTGGTCCCAGTCTTCCCAACTGAGTCCGCAGCAAACTCAACTCTGGGTAGGAGCCGGTCGGGGCAGAAAAATCCACATGACTCTGATGGGAATCGAACCCACGACTAAGTGACATTTCACCTCTCTAGAAACCTTCCTTCAAGTATCTAACGATAATCTCCTATTTCTTTGACAATAAATGTTAATCATAATGCCGCCAGTACCAGTGTTTTTGTGGCTTCTTTTCTTGTGACTGGCTCTTCTAATTCTTTTGACTCTGATTCATTCAGTCGTGGTAAGTTTTGAATGCATTTGCTGATATCAATATTGCGTACTGTTCATTCTATATGCACATTCTCTAATCGCTTCCGACATATTGTCTGTTTGTTTTTTTTATATGAAATTACCCCCTTAAAATGTTACCAGTTTTGGCATTTGTTTACATACAAAAGTGTATATTTTCCATATGACGAAAATACTTGGTTACTTTTTCTTTATGTGCAATCGACTTTCCGCCAAACATTCGGTTAATTCCTTTCTTTGTCTTTTTTCTCTCCTAGTTCTCTCTTTTGTTCACGTTTCCTTGTTCTTCACATCTGCGTCCTTTTCTAACTCCTGCATTTATTAAAAAAAAAAAAAATTCTTCCGTGTTTGTTTTTACCCAATTCTTTCGTGTACTGAAAGCTAGATTTTTGGCCATTTTTTCATTACCAAAACATCTAAAAATAGCTGATCACTAGCTGTGAATTGGATATCATGACCGGGCATCTTACTCAAGTTGTCTCGCGTGTGATGCTGCTGCATCTTGCTCTTTAACATATCTAGAGTTTTTCTCCACAAATCTACACATCTTTCGTTTCTGAGTAATGACAAGTTAAAATGCAAACCACTTTTCTTTTCTCTTCTGTTGTCAGTGCTAAAGTGATGTTCATTGCAGAATGATCAGTTCTGTGACCCCTTGAACATTTGCAACAAGAGACTCAGAAATCAAGGGGGAAAAATCTAGATGGCTCTGTTGAAGGAGTGATCGTCTTCTCTCTGCATATCTCAGTAATTCGAGATCGATTTCTTTCCCTTTGTCAACCATTCTTAGGTCATCCGTCATATCAAAGACCGTTTCACGTGCTTTTATATTATGTTCAGCTTAATATATTACAGGGTTTAGTTGCAAGATTCCAACCCCCCCCCCCCCCCCCCACCCACACACACACACACACACGTATTATCAAGTCAGAAACACCCGCTTCGTGTGTCGAATTTCTTTTAAGAAAAAGAGAGGATCATCCCTTTGGCCTATACATATTCGCCAACACTAAGTCTTTTTCATTGTCTTCAAAACAAGAATAATAAAGTTATTCTGATTGTCATCACAGTGTCTGTAGATCAGACGTCATAAGAGGGAAAAACAAAAACGTCATCTTAAGAGAGAGAGAGAGAGGGAGAGAGAGAGGGAGAGAGAGGGGGAGAGAGAGAGGGAGGGGGGAGAGAGAGGGAGAGAGAGAGAGGAAGAGAGAGAGAGGGGAGAGAGAGAGAGGGAGAGAGAGAGAGGAGGAGAGAGAGAGGGAGAGAGAGGGAGAGACAGAGGGAGAGAGAGGGAGAGAAAGGGAGAGAGAGAGAGAGAGAGTAAATTCACGCAGATAGACAGATAGATAGGCAGGTAGATAGATGGATGGAGAGATAGGCAGACTGGCAGACAGATAGATAGATAGATAGATAGATAGATAGATAGATAGATAGATAGATAGGGTAATAGATAGATAGTTTAGGAGAAGAGAGAGAGAGAATTAGAACCATTCAGAGAGAGAGAGACAGAACTAGAAACCATGAGAGAGAGAGAGAGAAGAGTATATTCCCGCAGATGGATAGATAGGCAGGTAGACAGATGGATGGAGAGATAGAGAGATAGAGAGATATTCAAAGAGAGAGAGAGAGAGAGAGAGAGAGAGAGAGAGAGAGAGACCTTTAGAAATCCATGTATACACCAGTGTAGGAGAGGCTGTCAAGCTAGACTGAACACACATAATCATACATTAAAGTAAAAGAGATGTGTTTATACACGGGTGGCGTTTTGTTTGGTCTACTGAGCGATGCGAACGTACGACTCACTCTCTCCTGAAAAGCCTTTCAAACGCACAATAGACAATGTGTATATATGCAAGGGGTAATGTATATGTAGATGGGCGTGCATGCAAGTAGTGTGGTGTGTGTATGTGTGTGCGTGCGTGCGTGCGTGCATGCGTGCGTGCGTGCGTGCGTGCGTGTGTGGTGTGTGTGTGTGTGTGTGTGTTGTGTGTGTGTGTGTGTAGTAGTAGTAGTAGTAGTTAGGTAAGTAGTAGTAGTATGTAGTAGTAGTAGTAGTACTTTCATTTTTACGTCTTTTCACAAAATTATGTGATATTAGACAAGAGAGAGAGAGAGAGAGAGAGAGAGAGAGAGAGAGAGAGAGAGAGAGAGAGAGAGAGAGAGGTGTGTGTGTGTGTGTGTGTGTGTGTGTGTGTGTGTAAGAGTATGTGTGTGAAGCATAGGTGCGTGGAAGTGCACGCAAAATATGGAATAATTACTACTTATAACATTATAGTAAATATCTAACAGGACTACATGTTAAACAAGAGGTAACTTTCAAAGCAAAATCAATATCAGAAAAAACATCAGTCACTGTCATGCCTAATAAACATGGTAAGTATGCCTTAAGAGTCACACAATCAAATAAAACGTGGGCTCTTGACACATTTGCCTTACCACATATGCATTTTGTTCCTGCACTATATTTCGTTCTGAATGCGTCGAACAAACAAAGTTTCTGTACTGATACATATCACGAACCTGCAGGTGTTCAATGCCTTCAACCTGATGAAAGCTGAGAACATGGTTATTTCGAGCATTAACCCGCAAATAAGGGATGTTCTGGTTGTTTCTAAAAAAATTCCCAAGCCACTTGTTTTAAAACTTGATGACACTCTTGTAAAGTCAAGGGGACAGAAAGTGACTGTGCACTCATTTCAGTTTTAGCTCCCTTTTTGGCAGATCTGTCAGCGAATTCATTGCCCAAAATTCCACAGTGTGAAGGAACCCAGAAAAAAGTTAAATCGGTCCCTTTGCACATCAAAATATGAATTAAATAACATATTTCCTTCAAAATAAAGTTTTCAGAATTAGAACTGAAAAACTTGATAGATTGTAGTACCTGACATTGAGTCGACACATAACAATACTTGCAAGATTGATTGCGGTAAATCAATTAAATATGTCAAAGCCATTAGTATAGCTATCATTTCGGCAACTAAAATAGATCGATTTTTGCCTATTGAATATGCTTTATCTACTTTAAGTGATGGAATAACAAAAGCAGATCCAGCGTCTTTGTTCTTTGTCAATGATCCATCAGTATATACCTTAAGATGGTTAGAATACTTGCTTTGCATATGCATCTTTGCTGAATATGACAAGATATGCGGATGATCAGCTTTTTTAGCATCAGTGTGATTAAGGTCAAATTTTGCCCAGTGTCTTTCCCAGCTTGGGATTGGATCAGTATGAGAAATCTTTGCCAAAGAGTCGCGGGTCAAATCAGTTTTCTGCAACAAATGGGCAGAGTACGATCCAGCGTCTTTGTTCTTTGTCAATGATCCATCAGTATATACCTTAAGATGGTTAGAATAGGAAATGTTTTTTGCTCGTTTGGGGTAATCAGTAGATGGATTTAAAGAAATTTCTGTTTCGTTTACACCTTTCATAGCTGTACATTTCACAACATATTTTGCCAAAGTGAGTGTCTGTATTCGTTTAAAGGCAAAATATCAATTTCCGAATATGTCCGTACTGTAGAAGCATGTACAGGGACTCCCAAACATAATTTAAAAGCCTTGCTATCAACACTTTGCAGTTTTTGCAACAAATATTTAGGAGCACAAAAGAAAGCTTCTTGAGTATACGATAGCTTAGAACGAACGAGTGATATTGCCAGATGTTTCAATGTTTTTACATCCTGGCACCAGCTTTGCTTGCTTAAGATTTTCAAAAAATTTAAACTTTTCCTAGCCTGGTTTAAGGATAATCGATGTGAACTTTCCATGTCAATTTAGATGTGAAGTAAACTCCTAAGAATTTTACTGAGTGTACATACTAAAGTGTTATTCCATCAAGTCTAAAAGAAGGCAGATCAACAGGATCATCACCATTATTAAATAACATTATATACGTTTTTTCATGGGAAAGTTTCAGTCCATTTTCAAACAAGTACTTACTAAGATTATTTAGCTCTGCCTGAAACATTTTTTGTAATAGTTGATTGATCTTTTTGGCGTGTTTTTTTCTTAGACTAGCATTTATCCACATACACAGATCATCAGCATACTGCACAACGGTAGCGTTTTTAGTTACGTGCTTTGGGAGATCATGTAACAAAATATTAAATAACATTGGAGCAATTACGGAACCTTGGGGAATGCCCATTTCTAACGATTTAAAATTTGAATATGTGTTTTTCTACCCTGACTTGCAAACTTCTTTCTGATAAAAATTCTCTAATGTAGTTATAAAATTACCAGATATGCCAATTTTCTTCAGTTTATAAAGCAATCTAGCATGCCACACGCTATCAAAGGCTTTTTTAACATCAAAAAATGTCGCCAGAATACTCTTTCGCCTGGCAAATTGATGCTTAATTTGTGTTTGTTAATTTTACAATGTGGTGAGTTGTTGATCTTCCTTTTCTGAAGCCTGCTTGATTAGTAGGTATTATTTCATTTTTATCACAAAAATAGATAAGCCTATTTAGTATAATTCTTTCCATAAGTTTTCCTACATGAGACATCAGAGCTATAGGCCGGTAACTGTGGACACTTGTGGGAGATTTTCCTTGCTTTACAATGGGGATAATTACAGACTGTTTCCAAATTGATGGCATAACACCATTATTCCAAACCCGTTGGAATATTTTCAATAAAAAACAAAGATAATTATCTGGTAAATGTTTTAGCATTTCATTCGAAACAGCGTCCAATCCAACTGATGATGATTTATTACCTATCAAGGAGATGGAGTCGTTTAACTCGCATATAGTTATGGGGGCATTTATATAGTGGTCATTATTGGAAACTGGCTCTTCGTACATCTCTGTTTTTTCTTCCCTTTTCCTATGTTGTATGCAGTCTTGTGGAAGACTTTCTAGACGCATCGTCTTTGAAAAACATGTTAGCGAATGCTTCTGCTTTTTCAGATGAGGTTGAGAATTTTTTATTATCCAAATTAACTGGATATCTTGGGAGATTTATCCCTTTTTTCATAGTTTGAAATTTTTGCCACACTTTTTGAAGGTCTTTGTGATGAGAAACTTCTTTGGCACAAAATGCTGTCCAATAAAGCCGCTTTGCTTTTGCAATTACTCGATTAGAGTGTGACTTAGCTTTTTTCATTTCTAGGTGGTTTTCTTCACTTTTGGTTTTAATATACTCTTTGTATTTCGTTTCTTTAAGGCTACAGCTTCTTCACAATCCTTAGTCCACCACACATTGCCGGTATGAAGTGTTTTTGGAGAAGTATTAGTACGACATTTTGGTATTGAATCATCAGCGGCCAAGAGAATCATTTTATTGAATTTTGAATACATATTATTTACATTTTCTTCATCTTCACAAAAAGTCTCTATGTGTCTATAGGAAAGAAAAGCCTTGAACTTATCCCAGTTAGCAAACTTATAATTGTATTTAGGTATTTTGTCTTCAGGCAAATTTTTTATGTCGTATGCTTTATTAATTGTCATTATGATGGGCAGATGATCACTTCCAAGAGTGTCATCAAACGTTTGCCATAAGCAATCAAAGGCTAATTGGGGGGAAATCATTGTCAAATCTACTGCGCTTGATCTATGGGTGGGAATGTCAGGAATCCTAGTTATACTCCCATCATTAAGCAAATACAATGAAGAATCCACCACGTTTTCAAGAAAACGATTGCTTGTTATGGATGAACAACCTTTGGTGTGTGTGTGTGGTGTGTGTGTGGTGTGTGTGTGTGTGTGTGTGTGTGTGTGTGTGTGTGTGTGTGTGTGGTCGGGCGGCGGTGTGTGTGTGTGGTGCGTGTGTGGTGTGTGTGTGTGTGTGTGTGGTGTGTGTGTGTGTGTGTGTTGTGTGTGTGTGTGTGTGTGTGTGTGTGTGTGTGTGTGTGGTGTGTGTGTGTGTGTGTGGTGTGTGTGTGTCGTGTGTGTGTGTAATGATTCATCAAGCTGGCGGCAGAGGTGCACCAAAGAAAGATTTCCAAATGCCTTAATAAGGATTATTGCTGTCGCAGGTCTGTCCGACAAACGTTGGGCTTGACTGATTAGGTGCCAGTGTGATGGCTTGTTAAGATCTTCAGCCTTAAGTCAGACTGGCCAAAAGCTTGTCCATCAAAGAGAGAGATTCGCCCTTGCCAGAATACCTCCTTATCAACCGCACATCGCCAAGCATATATAGATGCCAAGTCTAGGCCAGATTATTCTCAGCCTAAGTGTCTTGGTTAATGAGTATGAGGGTGCCGCGCGCGCGCGCGCCACACACACACACACACACACCACACACACACACACACACCAAAAACACACAACACCACACGCCGCACTCACACACACCACGCACGCTGGCGCCCACTCACACACACACACACACACACACACCACACACACACACACACAACACACACAAACGACACACACAGACACAACACACACAACACAAACACAGACACACACACACACACCACACACCACACACACACATACACACACACAAACACACGCACGCACCACACACCACACACGCACGCACAGCACACACACACACACACAGCACACACACACATACACACACACACACACACACACACACACACACACACACACACACACCACAACGCACGCACGCACACACGCTGGCGAGCGCATTCACACCCACACACACAGCACACACACGAACACAGACACACAGAAAGACACACACACACACACACACACACACACAACACACACACACACACACACACACACACACACACACACACACACACACACACACCGGAGAGACGAATTTGTTTGAGATAATAGTGATTTCTTGATGAGAATGTCGTGGATGAGAAAATGAATCCCGGAGAAGTATAAGATACACTTAAACATAAACGAACAGAAAACAATCACCACGGTGCTTGTCCAGCGAACACGCAGTAGTCTTTATTTTAATAGATAAATCGTCGCGACATTTTCTTGCAGTGAACACACGATAGACGTGGTCTTTTTACAATAGATACATCACTACGGCACTTGCCCAGTAAACACATCGCGAAATGTTCACAATAGGTACATCACCACAACACTCGCCCTGTCAAAAACGCAGCATTTTTTTTTTTAATAACAGACATATCATCACTGTACTCGTCCACTGAACAAACTATAGTCTTTTAACGAGAGAGACATCACCACGGCGCAATGCCCAGTGAATGCATTGGCAGACTGTTCACGACAAATATACCACCACCATCATATTGCACAGGTAACACATACTAGTGTTTGTTTGTTTTTTTAAATAGTAAATTCAAATACTCAAGGAAAACAGTTATCTGCATTTTCCTGAGTGCAAGGTTATGGCGATCAGTTCACACGAATAACTTGATTCAGCTCAATGCGCCAAGGCATATATTCTGGATTGCAAAGCCGAGAGCTCCCTGACCGTTCTTACTCTTATGCATCATCAAACAGTGGTACTAAAAACTTGACTGCAACTGATGATGTCAGAATGTGATTTTCTTTAAAGCTCCAGTTTATGTTTTGTGTATTTTAGGTAACGCAGTATTACTATTTACAACAAATAATTACAGAGAATTCTCTTCAGAGGGCACGTAGGACCTCCAAGTGAAAGCTTGGCCGGTTGGATAGTACTGTCTTCACCTGTCAGCGGAACAGCAACGAGTGAGGTTTGCAGGATGGACGGTAGTTTTTCGCCGGTGGGCTCTGCAGTTTTGATATATGGGCTGGTGCCCCATGGGAACGCCTCAGTGGAGGTTGTGTCATGTCACATCCAGTAGCCATTACACAATGGCATCTGCCGGGGAGCAATTATGTCCCCTGACATCTTAATGGAATGCTCTCTGCGTGTCTGCACGCTATGTGAACACAGCGTAGGCTTCCAAGGGCGGTGCAGGATTGCTCCCAGCTGGTTTGTTCGGCAGTAGAGAATAGTACTTCTCTGGGTTCCACTCGCACCTTCGGATGCATCTTTTTCCTTTACAACAAATAATTACAGGGGGAAATTTACATCAAATCATGACAATGTCTTCTTGAAAAGAATACTGAATATTTTTGGTATACACATTTCAACAAGCATCATGGACACAAATAGTACATTGTACAGTTACCAGACATGTTTGTTTCTTATTAATCTGCTTTTGTTGTAGATACCAGGAACACAAAACAAAGTAAGGAAGCCGGGATAGAATAGACCATAAAATCTTTATTTGAAAATTAAGTTTATCCTGAATCACCTTTTAAAGGCATGAACTAAAACAATCACAAATTGTTCATTTCAGTGGGGGAAAAACAGATTCTGGTCCCAAAGTTTGTTAGACAGCTGTTGATCTAGTTGACACATGACGTTCGCTTCTTGCATACATGTATTTTCCTCCTAAACAGGTGTGCGTCAGTGTATGAGTTATTTGATTCCCCGAGATACAGCAGTAAATTGGCAGGCATATGACGGTGAGAAATGTCACGGCAGACTGATCACCTATCCCCCCCCCCCACCCACACACACACACACACACACACACACACACACACTC
>CM065739.1:7636129-7643629 GCA_033310375.1 Conus canariensis
GATATGGGCGGGGTAGAGTTGGCAAAAGAGGATGAGATGAGAGAGCGGAGAAGGCAGAGAGAGGGACGGGGTTGGGAAAAGGAGGGGAGGGGGGGGGGGCAGATAGAGTCGGGAGACGCAGTGTGAGGCGAAAAGGAGGGATAGTGGTGGTGGTGGGGGGGAGGGGGCGAGAGTTGGGAAAGGGGAAAACGGAAAAGGGTAAGGTATAAGGAGATAAGGGGAAAGAGAGAGGAACGGGGGAGGAAAAGGTGGAAAGAGCTGGGAGGGAATTAGAGGGAGAGGAGTGGGGGGGGGGGGTTGCAGAAGTTAGTGATGGTAGTGAAGAACCACTAAGTAATTAGTTCAGGAAGGACTATGTAAAGGTTGCGGGTTATAAAATGGCATACAGCTAAAATAGAAGACAACAATTATGCACCAGATAAAGTCACTACCGAGCAGACCTCTTCCGAGCCTTTTTTTGTATGATGAAAATTATGAACGTAATCGTTCAATAATATTTTGTATTACGAAACACAAGAGCATGATTATTTGACGATCATTACTATTATATTTTGATATACTCTGGTCCAAAGCATACGTCCTCTCCAACGGATTGTATATAAAGGAGTAAACAGACACAAATGTTAGCAAAGTAAGAAGAAAAGCGAGATAAATAGATGAACAAATAAAAAAATTGTCATGATGATGCTGATGATGATGATGATGATGATGATGATGATGATGATGATGATGATGATGACGACGACGACGACGATGACGAAGACAACAATAAGGGACATAAGAATAATAACAATAACGACAATGATGTTGATGATGGTGATGATGATGATGATTGACAAACATGAGTATGATGATAGCGCAGTTATTTGCAAGCAATCATTTCCATCACATCATACATGAACAAATAGTCACTTAGAATACATCCATTATATATACATATAAGAAGAAGCCTTTGTGGCGAAAGCTTGGGTATTAAAGTTGTCCCTGTGGGAAAAGACGTTCAACTTGTTTCAGTATTCATTTTATTCAAATCATCCTGTTGTCGTTTTGTTGAGGCGCGGTGTGAGTTTTAGTGAGAATTTTACCTGTGAATATATATATATATATATATATATATATATATATAGAGAGAGAGAGAGAGAGAGAGAGAGAGAGAGAGAGAGAGAGAGAGAGAGAATGGTACTGAGGATCAGCGCAATCTTAAAAACAGTGCTCAACCACAGTGGGAGCGACATTTGTTATATTAAAAGCAAGTTAAAATCACGCTTCTAAAAACATCTACAAATTTGTTTCACGCTGTGCCGAACCTTAAAAATGCCATCGATTCAGCAAACAAAATGAAAAGCAGCACAGAAAAAAAGGAGGGTAACGAAAGGAAATCTTGTAACTGTACCAAAAAAGAACAGTGCCCCCTAAGCAACAAATGCCTTCACAACTACATTGTGTACCAAACCACTGTAACATCAGAGAACGCAAAAGAAACATATGTAGGTATCACGGAAAACCAATTCAAAACTAGATATGCAAACCATAAACAATCATTCAATAAAGAAAGATACAAAAACCAAACAGAATTGAGTAAATACATTTGGAAACTTAAAGATAAAAACATAGACTACAACTTATCTTGGAAAATTTTAAAAAGAGCAGCACCATACAACAACATTTTAAAAAAATGCAATCTATGCCTAACAGAGAAATACATTATACTATGTAAACCACAGTTGGCAACTCTAAATGTTAGAACAGAAATGGTTAACAATTGCAGACACAGATGGAAGTTCCTATCAGCGAATAAAACCAACACCTGAGAAACACATGTAGCACGGGAAAAAAACAACAGCAAACCAGCTAGCTATATATATACGTGGCACTGGCAACACAAGCTCATCACATCCTGACGACCGCACAGCGTGAAACAAATTTGTAGATGTTTTTAGAAGCTTGATTTTAACTTGCTTTTAATATAACAATATATATATATATATATATAATATATATATATATATATAGCGTGCTGTTGTTTTCTTCTCCGTGCTACATGTGTTTCTCAGGTGTTTTTGATTTTATTCACTGATAAAAACTTCCACCTGTGTCTGCAATTGTTAACCATTTCTGTTCTAATATTAAAAGTTGCTAATTGTGGTTTACATAGTATAATGTATTTCTCTGTAAGGCATAGATTACATCTTTTTGAAATGTTTTTGTATGGTGCTGCTCTTTTTAAGATTTTCCAAGATATGTTGTCTGTGTTTTTATCTTTAAGTTTCCAAATGTATTTACTCAGTTCTATTTGGTTTTTATATCTTTCTTTGTTGAATGATTGTTTATGGTTTGCATATCTAGTTTTGAACTGGTTTTCAGTGATACCTACATATGTTTCTTTTGCGTTCTCTGATCTTACAGTGGCTTGGTACACAATGTTGTTGTAAAGGCATTTGTTGTTTAGGGGACACTGTTCTTTTTTGGTACAGTTACAAGATTTCCTTTCGTCACCTTCATTTTTCTCTGTGCTGCTTTTCATTTTATTTGCTGAATCAATGGCATTTTTTAAGATTCGGCATACATGAATATGATAATCTGATGTTGTTTTTGTTGAATATTTTAAATAATTTATGGTCTTTGGGGAAAGATGATGTCAAGATTTTAAAGAATTCTTTCCCTACGTTTGTTTTGATTCTTGCATCATATGGGGGATTGTACCATATGATATTCCTTTTCCTGTTCTTTCTACATCTTTTTGTGTCATTGTCTGGATCGTATCGTACTTCATAATTGTAGCCACTTTTATGTAACGCCTCTTGGTATTCAGCTGTAGCATTGTTGAATACTGTTTCGTTACATGACAAATTGGATAGCCTTTTATTTATGCTTTTGGGTATTGTTTTCAGTATGGAGGGTGGGTGATTGCTTTTGATGTTTACATAAACAGGCGTATCATTTGGTTTCTTGTATGGATTTTATGTATGTTGGTTGAGGTCTAACGATATGTCTAAATAGTTCACTATCTTTTTGTTTGCTTCTATGGTGATTTTTAAGTTTTGGTTGTGGAAAATTTTACACAATTCTTTTTTCTTATTTTCAATATTCCTAGGGTTGTCATTCAGAGTGGCAAGGCCGTCATCCCTGTACAGTCCAGTTTGTTTTCCAAGGTTGTTTTGTTTTTAATATTGGATAACATGAATAGTCCGACAAGTTCGCAAGTTTCGGCACCGTCATATGATCCCATTGTAACATCAAAAGGTGAATTCCTGCTTGTGTTCTTAATCCAGGTTTCATTTTTACTGCGCAGTAAAGTTTTCTTTGTATGGAGAATGATTTCCATTTCTGACCCTGACATATCTTGGAAAATCTTAAAAAGAGTAGCACCATACAATAACATTTCAAAAAGATGTAATCTATGCCTTACAGAGAAATACATTATACTATGTAAACCACATTTAGCAACTTCAAATATTAAAACAGAAATGCACAAATAGTTGGTTGACTGCAGGACCTGGATCGATAAGACAACTTGACTGGGGTATGGTAGCAGGTCCTTGAGGAAGAGGTGGATGAGGGCGCTTCGGTTTAAAACCTTCTTTGCTCAGAGGGACAAGTGGGAATGGGTGACAGTGGGCAGGGAGAAATGGGGAAGTGAGGAAGTGAGCACTGCCAAAAAGCTGAAAAGTGAATACTGCTTGAAGATGAAAAGTGTTCAGCAAGGATTGAGGGGAAGGAAGGAGAGAGTTGGAAGGGATGAGGGGGGGGGGGTATAGAAGGAGGGTGGGGAAGAAGAGAGAAATGGGCCAAGAGCAGAAGGACTGGGGGGGGGATAAAGTAAATAAAAATAGTAATAATAAGATAAGTAAGAACAAAGGGCTGTTATAGAGGAAAGTCAGTGTTTGATATTGATTCCATTTGGGTGGATAGTGCCAAGTTTGTGAATAAGGAGGGACTCTTGTTCTTTACGTCTTATAGAGGAAGATGAATTTTGCCAGACTGCAGCAATCTGCATGTGGGAGAGGTTGTGGCCGGAAGAACAGAAATGGTTTGCAATTGGTGTATTGTAACCGAGACGGACTGCTCGTAGGTGTTCTGTAAACGGTCGTTGAGGGTTCTGTAGGTTTCTCCAACATACAGGAGGCCACAGAAGGAGCAAGAAAGAATGTAAACTACATTGCGGGACTGACAAGTGAAAGGGTTGCGTATGGAAATTTTGCCTGAGGGGCCACAGATGGTTGTAGAAGAGTTTAGGTGAGGACAGGTTTTGCATTTGGGTTGCTTGCATGGAGAATTGCCAGGTGGTGAGACTGTGTTTGTGGACAATTTTGAATGCACAAGAAGATCTCTGAGGTTGGTGTCACGTTTGTAGGCAACTAGTGGAGGCTGGGTGAAAATGTGTTTCAGGGAAGGATCAGTCTGCAGAATGTGGTAGTTCTTCATAAGGATGTTTTTGATGGCGAGGTTGTGAGGATGGAAGGTGATAGCAAGAACAGGCCTGTCGTCTGATGAAGGAGTGATCTTTTGCTTAAGAGCAGTGTTTCTGGGAATTCTAGAGGCCCTTTGTAGGGCTTCTTGGCAAATGGGTTCAGGGTATCCACGTTCAAGGAAAAATGAGATCATCAGGGTAGATTGTTTGGCGAAATCGTCATCATCGCTGCAGATGCGTCGCAAACGAAGTAGTTGAGAGAAAGGAATGCTTGTTTTGGTGGAAGCAGGGTGACTGGAGGAGTACAGAAGGTATGAATGCGAGTCGGTGGGTTTGTAATGAACAGATGTGGTGAGGTAGGGTGAGTTGGGACAGATAGAGATTTTGATGTCAAGGAAGGAAATGGTAGTCTGAGTGATTTCAAAAGTGAATCTAAGAGCTGGATGAAATCCACTGACGAAGTCAATGAAGTTTTTCAGATCTTGGATTGGACAGGAGGCTGCACCGAGGCAATCGTCAATGAAGCGACGGAAAAAAGTCTGGGAAAGTGCCTGTGTATTGTGAGAAGATCTTTTCTTCAATGTAGCCAACAAACAGGCAGGCGTAGCCAGGACCCATCCTGGTGCCCATAGCAACGCCGCAATTCTGTTGGAAATGGTCAGCACCAAACTGAAAGTTGTTGAGTGTGAGAACAAGCTCAGCAAGACGGAGAAGAGTGGTGGTGGGTAGATTTCTGCTGTCTTTTGACAAGAAGTGTTTGAGGGCTGAAAGCCCTTCATGATGGGGAATGCTTGTGTAAAGTGCACAGACGTCCATGGTGAAGAGGTGACGGTGTTGGGAGCCAGGATGGAAGGAGAAATTTTGCAGAAGATCAAGAGTATGGTTTGTGTCCTTAAGAAAGGTGGGGAGGTTGGAAACGATAGGCTGGAGGATTTTGTCGAGAAACTGAGAGATCTGGACAGTGGGGCAGGAACAGGCAGAGACAATGGGGCGGCCTGGGTTATTTGGTTTATGTATTTTGGGAAGCAAGTAGAATTGGGAATCTTTGGGTTCAGAAACGACCAGGGAATGGGCTTCATTTGGGAGGTTTCCAGCGCTAATGCACTTGCGAATGAATTTTCTGATCAAGGTGTTATTGGTTTTGGTTTGACTGGGCTGTGAAGAGGTGTAGAATCTGGTGTCTGAGAGCTGGGAGAGTGTCTCGGCGATGTACAGGTCCCGCCGCCAGACAACAATAGCGCCACCCTTGTCAGCTGGTTTGACTACAATGTCTTTACGCTGGCGTAGTTCTCTGAGAGCTTGAGCTTCTGCTGAGGAAATGTTGGAGTGTCTGAGGGGTTTGGGTTTTAGAGCAGCGATTTGATGAGAACAGGTTTGGATGTAAAATTCTAGAGAGGAAAACTGGTTTGTGGGAGGGGTCCAGGAGCTGGGGAGGGAAGGAAAGGGAGGGAGGTCACTGTCAGGATCAGGTATAGATGGGGTGGTGTTGGTAGTGTTTTCAAAATGTGCCATGAGGCGTAGTCGCCTGAAGAAACGCTGACACTGAAAACAAGCGTCAGAACCATTGGCCTTGGGTTTGGTGGGTACGAAGTTCAGCCCACGATTGAGGACTTGACGCTGTGTGTCTGTCAAATGGAGATCAGCGGGAATGGTGACCACAAGGTTTTTGTGACATGAGGTTTGAGGGGGCTGTGGCTGAGGTTGACTGGAAAGCAGGTTGGATAGTTTTTTTGATTTGGTCTGTTTCAGGCTATTGTACAATTTTTCATTTGCTGAACGTACTGTTGAAATGATGAAATGTGTCATAGAGGGAGTGCAAAGGTCAGATATTTGTTTGCGAGTTTGTTGCAGTTTTTTGTCTGTTTGTTGGATAGATTGTTGGCGGGATCTGACAATGTCCTTCATGAGTCGGAAAGAGGTGCTTTGTAGAGTAGAATGGACAGAGCGGAGAGCAGGAGGCGACAAAGTAGAGGGATGAAACTTTAAACAGAAACCTTGGGGGATGACTTTTTTGTTGATGCAGGTGCGGAGAAAAGAGAGATGACTGCAGGTACTTGTCTTGTGAAGGACAGATTTACAGTAGAACATACCTGCAGAGCGAGGAATGGTAGGAAGGAAGCGGAAGGCAGTGCTCACTTGTTGGAAGAAGGGAGAGGAAACAGGCATGATGGGGAGGGAGCAGTCGTTGGTAGCTTGATGAAGAACACAAATAGTTGGTTGACTGCAGGACCTGGATCGATAAGACAACTTGCCTGGGGTATGGTAGCAGGTCCTTGAGGAAGAGGTGGATGAGGGCGCTTCGGTTTAAAACCTTCTTTGCTCAGAGGGACAAGTGGGAATGGGTGACAGTGGGCAGGGAGAAATGGGGAAGTGAGGAAGTGAGCACTGCCAAAAAGCTGAAAAGTGAATACTGCTTGAAGATGAAAAGTGTTCAGCAAGGATTGAGGGGGAAGGAAGGAGAGAGTTGGAAGGGATGAGGGGGGGGGTATAGAAGGAGGGTGGGGAAGAAGAGAGAAATGGGCCAAGAGCAGAAGGACTGGGGGGGGGAGATAAAGTAAATAAAAATAGTAATAATAATGTTAAGAGACAAAATCAAGATAAGTAAGAACAAAGGGCTGTTATAGAGGAAAGTCAGTGTTTGACATTGATTCCATTTGGGTGGATAGTGCCAAGTTTGTGAATAAGGAGGGACTCTTGTTCTTTACGTCTTATAGAGGAAGATGAATTTTGCCAGACTGCAGCAATCTGCATGTGGGAGAGGTTGTGGCCGGAAGAACAGAAATGGTTTGCAATTGGTGTATTGTAACCGAGACGGACTGCTCGTAGGTGTTCTGTGAAACGGTCGTTGAGGGTTCTGTAGGTTTCTCCAACATACAGGAGGCCACAGAAGGAGCAAGAAAGAATGTAAACTACATTGCGGGACTGACAAGTGAAAGGGTTGCGTATGGAAATTTTGCCTGAGGGGCCACAGATGGTTGTAGAAGAGTTTAGGTGAGGACAGGTTTTGCATTTGGGTTGCTTGCATGGAGAATTGCCAGGTGGTGAGACTGTGTTTGTGGACAATTTTGAATGCACAAGAAGATCTCTGA
>CM065739.1:7651129-7658629 GCA_033310375.1 Conus canariensis
CCGACTCATATAATCTCACACGCATACACACACACACACACACACACACACACACACACACACACACACACACACACACGCACACATATATATAAATATATATATATATATATATACATACGTAACATGGGATTTGGACACTGGTCATAAAGCATTTGTCATGCACTAAACAAAAATAAAGTAAAGCATAACAAAGCAAAACAAAGAAAAAAATGTCATTGGTATGTGGTCCATCAATAGTACTTTTTATGTTGAAGCAGTACACAAACGTTTTAAAGCTTTATAAGTGAGTAGTGCTACATTAGATAATACACACTCATTTCTACATGCCATAAATAGATTCAACATGAACTGACATGGGTCATTATAATACTTGGGCTGAATATATCTTATCCTCAAATCATGAAGAACAGGGCAACACAGAATAATATGAATGGCATCTTCCTTAGAAACATGACACAAGCGACACATAACTTCATCTGTTTTTCCACTGTATCTAAATCGGTGGCTAGCTATATCTTTCGTCTTCTTTCCATTAATATCAAAATCATATAACACTTTATACACTTTAAGTGGTAACTTGTAATTTTCCATCCTTGTCAATTTTAGCCAGTAACTGAGGCATTTAACGTATGAGTTTAAATAGATAGGATATCTCCCTATTTCTCCATATACCAAATCATTAGGAGTACGACTGTCGACGTTCAAAAAGCGTTTCATGGCAAACAAATGCAGCTTTTCGATAACATTGCTGCTTTCGAACGCCCATATTTCAGCCCCATATTGCAAAATTGATTGAACTTGTGAATCAAATAACTTTTAAAATATATTAAACGAACTACAGTCAAGCTTATACATTACCTTAAGTATAATTAGAACAGCTCTTTTTGCTCTGTTAACTATATCTCTACATGCATAGGTAAAACTCAGCCTGGTTGAAAAGAATATACCCAGATACTTATATACGTTTACTACTTTTACTGGCTCATTTCCATACATCCAATGTTCATGTCTAGCCAGATACCCACCCTTGCGAAAAACAATGATATTTGTTTTCTCCATATTCACTTTTAGCTCCAGTCTCACTGCAGCTGCATACAAACTATTCAACTGTCTTTTTAGGCCAACAACTGATATTGATAACAAGATAATATCATCCGCAAAAAGTAATATGAACAATTCTATCAAATCAAAGGACACACCATTTTTGCCATTTTCTATAATTTCTAGTGCAAGTTCGTTGACGAACAACGAAAAGAGAATCGGGCTGCAAACATCACCTTGCTTTACTCCCCTTGTGCAATTCACAATATCTGATAATTTACCCCCACTTCTTATCCTAGCCTTTACATCTCTATACATACTCTTAATGCATCTATATAATTTACCACTGACTCTATTTTTTAGCAACACAGGCCATAGCAAATTTCTAGAAATGGAGTCGAAAGCTTTCTCAAAATCTACAAATGCACGTACAATTTTTGATTCTTTGCAAACTGTTTCTGAATGGCAGCTAGCAATGTAAATATATGATATATCGTACAGTAGTCCTTCTTAAACCCTGCTTGATGTTCCCCAGTTATGTTATTTAAATTTACCCACTCTTGTAATCTGCTGTTGATTATTGAGCTATATAACTTACTACTTATATTATACAATGATATACCTCTGTAGTTGTTCATGTTATTGACTTCGCCTTTCTAAAAAAAAAGTAGTATAATAATTGACTCAGTCCAGTCATCTGGATAGATTCCATTATTGAATAAATGGTTAAATAATTTCACTAAAAACATTAACACTGGCTCTCCTGCGTTTTTAAAGAACTCTCCAATTAAATCATCAGGTCCAGCCGATTTACCATTCTTCAGCTTTCTAACTGCTATCATTACCTCGTCCCTAGATATTGGTCTGTCATACATCTCATCACCATCCTCTACTGTATCATCATCTGGAAAATCATGTGTTTCTCTATCTAATAATATCTTAATATGACCAAACCACCGATCGATGGATATGTTATTTTGTGGTTGTGTTTTTTATGAGAGAATTTCTTAACCGTTTCCCAAAATGTCTTCTGGCATTTAACAGAATCAAGGAGTTCCTTTAACATTGATTCATTTCGTTCCTCCTTCTTCCTCATAATCATGTTTTTGTATTCTTCTAGCTATACAAAGTCTAATTCGGTCATTTTTACCCAGTGAACGCTTAAACAATCTATGAGGTCTTTTCACTTTTCGTTTGTTTGATTTGCATTCGTGGTCAAACCATCCTTTGCTTGACTGCTTGTGTATCGGTATTCGTTTCCTCATATGTCCTGCCTGATCTTTAACAATCTGGTTAAACCTATCTATTGCTATGTTAACATCAACATTGATTAAGTCTGTGGCAACTTCTAACTCTTTTGTTTACTTTATTCGAGTTCACTGAGTCAAAAAATGTCCGCGCATATGATGAAATCCATTTATATTTATCAGTGAACATGTCTTCACTCTTATTCACAGAATTCCTGATGGAAGTAATACGTGTTTGATTATTAAAGCACAACAAAAGAGGCAGATCATCTGATTCTAATCTCTCAAGGACACTCTCTTTAAGGAGAGAGAGAGAGAGAGAGAGAGAGTGAGAGAGAGAGAGAGAGAGAGAGAGAGAGAGAGAGAGAGAGAGAGTACGTTAACGAAAAGTGGTACATAAATCTGAAAAAAAAATCATGCGTGCGTGCGTGCGTGCGTGCGTGCGTGCGTGCGTGCGTGTGTGTGTGTGTGTGTGTGTGTGTGTGTGTGTGTGTGTGTGTGTGTGTTCGTGTGTGCGTGCGCGCGGTACAAAAGCGTTCCCATTGCGTCAAGACGTAAGGACTGGTGAAAGAGGTACAAGCTGCATGCACTTAGGACAGCTTCCGCTTACGTAGGAAGGGTGACGCTAGGACTGACGTGCTACAAGTTACAGCCGAAGCAGCGAGAACCGGAGCAAGTCACATGTAACAACTTCCTGCTGGCCATATGCCACAAGTAGGATATTGCACTACACCACTTTATTACCCATGTAAGCGTTTTGAGGCCCACCATAAATATGACCCAGCATTTTCTGTTAAAGTGATCATTGAGCAACCCCCCCCCCCCCTTTTTTTTTTTCCCCCGATGAAATCACAAACAGTCTTCAAATACATGACCTTCCCCTTAGTTGAGCCCATGCTGTATCCTACAGAGAGGCGAAGACCATCATCCGCAGCCAGTTCAGGACAGCATGGAGAGAAAGACTACAGGTAGAGGCAGAGAAGGATGACATTCACCATCTTGAGCGTGCCCAACAAGTCGCCATCTTCAGACTAAGAACTGGACACTGTCAGTTGCTCTCCCACCTCTATCGCCTGAATATATCGCACACAGATGAGTGCCCATGTTAACGACCAATCTGTCGCCCCTGCCCAATTTTTGCCCGGCGACAGATTGGTCTTCAAACCATTACCAATCTGTCGCCCAGGCGACAGATTGTGCCCGGCTGTTGCATATTTTGATGGGATATACCTTATAGGGAAGACATCATGATTGAAGAGGGAATATTTGAGCGGATAGAAAAACACAGCGTCACAGCGAACTACTTTTGAAGTCGGAGTGTTTCTACTCCTGTGGCAGGGTAATAAAGAATCGCGGCCCCTGTAACTCCAGGGTATTGGGGCCAGTTCCCTTCTTATTTGGTGTGAGGGTTTATTGTACCAAGTCCTTTTATGATAGTCACTTCTGGCAGGCACCTCTCGCACACGTTTTCTTAGTCTAGAAATAACTAGACATAAAAACTCTCTCTGCACCTACCAAAGCTCTCGTACCCTTCGCTCTTCTTCACAAAAACTTTTGAAAATCCCTAAGCGTTCTCTGAAATCTGTTGGCGAAAGAGCCTTCAGTTTTAGAGCACCTTCTATTTGGAACTCCCTCCCTGAAGACCTTCGTAATCAGCCTACTCTTTCTTCTTTTAAATCTCAGCTCAAAACTTACCTCTTCAAAAAAGCCTATTCTCTTCTGTAGATGACCAGATCTCTCTTAAATTCCTCCACAACTAGTTCGGTGAGACAGTTTATGCATGTAGGTGCGTCTGCCATTGTGTATTTTCTTTTTGCTGTGTGCATGAATATTGTATGAATAAGTGCAAATGGTGGATGTAAGCGCATTGAGTTGTACAACAAGAAATGCGCTATATAAATATTATACATTATTATTATTATTATTAAAAACAATATGAAAACACTCAGGGTCTGTATTCACATTGAGACAACAAGAGAACTGGCACCATGCCAGCGTAGAAGCCCTTCCAAAAATCCTGTAAAATTCTATTGGCCCCATGCTATCCCGATGTGAATACAGGCCCACGTCAATAACAAAAATGACGTGAAAATACATTTAAACATGAAAAGAAAAAAAAACACAACCGTTCAAGAAAAGTAAAAATGGAACATCGAACAAGTCCTAAAACAATGTCACACATTGAAAGGGGTTTTCGTAAACCTCCTTCAAAGTCCTTTTTGAAAAAAATGGTAAATATGTTTTCAGTCTTCTGCAATCACAACAAATATGACTATGGTGTGTGTGTGTGTGTGTGTGTGTGTGTGTGTGTGTGTGTGTGTGTGTGTGTGTGTGTGTGTGTGTGATGAGACGAACATATTAAATATAGATAGATAGATAGATAGATAGATAGATAGATAGATAGATACTGCATCAAAGTGACCACAGGTCATCTACGTCATGAAAGGTAGAAAAATGCTCATCACACAATAATATGCAATCAAATAGAGAAAACATGGAATTTACATCACAATGAAAACTGGTCATTCTTGCTGATTACCGGTCATCTGCGTTATAAAGAGCAAAGAAACGCCCATACCACAACAATATTCTGTCTGTCAAACTTTTTTTAAATATGGAATTGGCATCAAACTGATCACTGGTCATTGTCACTGACCATTGCAACAACACTCTGTCAAACATTTTTTTAAAAATATGGAATTGGCATCAAACTGATCACTGGTCATTGTCATTGACCACTGGTCATCTGAATTGTAAGAAGCACAGAAATATTCATATAATAAATAGTAAGCAATTACGTTCTCCAAACTGGTCACTGGTCATTGTTGCTAACCACCAGTCATACTACGTTTTAAGAAGCATATACACCCTATAACACATCAATACAAAATGAGATAGTGAAAAAATGAAATTGACATAACACTGACCACTAGTCTTTCTTGCAGACCACTGGTCTTCTACATTAAAAAAAGAAAGCATTAAACATACCAATATGGAGTGAACTCAGGAAAATATTAAATTTACGTGAATCTGACCACTGGTCAATCTTGTTGACCACCGGACATCTATATTGTAAACTGTACAGAAGCGTTTATAACACACCAATATGCAGTGAAATAGTGAAAACGTGAAATTTTCATGAAGCTGACCACTGGTTTTGGCACTGACCAGTAGTTATCTAGGTTGTGAATATTATAAAATTACTATTAGAGCATACGCAGCCTAAGTAGTGAACATTTGGATTTTACAATAAGCTGAACTACTTCGTGGTCACCCCAATCGATAGGGAGAGTATTGGACAGGTAACGTTTATGGCCAATGTTTAATACCATGTCCATATAAACTTACCAAAATAACATAAGCAACATTTTTTGTGTGTTTGCCTACTTTCCAGCGTGAATTATATTATTTGGATTTGATAACTAGTTGCTTTAACTACTTGACACCTGCATGTTTGAGTTTTCTGACTGATTATGCACTCTGAAGATTTCTCAATGTGACCATTCGATAGAAAAACAACAATAAACTCCTGTCTCATTCCATCACTTTTTATTAGATTTTATTATCATTTGGCTCTTAGTTTGATGTTAAGAAAAGACAAGAAACTAATGACGAAATTGAAAATAAATAAATAAATAAAAATATGGGGCACTTCCCATACTTTCTCTCACAAGGACCACACTTTCTCTCAGTCCCGCACTTTCTCCTAAAGTGAGAGAAAGTGTGGGAATGAGAGAAACTGTGGCCCAACATCAACTTACTGAGAGCAAGGTAAGTTGGCGATAAATTGGCCAAGGGGCGACAGATTGGACAGTGAAGTGCGACCCAATCTGTCGCCCTCAAAAACTTAGAATGGGCGACAGATTGCTCCTGGTATTGAGGACCAATCTGTCTCCTTGGCGACAAACTGGTCCTGGTGTTGAGGCCCAATCTGTCGCCGGGCGACAAATTGGGCAGGGGCGACAGACTGGTCGTTAGCATGCCCATGTGGTACTGGCCCTCAAAGCCCAGCCCACGTACTTAGGCCTGTCCCACTTTCGACAGCCTGCGGCGTGAGTTTTGGCCCGGTGTAGTGGAACTCCAAGACAAGCTGTGGGGAACGGCAGACTCACTCCGACGGACCGCTGACTTTGCCCAAGCTACCGGACTTTGTATCTGACCAGCATGACCAGGGAACGCAGAAGAAGAAGAAGCTGACACACATTTCAGGCCTTTGCACTCACCCGTGACACTATCCTTGCGCCAGCTCGAAGCTCGCAAATAGTCCCATTCCTTTCACTTTAATCTCTCTGCTTGGAACCACCTGGCTTGTACCTCGATGGATATTTGGAAGAAAATGAGGAGAATCAGTTTCCAGACACAATAAAAAAAAATTCTCAAACAATCTCATTCTGCCAGTCTTGAAATTCTCGACTCCTTAAGGAAGGCTTTGGTGCATTAATTTTTGGTGTGCATCCTGCCTCACGACATTTGTTCTTCCTTCAGTGAACAAGGGCCATTAGCAGCCAATGTCTGTTGACGACATCAACAGGACGTTTGTAATTTATTCTGTCATGCCAACCAAAATGCGTTCGTTCTTTAGGCAGTGAATACATACAGGGACATAATAAAGGTGCGTTGTTGAACAGCTCTTCATCGAAGATGATCTTGACAAATGAAGAGACGACGACGACGACGAAGACGACGACGACGAAAGTAGAAGAAGAAGAAGAAGAAGAAGAAGAAGAAGAAGAAGAAGAAACATGCGAGGAATGCGAAGAAGAATGCGAAGAAAAAGAAGAAGAAGAAGAAGAAAGAAGGGTCAGGAGGCGTGGTATGGGAAGTAACAGGAGGCTATAGGGGATGAAGGATGTGTGTGTGTGTGTGCGTGTGTGTGTGTGTGTGTGTGGAGAGAGAGAGAGAGAGAGAGAGAGAGAGAGAGAGAGAGAGAGAGAGAGAGAGAGAGAGAGAGAGAGAGAGAGAGAGAGCGCACGCGCGAGTTCCTGCGAGCAAAAATGAAACGTCATTACGACATCAGTCGACCATCGTTTTCTCGAACGTCCGGAAGTCCTGGATAGTGGTGTAGCTGCCTTGATTCTGATTGGTTCTCTGTTAAAGTCGGTGACCAATCGCATGACGTGATTAACGGACCAAAATACCACACGGAAGTCAGCCTTGCATAAAAGGCCAACAACTTCTTGATTGGTTGTTTTGGGAGCGAACACCATTC
>CM065739.1:7663629-7666129 GCA_033310375.1 Conus canariensis
CGAAGTACATGGCAATGCTGATGATTTGCACGCCTATCACAGATTCGTGTGGTTTTCATAAGTTTAGACGACTGCACTTTTTGTTGTTGTAGATGTGATCTGTTGGTGTTAACAGATCCTTATGTTTCTTTGTTTAGGCCAAAGGAGGGGAAGCCAGAAATGCACACACACACACACACACACACACACACACACACACACACACACACACACACACACACACACGCACGCCGCACGCACGCACGCACGCACGCACACGACACACACACACACACACACACACACACACACACACACACACACATGCTGTCCGAGGCTGGGTCTGCAGACAATTCCAGCCGACTGCAGGTGGTGGTCCCTCCATCATCAGGTCAGGAAGGGGTCAGGGGTCAGGGGCCAGTGCCAGAGTCTCCAGGACATTCTGTTTGGTGGCGGACAGGATGGAATCACGTCAAGGAACCACCTCAGAGGCGACGCAGGCTGATGGGACACGATACGATCATCTGCCAGAGGACACCTGTGCGTGGACAGCTCCAAGGACGTGTATGAAAGCATTATACCTTCAGGTCAGAGTTCAGGGCTACAACAAAGGTCAATTAATAAGAACACCGTTTGAAGAAATGAAAATCGCCCTGATTTTGTGAACAAAAATTGAATGTGAAAAAAAGATTATTCTGTCCTGGAATTTAGGTTCAGTAAATTAGATCAACGCCATATGGAAGCAAAAACAACAGAATAATGTATGACTTGTGGAGTCCTTCTGTTTCTATGCCATTGGTAGGGGAAATAGAATTTTGGGAGTGAAAAGTCTGGCAGACGACAGGAAAATGAAGGGTCATGTGGATCGTGCTTACGCAGAGAAAGAAACGGGCATGAGACCTGCCTCAGAGTCAGGTATGGTATGGGTCAAGGGCTGGACTGTGCGATGAATAGGTTTTGGTACTGGCTGATCTTCTGAGAAAAGTCAGATGCAGCTTGAGTGTAATAGAGAATACATAGCGTTTTGGGCCTACACTGTCTTGGACCTTTAGTGATATTGTCAAGACTGTGCGGGAGAACTCCAAATGCGGGCCTTTTTTTTTTTTTGTCTTCTCCTTATTAAAGAGAATGTGGCTCACTTTGACGGTGTTTTAGTGTATATGCGAGCCTGAGTACAATTACACATATATACATACATACATATTTGCATACAAACGTACGTACGTACGTACATACACACATACATATGTACATACATACATGTATGCATGCATACATACGTACAAACATACATACATACATGCATGCATATTTGCACAATACACACGTACGTACGTACGTGCTGATGTAGGTACATACATACATAAACATACATACATACTCACATACATACATACATACATACATACATACATACACACATACATACACACATACATACACACATACATACATACATACATGCATACAGACATACATACACACTCAACCACACGCACACGCACACTCACGCATGAACGCACATCAGTGAATGTACGTATACACTGGCAGACGCATGCGCGCGCATGAAAATACACACACGTGCACATATACACAGCTGTAATAGTGGCACAGATCATTTTACACACACGTGCACATGTAAACAGCTGTAATAGTGGCACAGATCATTTTAGCCAGGCGTACAGGGCCTGAACAACGCATCTGCTTAATCGCGTCAATGAAACCCGTTTCCAACTCTTATTGTTGGTGTTGTTGTTGTTGTTGTTGTTGTTGTTGTTGTTCTTCTTCTTCTTCTTCTTCTTCTTCTTCTTCTTCTTCTTCTCCTTCTTCTTCTTCTTCTCCTTCTCCTTCTTCGTCTTCTTCTTCTTCTTCTTCTTCTTCTTCTTCTTCTTCTTCTTTTTGTTGTTTTTATAATCATCGTCATCGTCGTCATCATCATCATCATCATCATCATCATCATCATCATCATCTCTCATCATCGTTATCACTACAACTACTACTGCTACTACTACTACGACGACGACGACGATGCGACTACTAGTACTATCATTTATTTCTTTTCTTTCGAGTTATCTGATTTATCACGATCTCATTCTAAATTTACGAACGTTGTTATTCATGCTGACTGTATAACAGTTGGGTTGAGCGTTCCCCTGCTGATGAATAAAAACAAACGATAAACAACAAAATCAAACAACAACAACAACAAAAGGATAACGTTACGTTATCCATATAGATGCAGTCTGTGATAAAGAACTGGACAAAGTAAACATGGACATGAAAGAAAATGGCTGATATTTTTCAGCAGGAAAGACTCATATGGTTCTTGTTAAGAACGGGTCTTGTCCACAAAAGTTGCCTACCTTTCAGCTTGACGAAAACGAAAAAGACAGAAACTGAATTCTTAGGGTGATTATCTGAATCCAAAGCTTTTTTGAAAAAAGCAAAATTGAAACAACACCATCTGAAGCCACAAAAAGCTTAAAACTTCTTGAAAATCGTCAGTAAACATCCTTGGCAT
>CM065739.1:7673629-7696129 GCA_033310375.1 Conus canariensis
CTCTCCATAGCATAAAAATCTAATGGCCTACAGTACGCTCTTCTACTTCCAGCACTACCAACAAATCAGAACAAACAACCGGCCTTCCATCTTGGTTAGTTATTTTTACACACACTGAATTTATAGGCCCTTCAACTAATTCTTTAAACCGGCTGTCTTCACCAAATGTGCTTAACTGATAATCGCAAAACCCCGCCTTAATTGATGGCAGTACTCCTAGAACTGTAGATGGATTGCCATCAAATAAATTAGTACTTGTTTTTAACTCCCGTAAATGGACATACAACATCGGGTTAACGAGAAAATCACATGGTTTATTACCTTCAAATTGATAGATGTTTTCTCTTGTACTAAATTTATAAGATCTGCTAGTACTGTGGAAACCCAGGATTCTAGCAAGGCCTTTAGGAAAAGTGTATTCTCTTTTTTCTTCTAGTGGAAAGTGCATCGTAATTCTGAGGTTTGCTTCGTTAATTTTTAGCAATATGCCTAATTCGATAAATACTTCTTTTAAAGAACAAAAGCTGTAATAGCCTTCTGGTATTTTTTCATGAGTTATTTGATTGCCCTCTTCATTACTAATATTAATCCAGTTATTCTGAGCTTCTTCAGATATATTAAACCACTTAACTTTAAAACCAATTTTTCTAAGAGCAACCCTACTATTACCACGCCTATTGTTAATTGGATACTTTAAGAACACACTTATGTTTTGTTTAGTTATATAAAGGAACATCCTTTTTAAATCCTTTTTAAAAAATCTATTTAAAAAATGGAACCTTTTAAATATAATGAAAGTGCTACTTACGATGTAGGGGGGTTTATGAGCCCAAATCTTTGGACTTTAGTAGCCTAACCATCGCAGTGGATGAATCATATGGCTTCCAAGTCAGACTTGTAAACCCACTAACTAGATATTTAAATCCTCCAATAAAGAGTGATAGAGTGCCATCAGCATGGTCAACTCATCCCATGGCTTTTTACCAGAATCAGTTAAATTTTGCCATTTACTGCTCAACCACTGGCTGCGGTGTTTCATATGCAAACCATTTAAACCACCCCAACCTCTTAGTAAGGTCAGTATATAACTTTCATGTTTATTACCAGTATAGACGCATACTAACTGAACTACAAGTACGCCTCCCCAATGACAACGCGTTTAATCCATTTCTCAGCTCAATGGACAATAATGCATATGAAAGAATCTGCAACGAATTTAACATTAACCCTTCAAATAACTTTAGACAAAAGTTAGACCGCAATCATGGGTTGGGCACATTGTATTTGTGGGGTCAGCGTAGAGAGTATAATTTTGACTACTGGCCCGGCCACACCTCTTTTAAGTCAAACTCTCAAGTTAGATTGGGATCAATAGAACAAAAACACCCCAATGCTTGGGCAACATTTATCTTAGATAAAAGTGAAGGCCTAACAATGCCAGGAGTGCAAAGACTTAATGACTCCATATGCACGTACGTTTGGTGTCTATTAGGAGCGCAAGCACAGACCAAGTCTAGCATAGTGGATCAATCTACAGGCTTTGACGCCAGAAAACAATTTCTAGCCAATTTAGAAGATGCTATTAACTCTGCTGTTGATTTGCCTTCCAGCATACAAAGGTACCAAAACGTTCTTTCACATGCTAGGTCAAAGGTTGACTTTGTTGTAGGTCATGGATTATACATGCTGCCCTCTGACCTTAGACTACAGATTGGCATGATACAGAATTATAATAATGAAATCCTCATAGCCGGAGACGATCAAAACTTAGGACACAATCAAGGCTTAAACACAAGGCCCGCGCCAGCCATTTTAAAAAAAAAGTATCTAGCCCTGAAAGCGACCCCCCACCAGTTATAAGCAGCCCACAGCCAGAAAGCAGTCCACCGCCTGTTGATGTGCCTCACCCCGACAGACACACTAGCGAAAAGACGGCCCTTGTTGTGTTTTTAACTTTTACTGGACTGGCTATACTTTATTTTACTAAAAATTAAACCGGCAGCCAGCACCCCCAAAGTCCACAGATGGTCAGCCATATAACCAACCACTTTACCTATTGTAGACAAAACCCAACTAACAACACCGCCTATTATGCCAGGCAGTGCACCAAGCGCTTTGGCAGCTAACTTCTTTAATAAGTTTGCCAGATGGCGCAATTGTTTTCTAATCCAACTTTTACCGGGCTGAGGCGTTGGAGGCGCTACTGACCCTGTTGGCGCACTGCCAGTTAATGCATAAACCAGTGTAGAGATAGCAAACCCAACGGCCGTTAATATACTAACTATTGTAATCCCCTGCTCTCTGAACAGAGTCCTTATTCTTTCTGCTAGCGTAGTATTTTCATAAATCATTTTGTTTATAGTTTCTCTGATTCTGCTTATTTGGGTTGCTATTTTTTCTCTGTTAATATACAACGCTGCTAACCTGTTTGCCTTTTCTTTCATTAAATCCTGTATTTTCGCCTGTATTCTAGCCTTTTCTTCTAACCCTAAATTGTTATCATCTGCATCAGCCAGTTTATTTTTTCTTCTTTTATCTCTCTCTTTAGCTCATTAAATTTTACCAAGTTGTTTTTTAGTTCTTCGTTCGTAGTTGTTAAAGCAGACTTAATAGCCAAGAGTTCACGCAGAGCAGTTCTAATATCCCTGAGTTCACTCGTAGACAATGGAGGATCAACAATTGTTTTTAAAGCCGTTTCTTCTTCAGGACTCAGCTCGCCTTCTCTTTGCCTAGGCGAACCGCCAATTGTTTCTTCAATAAAACTCGTCGTCTCAAATTCTGTTATTGCTTTATCTGTTTTTTGACCTACCTCTGAATAGAGGCGATTTCTATTTCAGATCGTGTTGGCAACAACCGCCCCATTTTATGTAAAAGTCTAACAGCATCAGACCTTAGATTTGTAATGTTTAATCGTTCTGCATCAGCAGCAGGGAGGTCTCGTCTAATTGTACTTAGACTTAAAAACTTGGTCGCGTTTGGCTTTGTAGTAACTCTTACGCGGCCTCCTTCACTAGTCCTAATCTTCTTCAAAATCGTTAGGATCGAGCACTTCTGGCGGCCTTCGTTCTATATTTTTATAGAATGATTCAATTCGTCGTTGCAATAGTTCGTGACGCTGTCTAGGGAGTGAAGAGCCTACTCCTAAAAGTTCTTGACGAGCACTAAGGAGTGAAGAACCTACATCTTGAGGTTGTCTAGGGAGTAAAGGACGTGCTTCTGCTCCCTCAAGTTCATCTTGTATTGAACGACCTGGTTCTATTTCATCTTCATCTCCTTCAATAGGACTAATCGCGTCAAAATCTTCATCATCAGCCATATTTATATATTTATTATTTTTTGTTTTATAAAAAATGAACCCATACGGCTGCGACCTTGATCCATTCAGAAAAGCGAAGGAACCCCACGGCATAAAAGGCATAAGACAGACTGTGCGCGTTGTAAATAATCCATCAACAATTGAGCCCAATGAAATGTTAACAGTAAGATTTAGTGACCTTGGGCCTGACGATGTTATAATGCCAGGCACTGCCAGGCTGTCATTCAAAATAGATATTGAGTCGGCGGATCCTAATGCTACTGTCGTTGCTAACCTGGGCAGGGCCATCATTAAAAATATGGTAATTAAACTGGAAGGTAGAGAAGTCTTCTCACTGAGTAGCGCAGACATTTTTAATCTCTATTCTGATCTGTGGCTGCCCAGAACAGAAAGAAAAGACAAAGTTTTTCAAGGAATCCAGAGCCCAAACGGTCTTAAGCACAGGCTTAATGCTGCAGATGCAAAGGAAGACGAGGGAGACCAGGCAATAGCGCGAGCATTTAAGAACAGATTTTGCATCCCTCTAGATTTTGAACTGTTAAAAACCCATCAACCATATTACCAAGGCGCACTAAGAGACAAACTTACTTACGAACTGACATTCAATGACAGCGGGTCTGTTATTCTTTCAGATGACCCAACAGCCAGATACACTGTCAGTAACATCTCTCTTAATTTTGACGTTGTTACTAACCCCGAACTGGCTAGAACAATCTTAAACCAGTATAAAAGTAGGACGGTTGTTTACTTTGAAAGAGTTTTACACCACAGTCTAGCGATTAAAAACAAGCAAGACGCTGTCTGGGAAATAGCTATAAGCAATTCTTTAAGGTCCCTAAAGGGGGTTCTCTTGCTATTTACTAAACCCTCAGCCCCTTTTCAGAGAGAATCTGAGGTGTTTTACAACCCAAAAATTGAGCAACTGTCTTGCACAATAGATGGCAAGCCTTTTCAGTTGTATTCCGCTGGACTTTTACCTGACCAACACTTTGATGAAATAAGAAAATTGTTTGCTGGAGGCAGACAGACAAGCCCCACAGCCGATCATGTGTGTAAAAAACTTCACCTTCACGATGTAAGACTCGAAGATTATCTAACAGACAAATATGGACTATGGCTGGATTGTAGATCAACGTATGACAACAGACTGCACGGGAGTGGAAGAAGGGTAGGGTCAGATGGCATACTCATACAGATTAATAAGGAAGAGGAGGAGAATGGCCAGATACAAATGCACGTTTTTGTGGTTTATGATGCCCAGCTGAACATTGAAGAAAATAGACTGAAAGAAATAGCCTATTAAAACAGATGGATAGTTTGAACTTTTTGCCTAAAGACCCGCACTGTTCGCTTATTTGTGGGATTACTGGGTGTGGGAAAACTGTCTTCGTACTTGATTTGTTACAAACAATCTACAGATTTCATTACGAGTACATTGTTATATTCTGCACAACCATTAAGCACAACAAGTCTTACAAAGAAAGGCAGTTTGTTTGGACAGACGAGAATATATTTTTAGTTGATCCTACTGACAAGCTAAGCGACTGTTTAGAACATTACTATAGGCTATTTGAGGGAACTGAAACGCTGTTTATTATTGATGACTGTTCAGCCGAACAAGACATTGTTAAAAAAAGAAGGACTCTGTCTAAGCTAGCCTTTAGCGGAAGACACGCATTAGTTTCTGTTTGGCTTTTAACTCAGAAATACAATGCTGTCTTAAAAGACTTTAGATCGCAGTTAAAATCAGTCATCTTATTCTATACTAAGGACAGGGATAGTTTTGAAGAATGTTTAAGTGAAAACTATATAATCAGGGACAAGGATGAATTAAAAAAAATAAAAGAGCAGCTAGAAAAATCTAAGCACGCTAAACTATGCTTACGGACTGACCCACCAGTTCAATACGTTTGCTCATTATAGATTGCTTACTATAGACTGCTTACTATAGATTGTTTATTACAGATTGTTTATAATAAATTGTTTATATTAAAAAGAATGTCTCGAGGCCCAGAATCAAAAGCGGAGTTAGCTCCTAAATGCGTTGCAGTAGAGATAAAAGATCTAGCAGATACAACTGACTTTGATCTGATAGGAGTGGCAGGAAATGTTTATGGATTTGAGTACACCGACGATGGCGTTTACAAACGAATAGAAATTGAAGATAAAAAACGACAGCAATATCCTACCCTGGAAGAGATAAGAAATCTAAGGGCAAACGATTTTGGCAAACACGAATACAAACTTCATAAACGAGAGAATGCCTGGGCGTTGCTTCCTGACATTAACTGGAATTTAAAGTTTGAACTACGAAGCCCCTATGTATACTTTGATAAGAAATACAATTTTAGAAAAGCTTTGAATGAAGGACGCCTTCTTGCTAGCCTAGTCCCAGGATTACAACAGAAAAAGCAGATTGAAATAACTAAGCAGGGCTCTGTATATATGCTGCGGAGAAAGCAGTCCTTAGCTGAAGTGGGGGGCGACACCGTCGGCTTAGAGTTTAACCCAAAACTAGAATCACTGCCTAGAAAAATGACGATGCTTTTTCGCTTATTTATTACTCCAAGGGAGTCTGATCCTAGTTTGCCAGAGCATACGTTAATTAGAGGTGTACAAATAAAGTCTGAAAACTTGGACGGGCCTCTTAGGCTTGTTATTGCTATTACTAAAAACGGGGATGAAATAAACACTTCTGTATCTTCTGACAAAGTTACTGTGATGGTTGACAATACTAAACTAACAGTACTCGATTTTATTTTCATTAAGTATGTTGATTTTATTGCGTTTTACTCTGTTGATGAAGTGCTGCCAGAAGGGTTAATAAGGAGATATGTACAAGATTAATCTTAATTAAAAATTAATCTTAATTAAAAAATGGATGATCAAGCTCAAAAGTTTAGGTTAGAGCAAATAACTGAACTTCAAGAAGAAATAGAAAGTGACTTGGATAAGTATAGGGTTACTAGAAAGAAATATGCTAAAGTTTTAAATACTCTTTCTTATATAATCACCGGCTCATCAGCTGTAGCGAGCGTAAGTGCTGGGTCTAGCGTTGCTCTTTTAGCTACTGGGGCCGGAGCGCCAGCCTCTTTAGCATTAGGGAGCCTTGGTTTGGGTTTAGGTGCTATGTCTATGATTGTGAGTGCTGTTTTAAAAAAATTAACGCCTAAACTACAAAAGCACACTGCCATTGTAGCCCTAGCATCAGCAAAACTTTGTTCATTAAGACTGAGAATAAGCAAAGCATTGCAGGATGAAAACATTACAGCTGAAGAATTTGAGCGTCTTATGGCTGATGGTGAGGATTACAGACGACAAAAAACTGAACTTCAAAAGGAGTGGAGAAAGACTTTTACTTCGCAACAAGTAGACACTGAGACAATCAAACAGAACATTGAAAAGCAAGCAAACAATCAGTTAAACCCAAAAATAGACTAAAAAAATAAGATGTGAACTAAAAAATAAAATTTAAGTTACAAAAAAAAAAATAATCATAAGTTTAACAAAAAATAAATAAATCATAAGTTTAACAAAAAATAAATACTTTTTTTTTTTTTAACTAACAGGCACTGTGTTTGGTGGGACAACTTGCAACTCTTCGCGAACAAACGATCTTTTAGGGGCAGGCTTTTTAGACGTAGAAGAAAGAGTCTCTCTTAAATAATATACGGGAGGGGCTGTTTTCATAATTCTTTCAACTTCATATACATCTACGCTCCATATGGGGTCTGTGGCTCTAATTCTAACATCGCCCTCTGCCTCTCCGGGAGCATACAAGTATCTTACTTTTAGTCCAAACGGCAAGAGTTTTTGATTACTTGGATGTCTTCAGTAATACTTATTTTTTTTAATTTGATCGCGTTCACCGGTTTAAGGCCCGTTGCTTTAAATTCTTCATTGTTCATGGGCGTAAGACTGCTGGCAATCTCCTAACCCATTCTGTGTTGCGTGTTTTGTCCATAAGGTCTCTATGATATTGATAGGTAAACAGACGCTCGGCCAGATTCTTATTAAAGTTTTCTACGAGGGCTTGGGAGCGATGGTTGCCTGGAATCCCTCTCTTAACTGTAACCTGGTGTCTTAAAAACAACTGGTTTACAGCCCTTTAAACTCTTTCCCATCATCAACCTGGATCAGCCTAGGATACTTTAATGGGCCTCGCATGTATATTTGTTGTAAAGCCACAGCCACAGCAGTTGAGCTTTTATCCGTTAAAGGCTCAGCTCTTTATACCTTGAAGCCATATCAACAACTGTAAGAGCATACTTAAACTTTTTTCTTCTAACTTTGTCATGTGGAAGGTACAACAAGTCCATCTGGTGGGTGTCATTAGGAACTGAGTTAACAAATCGAGGCCTTATTATTCTTTTTGGGGCAGGCAGATATATTTGCCAGATCGCTTGTTTTGAAAGCCAGTCTTTCGCTTCTGATTCAGACACCCTAGCAGCTTTACTCAGTTTATCAATAGCGGCCTTTCCTTTCCAATACCCTCTAGGAGAATAATATATTTTGTACTTTGTATCGTCCATAAGAAGGGACTGTTTTTATTACATTTTTAACAATGTTTTTTAGATTGAATATGCAAGAAGAAAGATTGCTCCCATAGCACCTATAATAAAGCCTATTTCTACCATTTTCTGATCCTCAGATGGTTCATAAAAGTCAGACAGTTCTGGCGGTGACGATGTTAGAAACTTCTTTCCTGTCACTAAGTAATATTCATTCATTGCTTCATCAACGTCTGTAAATGTGTGCTCTGCATGTCCCTGTTCTCTTAACTTTTTATTAATAAAGTCTAAGTGAGCAATTCTCCTTTTCTCGTAAGCGTCTCTTGCCTTAGCTAAATCTTCCATTGCCTTGTTATGGCGTTCTCTCTCTTCATCAGACCGCAATTTACTAAACATATAATTGCTGCCAGAGAAAGCCAGTGCATTAACAATAGCCCCGCCCACCATCAGAACTATTCCAGACATCTTTTTTATAAATGAATGAATCTTTTTTTTTATAAATCAATCTGCCTAAATGCATTAATCTTTCTATGCATTGATGTTTTCTGGGATAATCCCCTGTGTAACAAGAAAGTCTTTTGAGGCAATCCCTGCCGTTATTACAGCTATAACCTTAACAACATCCTCAATGTCTAACCTTCCTAGATCAGCCGGCCTCATTTTAAACATGTTTTTTGCTAACGTGCTATATCCTATACTAAGGCCGCTGATTACAGCAGAGTGGTAAATCGTATTAATAATCTTTTTTTCGCTCATGTTTTTTATTAACTAAAAAAATAATTAAAATAATCATGATATGAAAGACTGTCTATGTGCTTTTTAATCAGATAATCTTTTGTTGCTAGAGCTAAAAATAAGGTTGTAACTAGTTTCGGCGAATCTTCTATCTTTCCCATGTTGGGCGGCTTTATTCTTAACAAACATTTTGCTAGGGTTGAATAAACTATAACACCGACAATGGGCACTGCATAATTAACCAGCGTTATACTCATGGTTTTATTTTTTTATTTATTTAATTTTTAGATTTAAAAATGACGGCCAAACACAGCGAATCTGATCTAAAGATTTTAATAGAAAATTGTAATGAACTATTTGACGAAACGATGAAAGTGTTAAACATTGATTTTAGTAAATCTGGGCTTGAGAATGATGTAAACAATTTAATCAAAAATCATAGTGAACTATTTAACGAAGCAATCAAAGAGTTAAACATTGACTGTAGTGATTCAGAAAAAGCTAAAGTATTAGCAGACGTTCTTGTAAGATTAGGGTGTCTTGAAGTATTGCAACGCCTGGGTGAAGAATAAAAGAGCATTTACTTACTTTTATTTTTTTTAATTTACGTAAATATTGTGAGTTAAAAAATGAGCCACACAAGTGAGTCCGAGTTTGAAATACTACCCAACAACGTACAGTTGGAAGGTAGTAACAAATCATTAGGCAATATGTTCATTGAATTAGACATGGACATTATTAACCCCACAAACGTTCAGGAAAGTGTAACACATGCTATTTCTAAAATCCCAGGGTCTCTTCAAATTAACCCGCCAGCAAAAGTGTTGTTGACCATTCTGATTGAATATATAACCCCTAATGATAGTAGTATGCAAGTCTGGGTTTCAACTAGACAGAAAGAAGTAATCAGCTATTACGACTTTACACCTGGCTGGGCTGATTACATGCTTACACAGTTTAACTATGCAAGTGAAGAAGCGAAATTGCGCGGCTCTGGCTGGTCTGAAGGAACAGTCCTCGAAATCAAATTAAGACAAACCAAATACTCTCCTATAGTCGGCAATTCTTACCTTCGTCTCCCGAGAGAGCTAGTGTTAAAACGAGCAGTCTTAAACATACATAATTCAGACAACTTGTGTTTCATGTGGTGTGTTTTGGCGCATTTACACCCTGTTAAAAAGAATGCAGATAGAGTTTCTAATTATTGGCAGTATAAAGATAGCCTGAACTTAAATAACATAACCTTTCCAGTGAGCGTAGAAAGTATCGACCAGTTTGAAGAACAAAACAAACCAATAACCGTAAGCGTATACACCTGGGATCCAGTAGACAATCTAGTCCCTCTAAGGATTTCTCCCGAAGCCCCTACTTTAGGCGAGTCACTTGAGAATCATGTAGACATGATTCTGTTTGCAGACGGTTCCAAGAGTCATTATGTATTAATCAGATCAATTAGCAGACTTCTGGCTTATACTACAACGGATACGGCCAAACAGGAGCTTTGTAGAAGGTGTTTAGTCAGGATCCCCACTGTAGAGGCAGCTGACAAACACAAGAAGCATTGTAAAAGTTTTGTAGACTGCAAAACCGAACTTCTTACGCCAAAACCAGGGTCTAAGGTTGGTTTTAAGAATGTACACAAAATGCAGATGAGTCCATGCGTAGTCTATGCTGACTTTGAAGCGATTTTGCCACAGTACTACGGCCCTCAAGAACGGACACAACAAAAAACAACCCTATTGTCCCGTCATCAGATCTGTTCTTATGCATTTGTTGCTGTTAGGTCAGATGGCGGACACACACAGCCGGAGATTTACAGAGGCCCCGACGCAGCTGGTCGATTTTTGGAGCACATGAAACACCTTCGCAATCAATTCTCCAATCAGCTGAACCTTTCAGACATTAAGATGACCCCCGAAGATGAAGAACGTTATAAATCAGCCACCCACTGCTGGATATGCAAATGCAAGTTATTAGGTGACACTGTAAGAGACCACGATCACATTACTGGCAAATTCAGAGGGGCAGCACATAACAGCTGTAATCTTCAACTCAAGGTTAACCCCGAAAAATGGAAACTGCCAATCTTCTTTCATAACTTGCGGGGCTATGATTCTCATTTCATCATGCAAGCAATAACTTCTGAATGTAAGAGGGTTAGCTGTATTGCACAGTCATCAGAAAAGTACATGACCTTTACTGTAGACTGTTTATCCTTCTATGACTCTGCTCAGCATCTGATGGGGAGTTTAAGCAAACTAGCAGAATCTTTACACGACTGTCCAATCACTAAAAAATATTTCGACCCATCTTTAGTCCGTAAAGGCGTCTATCCTTATGAATACATGGACTCGTGGGAGAGGTTTGACGAGCCGGCGCTGCCACATAAAGACGATTTTTACAGCCGGCTTAGAGGCCGACTATGAATACGCGCAGAAAGCCTGGACAGAATTGCACTGCAAAACGATGGGTGATTATCACGATCAGTATTTATTGGCCGACGTGTGTTTATTAGCTGACGTCTTTCAGAATTACAGAGCTACTTGCATGAAACATTACGGTCTAGATTCGTCACAGTACATCTCTGCCCCGGGCCTTTCTTGGGATGCATTCTTGAAGTCTACAAACATTCAGATCGACTTAATATCTGATCTGGATACACTTCATATGATTGAGGATGGGCTGAGAGGAGGCATTAGCATGGCCTGTCATCCTTACCGCAGAGCCAACAACAAGTATTTAGACGATTATGACCCCACCAAGCCATCCAACTATCTGATGTACTTAGACGCCAACAATCTGTATGGGTGGGCCATGAGCCAGACACTACCATTAAGAAACTTCAAAATGATAAACGGGCCTCATGATGTTGATCGGGTGGTAGGACTATTGTCGCAGCTTACGCCCGATAATCCAATAGGACTAATCTTAGAGGTAGACTTAGATTATCCTAAAGAATTGTACGGCCCCCATAACGATTTCCCCTTAGCCGCAGAAAAATTAAAGATGAGTCCCGCCGAACCACCTAAACTCGTGCCTAACCTCTTTAACAAAACTAAATATGTCTGTCATTATCGGCTGTTACAGTTTTACTTAAGACATGGACTGAAACTTACTGCCGTTCACAGAATAATTACTTTCGACCAAGGGCCTTTCATGAGACCATACATCATGAAGAACACCGACCTTAGAACCAAGGCCACGGACGCCTCAGAAAAAGACTTCTTTAAGTTGATGAACAACAGTTGTTTTGGTAAGACGATGGAGAATCCACACAATCGTAAAGACGTAAGATTAGTTACGAAAGAAAAACAAGCAATTAAGCTGGTCTCTAAACCTAACTACCAAGACTTTAGAAGATTTAGCGATAGCCTGGTTGGCGTTATGATGAAGAAACAGAATGTGAAGTTGGACAAGCCGGTGTTTATCGGATTCGCCGTGCTAGAGTTGTCAAAGCTGCTAATGCTAGAATTTCTATAGGACTACTTTAAGCCGCTATACCCAGAATCAAATGTCCTTTACACAGACACTGATAGTTTTATTCTAGACATCCCAACTGAAGACTTTTACAAAGACATGGAAATAGAAGTGGCTAAAGGAGCTGATGGGTGGTACGACACATGCGACTATCCTAAAGATTCGCCTTTACATTCAACCGTGAACAAGAAAGTGATTGGAAAGATGAAGGATGAACTTAATGGGACGATTATACTAGAATATGTTGGCTTACGGGCAAAGATGTATAGTATTGCTACCCAGACTTCTGTGATAAAGAAAGCTAAGGGCATAGGTAAAGAAGTTGTAAAAAATATATAAGTCACAACAACTACAAGCAGGCTCTCTTTGAAAACAAAGTATTTTATCATAAAATGTTAATCTGCGCTCTACTCTTCATCAAGTAAACACAACTGCTGTTAATAAGAAGTCACTAGACTCTAACAATAGCAAGCGAACTTACGTCAATCCCGTGCTTTCATGCGCTATAGGCCCCCCGGAGAGCCAACTTGGCTGACTTAAATTAAGATCTTAACTAGTACTTAACTAGTACTTAACTTAAGATCTTAACTAGTACTTAACTTAAGATCTTAACTAGTACTTAACTAGTACTTAACTAGTACTTAACTTAAGATCTTAACATGACTTGCACTTTACTTGTACTTAACTTGCACTTTACTTGCACTTTACTTGTTATAACTGACTTAACCAGTACTTAGCTTGTACTTAACCAGTACTTAACAACACATTAAAAAAACTAATTTATTAAAAATGGGTCTACAGCAGGAGGTTGTACTTTTTTTGCAGAAGCTGGTTCTTTTTCTTTTACTGTTTTTGTGGGGGTTTGTAACTTTGTTGCTAAGTATGGCTTTAGGTGCTTGTATGTTAAAAGCCCTCCACCAACAACAATACTCCTCAGCACATAATAATACATCTTATAGTTTGATTGTGTTGTTGTTGGCGGCGGTGCTGGTGCTGATGTTGTATTACTATCTAATAATTTTTGTTTTGCTGCTTGGTTTGCTTTTTGCAGTCTGTTCCATTCAGCTAGTTTACGACCGGCCTCAACACGGCCAGAATTTTTAGACTTGGTAACACTACTCACTTGCGGGACACTCACTTGTGGGACACTCAGTTGTGGGGCACTCGCCTGTAAATTCACTTGTGGGACATTCTGCTCCTGTGGAGTCTTCTTCTCCTGCTCGCTCATTTTTTTTAGTCTGATTAAAATTAATATGATTAAAATTAATATGATTGAAAGTAATTAATCCCATGATGAATGGACATAGCAACGTCCCAAATCTATAATACATGTCACATGCAAGAGATTCTAGGGACTTGGTTAAAACCGGATCTTGTGTTAAGTCATATTTTAAATCTTCTTCTGAATCAATCGGCGCTATCTTGCCTACTAACTTAGCATATAAACTAATCATTGTCTGTCCCACCGATCTAACCATTTTTGATCCTAGCTGTGCCTCGTACCTAGCGTAATACTTCTCAACGTCTGATGTAGACAATTGCTGAATCTGTTCGATACTTAGTTCAACGCCTAAATACTGCCTGGTTTTCCCGCACGCAGCCAGCGAGTATAATCTTTCTTTATGACAGAGGTCTGCTGCCTCCTCACACTTTAATAGCTCGTCGCAATCCATTTTTAAAAGCAATAAAAAAAATAATTGTAAATTCTGCTGTTATTTATTACTCATAGTCTTTTACTAATCTTAAAAACTGTTTAGGTTTAAAGGTAACAGTTACTCCTTCAGGGCTGGTAGAAGCAGTCAGATCAAGATCTTCAGGAGCTATTTGATCAATTAAAATGGTAAACAACTTTATAACTGGATGGGGCCAAGAATGCGATAGTTTACTGATGGCGTTCCTTACGCTTTCTCGCATATCGGCGCGCTCAAAAAGCTCCGTAATTAATTCTTCAAACTCTTCTCTATCAACTCCCCAGCTCCTTTCCTGCATCTCCCAATCTCTGAATATATTAATAAGCTCTGCAACTATTCCGGGCTTCATTTTTAAACCAGATTAAAAACACCAATTTAAAAAATTAAGTAAGCCGTTCCTATTGTTTTGCGCAAGAATCAGAAGAGGAGAGAGATAAAAATTATCTCTGTTCTATATCACCCATTTTTTTGTTTTGCACGAAAAAACCCCATTTTAAAGTAACAATTACGTCAATTTTGGAGGTTTTTGCATGTTAATTTTGATTGTAAAAAAAGGTGTTAATTTTGACAAAAAGTAGTATGAGATGGACGAGATTTGTTTGTGGAAAGGGGGGTTTTCGTGCAAAATAAGATGTGGTGAGATAGAACAGAGATAATTTTTATCTCTCAACTACTGTCATCATATTACCACTGAAAGTGGTAGTGATTCTCTCTTTCTTTTCAAAAATATTTTTATCATCATCATTATTATTATTATTATTATTATTGCTATCATTCTCATTATGATCATCATTATTAACTCCCTTTGTCCCCTTCCCAACGGCCTCGTTTTCATTCAACGTCCATCTTGCGCCGAATATGAGAAAATAATTACTTGCACGTTCTTCGTTTCCAATGTCCTGATCGTCGTGTATCGTGCCTGAAGAAGACCTAAGAGGTCGAAACGCGTCGTGTTTGTCTTGTAACTTGTTCGTCCTTGTATTGGGCGGACTTTATAAGAATTATTCTTAAAAATCTGTTTCAAATTCCGCCTGCAATCGCCTCATTTTGGAAGTATGATTAAGCTTTGTGGGTTTCTGTGACATTTTGACCTATGGTTTTAGGATAATTACGGGCTAACCGCGACGATTACTCAATATTGGTGACTCAATACCTGATACTTCTGGGCTAACTGTGATGGGGCTTTTACAATCGACCGCTTGTATTACGGAGACAGCATATGATTTAGCTTCTCGACTTCGGCCAATGTTTAGTGTGTGTTGATGGAGTCTTTATGGCGATCGTACTAAGGGAAACAATCATCAAAGGAGGCTGGTATTTCAATGGCCTTTAAAAAAAAAAAACGCGTGTATGATTGTGCTTGTGTGCCTCTCTCTCTCTCTCTCTCTCTCTCTCTCTCTCTCTCTCTCTCTCTCTCTCTCTCTCTCTCTCTCTGTGTACGATGCATATTCATACACACACACACACACACACACACACACACACACACACACACACACACACACACACGCACGCACGCACGCGCGCGCGCGCGTGAGCGCCCGCGCGATATACGATCTCTTCTAGCCCCCCCGCCCCCCCAACCACCCCCCCTTCAGTTCACTCCTACCCTCATTCCCTGTCATCTCCACCTAGAAAAAAATCAGTAAATCAATACCTCAATAACCGTTATTACGCAATTAACCGTCGGTTCATACATACATATATACATACATTCACACATACATAGGCTACGTACATACATACATACACACATACGTACGTACATACATACATACATACATACATACATACATACATACATACATACATACATACATACATACATACATACAAACATACATACATACATACATACATACATACATACATACATACATACATGCATGCACACATACATGCATACATACATACATACATACATACATACATACATGCATGCATGCATACATACATACATACATACATACATACATACATACATACATACATGCATGCATGCATGCATGCATGCATACATACATACATACATACGTACGTACGTACATGCATACATACATACATGATCATAATGATAATGATAGCAATGAAATATCCCCTAGAGAGGCCAGTGGGGGGGGGGGGGAGGGAGAATGGTGGATGTGTCAGTCTGTATTGACATAGAACATTGATTGGCACTGAAAAAAAGGTTGTCACATATAGCAGTACACCTACCTATCCTTGCAACTATAGTGTTTACTGACTCAGCACCACCTGGAACGATGGGCAGATATAGCAGTACACCTATCTATCCAGCATCTATAGTATGTATTGACTCAGCACCACCTGGAACGATGGGCAGATATTGCAGACTTTTATTAATCATTCCAATCTCATCCGCAGCCCTCCGGGGGTTGCAACCTTGCCGTGGTTTGAGGACGTGCGCATTTCAGTGACCCCTTAGGCTTTGCTGACAGGGGGCATCAGTACTCGACTAGATGGTTAGTTCTTGTTGACGTTTCTAGGCCGTATAGCCAAGTTGCTGTCTGGCCTAAGCACAACGTGGTAGGAATTGATGCCCTTGGTAGGGTCTCCCATACATTCTTCCTTTTCTCATACCTGCCTTTCTTACTGGGCTCTTTTCTATCCTCGTCTCCCCATCAAGTCTTCTTTCCCACACTCTTCTTTTCTCTGTGGTCTTCTTGAGGCACACCGTGTTTGCCGTGCGGTGTGTCCTGTGATGGGGGAGAATAGGATCCTGGAGGTTGGGACCGCTGATGTGACTGCGGTGCATCAAGTCAACACACCTCTTTGGCCTGGACTTCCTCTAGACAGGTGGTCGAAGTGGCCCACTTCCATCAAGCGGCTGGTCATGTGCATGTCCTAGCTGAGGCTAGGAAACGGCAGCTTGGGTCAAACGGGTTTGGGAGCTTCCGTGGCAGGGAGGCTTTCAGGCCTGTGTATATCTCTTTTGAAATCCTGGTGCCCTGATGTACTGGATATCCGTATGAAATGGGCATCCCCCTTGTTGGAACTCGATGATGGATGGGAATCGAGGGAGATGAATTTATGTTAACACAACATGGCTCCAAATCATAAACGACACAGGCAAGATTCAGACACGGATTTGGATTCGGACTCAGAATGTGAAATAAGGAAAATTTCAGGCTTCTGGCCCAGCTGGCTGGTTGTTGAAGGAGTAGATGAGGAGAGACCTCTGTCAGGCAATTGCAAAGGGAATCAATGGGCTCAGCGGGAAACCGAAGAGTGTGAAGAAACTGAGGCATGGATCGCTTCTAGTGGAGTGCTCTTCCAAGCTTCACTCAGAAATGTTGCTGAAATCCACTTCTTTGGTTGATCGTCCGATCAGGGTGTCTCCACTCGAGACTCTCAACTCACGCAAGGGAGTTATCAGATGCAGGGATCTAAGAGGAGTGTTGGAGGCAGAGATCAAGGCAGAACTTGCATCGCAGGGAGTGACCAAAGTTTATCGAGTTCTTGTGTGCAAGGGCCATGGCAGAGTTCCAACTGACACCCTCTTCTTGACCTTTTGCTCGACATCACTTCCTCAGTCAATCAAGGTAGGCTACCTGAGAGTCCCAGCATCTTTGTACATCCCTTCCCCTCTGCGCTGCTTCAAGTGCCAGAGGTTTGGCCAGATGAGGAATCGATGTATAGAACAAGAGGTGTGTGGTACCTGCTGCCAGTCAGTCCAAGAGGGTGTGTGTAACAGTCCACCACTCTGCCCACTGTGGAGGCAACTACTCATCGTCATCTAAGACCTGTCCTAAATGGATAAAAGACAAAGAGATACAGAGGGTCAAGACGAAACAAAGAATCCCGTTCTTCGAGGCGAAAAATATTGTCATGAACAGTCAACCAGCTGCTGGACTTTCGTCTGCAGCGGCAGTAAAGAAGTCATCAAGGGTTAGCATTGGCGTGCAGACGGTCGAGTCTTCACTTACAGATAGACAAATCGAGAACAAAGTTGGTAGCCTCAGGCGGAAACACCGTGTTTGATGAACCCCAGGGTCCTCGGCAGTCTTCACCAGTAAACGCAGCCCTGTCTTCAAAACCCACTCCTGCCCCCAGGCCTTCAGGGGCAAAAGACCTACAGGCCCTACAGGGCGTCCAAACGTTGAGATTATTGAGGTTCCAGACAAGGCCACCCCCTCAAAATTTCCAAAGGGCACCCTACAGCCGTCAGCAAGGGAGCTGGCGGTTCTGGAGGAAAAACAAAACCACCGTTCAAATAGAGAGGGCCTAATATTTCGTCGGATCGAGAGAAAAAAGCAGAAAAAACTCCAACAGATTTGCAGTTCTCTCTGATCTTGAAGATGTTAACATGCAGTGAGATCAGTACGCTCCTCTAGAATGAGATGATGAAGAGATACTGAAGTATTTACCATCACCTTATTACCTTTATGATGGACACAACCATATTCCATTGGAACATCCGAGGTCTGCATTCCAATGTTGAGGGGCTTCAACATCTTTGCTAAGATTTAAAGCCAGCTGTAGTAGCTCTTCAGGAAACGCAGATTCACAAGGAAAAGCCCTTTTCTCTTTCAGGTTTTAGTGTACTTTCAAAACTAGCCCAACCTACAGCACTTGGTGTTACGGGTGAGGTCTCGTTATTCATCACAAATCTTTGTTATTCAGCCCTGTCAACCTTAAATCTTCTCTACAAGCTTTAACAGCCAGAATCTCTTTACATAAAACAGTGACAGTTTGTTCCCTGTATATACCTCCATCATCATCTGTCAGTCGACAAGAGCTGGTTAGCCTCATAGAAGAACTCCCACGACCTTTCTTGCTTCTAGGGGACCTGAACGGCCACTCTCCTCTTTGGGGCAGTGTAGACTCCTCACCCCGAGGTCTTCTGGAGGATGTCTTCTCTGAGCTTGACCTGTGTGGTCTGAATGATGGCTCTCCAACACATCTGCATTCTTTAAATGGTACTGTTTCTTGCATAGATTTGTCAGTATGCGATCTCTCACTGGTCTTGGACTTTGGTTGGAGTGTTCATGATGATCTACATGGAAATGACCATTTTCCAATAGTCTTGAGACATAAAACTACAGAACACATCATTTCACCAGAACACCCTAACTTTAGTAAAGCCAACTGGGATCTTTTTGTTATGAATATACAAAAAGCATTAGTGGAAGATAAGGTTCTGCAAAGTCCTAACCCTGCTGAAACCTTGACTAACATCATCATCAGCTGTGCCAAAACCATCATTCCGACTACTACTACCAAACCTCAGATGCCGAAAACTCCCTGGTATAATGCTGAGTGCCAACAAATCCACAATCAACGCCAAAAGGCTCAACGTGCTTTCTGTCGCAGGACATCAATACCTAACGCGAGGGCCCACCAAAATCTCCGTGCCAAATCTCGCTATATTTTCAAAAAGTGTGAACGTCAGTCTTGGAGAGATTTGTGCTCCATGTTGACTGCAAAGACCTCCAAGAAGAAAGCATGGAAGGCAATCAAGAAAATTAATGGACAAAATACAAATCCTTCTATCCATCAGCAAAAGCCCTGATCAGAGATAAACAAACTGTAGCTAACCAGCTGGCCTCAAATATTGAAAAGAACTCTTCCTCCACAAATAAAACGGCTGTTTTTTCGAGAAAAAAAAAAAAAAAAAAAAACTTCTTAAAGAAAAATCTCCTTGTAACTTCTCATCGGACAACACTGAAGCCTATAACCTGTCATTGTCGATCAACGAACTGAAATCAGCTTTGCAAGTCTGCAACGACTCTGCTCCTGGCCTGGATGAGATCCACTATCAGCTTTTGAAACATCTCCCGGAAACCTGTCTCCAGACCCTTCTAAAAGTCTGCACTCATATCTGGATCACAGGGTGCTTTCCATCCTCCCGGCGGAAAGCCCTGATCATTCCAATTTCTAAGCCTGGTAAAGACCTTACCAACCCTTCCAACTATCGTCCGATAGCTCTGACCAGCTGCCTCTGCAAGCTAATGGAAAAGATGGTCAACTCCCAACTGATGCGGAAGCTGGAAGCCGATGGCCTTTCAGCCAGTGAACAGTGCGGGTTCCGGAAGTACCACTCGACAGTTGACCATTTAGTCCGTCTGGAAACCACCATCCGCAACACCTTCATCAATAAACAGCATGTGGCTGCTATCTTTTTTGATCTGGAAAAAGCGTACATCACCTGGAAATCTAGAATTCTTATGGATCTTCATAAACTTGGTTTTCGTGGTCATCTGCCTTTAGTTATTCAAAACTTTCTGGCTGATCGGCAGTTCCAAGTCCGTATTGGCACCACGCTGTCTGACATCCATGTACATCAAGGGATTTTTTTTTCCTGCTCTCTTCAGTATCAAAATCAACGACATCGTCAAATCAGTAAACCAGGGTTCTGAGTCCTCTCTGTTTGTTAATGACTTTGCACTGCACGCAGTTGGAGCCTCTTACGCTAGCGTACAGCGTCAACTTCAGCTTTGTGTGAATTAGGGTCAACAGTGGGCCGAGGAAAACGGGTTTACCTTTTCGAGCACCAAAATACAGTCAATCCATTTTCACAATTTTCGTCAATTCTTTGCTGATCCTGAAATTCGTCTGGACAAGTCCACTGTTCCAGCGGTGAAAGAAGCCACATTTCTGGGTGCTTTTTTCTTTAAAGCAAAAACTGAACGTTAAAAGTCATATCCAACACTTGAACACTGCATGCACTGGACATCCTGCGAGTTGTGGCACACACGGATTGGGGCGCTGACAAGAGAACTCTCCTCTATATTTACAGGGCCCTGATCCGCTCCAAACTGGACTATGGGCGTGTAGTGTACGGCTCGGCCAGACCTTCCTACCTGAAAAGTCTAGACCCTATCCAGCATCAAGACCTTCGATTGTCTCTGGGTGCATTCCGCACCACCCCTGTTTATAGCCTGTATGCCAAGGCAGGAGAACCATCCCTCTCAAATCGCCGACTAAAACTTGCCTTGAATTACTGTCTGAGTCTCTCTTCTGAACCCCAAAACCCTGCATATGACTGTGTTTTCGACCCCAAGTTCCAAAAGAAATTCGATGACCACCCCAGTTCCATTCCACCCTTGGGAGTTCGTGTTCTTCCCCATTTGAACAAAGCAGATATAGATCTTGGAGTAGTTTGTGATTTATCCAAGTTTCCTGATGAACCACCATGGACTTTCATCACTCCAGAGATCTGCTCGTACCGTAAAGATTCCACTAGTTCCTTGGCATACAAGTCCCATTTTGCCGAACTGTGTTCGAAGTTTCCTTATCCTTCAAAAGAATTTTCACCGACGGTTCCAAATCTGAGGAGGGAGTTGCTTCTGCTGTGTTTTGTGCAGCAGATCCCCTCAGAGGTGTTCTGAACACATTCCAACAGACAGCTCCATGTACACTGCTGAGTTGACACCCTTGGTCCTGGCTCTTAAAATGGTCTGTAAATCGAAACATAAAAATTTCCTCATTTTGTCAGACTCCCTATCTGCTTTGGAAGCCATTGCCGGCCGTAATCTCAAGCACGCTCAGCTGCTGAAAGTTTTTGAACTGTACACCTCTCTGAAATCAGATGGATACAACATGGTTTTTGCTTCTGTTCCCAGCCATGTGGGCATTCGAAGCAATGAGGTGTGCTGGTGCCCATATGGTCGCCGGCGGCCATATGGGCACCAACAACTCAAAGACCGTCACCTCGGGCTGCGAATGAGGTAAGATAAGGTAATGTTGCTTATAGCCCAGCCAACCGCAAAGGGCCATATAAGGGCTGTCACCACGTAGAAGTCAACTCACAAGTCATCCAACAACAACAACAACAACAAACATTCACACATCACTTTAAAATACACCTTCTAAAAACGCACCAGAAACTTCGTTAAAAATCTGTCTTCTGAAAAATCTGAGATCCGATGAAAAATGTTAATGTCTTTCAGAAATTCAAAGATCGCGTCAGGCGAGACATCTCTGAACAGGGTTTTCATGGAATCTGCTGTTAATTGTTTATGTCTCCTATATGTTTATGTGGCCTATATGCAAACGGCACAAGACTGTTTCGTCTTTACAGCCACCTTGGGAACATGGTAAAAACTCTTTCAGGTTCAGACGGATTTTGTACAATTTGTTATCCATCTGCGAGTTCCATTCCTCTTGCCAGAGGTCTTTGACATCAGCATGTGTTTTGCATTTCAGATCAGTGTGTGAATAGACAATCTGCTCAACTTTTCCTTTGTGGCACTCTTGGCACGTTGATCAACCAACAACGTCAGCGTAGTGTTGATTTAGGACCAGCAGGTAAAGACAGATGAACCCTTTATTTTTTTTTTTGCAGAGGTATATTGATAATGTGAATCCTATTCATGCCCGCGGAATTGTCTCTGAGTGGTGCGTGTGTGTGTGTGTGTGTGTGGTGTGTGTGTGTGTGTGTGTGTGTGTGTGTGTAGTGTGTACGTGTGTAGCGTGTGGTGGTGTGTGTGTGTGTGTGTGTGTGTAAGCAAATCGCTGTTACCAGTAACCCTGATTTAGACCGTCAAGCCTCAACGCAGTCAATAATCACCTGGGGGCTTTTACAAGATAATGATATGGAGAAATATTACCGACTGAATATTGGGTCCTGTGTCATTTACCTTAGCGGTAATCTAAATCTAAACATCATATTATTTCCATTTGGTGCGGGAATTCAGTGACTGTTAATTAATCAGAGGGGCACGAAAATCGTTCACAAATATTTGGGAAATCCTTTTCGACTTCAGCACGCAGATAACGGTTGTGTATGTTTGTTCATGAATTTCTTTGT